>JADLZK010011991.1:0-144151 GCA_015847255.1 Hyparrhenia diplandra | reverse complement strand
AACCACCACCTAAGAGAGAGGTGAGGTATCACCGTGAGTATTGCCGAGAGAGATGGTCACTTGGTTGAGTTTTTGTTTTTAGGAGGAAGAGGGATGCTAGGCGTCAAGTGGAGTTTGAGAACCGTGACATGTATCACCCACCACTTGGCATGTATGAGAGGGGTGTGCAGTCGGTTCGAGAGCGGTTGCTAGGCCGAGAAAGGTAGGAGGCCTCGAGGTTTAGGCCACGTTTTTGTGAGACCCTTTGGTGGTGGGTGCTCCGCGAGTGGATGTAGATCCTCGCTTTGGGAGTTTTGAGGTTGATAGGAGGAGTGCACCACGCTTTGTTGTGCGTGGTGAGCACTTTGGGAAGAAGGGTCATGGGATGTTTTCTGTGCCTAACATCTATCTTGGGCAAGATGGTCAACACCGGTATTCTTCTAAGTTTACTAACCCGGTGTTGTCTCATTTGCTCATCCCATGTTTTTCTAATGATGTAGGTGACTAAGTCTTGGGTTCCCAAGTTTATGCTTGTTAACCCTTTGGGATCCAAGACTTGGGTTTCTTTGTCCTCTAATGTGTAGGTATGAGGACAAGGGGTGGAGAACACGTGCTTGGTGGAACTTGATTCTTTGTCGTGGTGTGATCAAGACTTGATGGTTGTCTACACCACTTTGATGGCCTCCAAGAGGCATGTGCCTTATTGTGACACCTACACACACGGGTGAGCTATCATATACACTCATGCCTGGTACATTCATGATTTTCCTACTTGTGGTATGCGATAGTTGTTCATTTGCTCACTTGTATATTGCTTGCATGTATTTTACTTATACCATGGTAGGCTAGCCATCTTATTTATGATAGCTCTGTGTTATCTTGTGTACTATATGTCATGCTAGCCTTTGTGCCCTTTTATTTTCTAGTTTTATTTTGCTAGGTATCTTTGGTTGAGGGGGAGTTGTGAGTTTGCTATCCTTTTGAGGGGTAGTTTTGTAGCTGATGTACGCTTGTAGCTTTAGGCTTGCTTTTTGCTTTGTGCATCATCTTGTATCATATTGCATTCATCATGTACACTATTGCACCTTGAGCTTCTTGTTTATATTGATCACAATGAGACTATGCTCTGTTTAGTGTAACAATTACATGTTGGTGCTTATAGCTTGTGCTCTTTCTGCTTAATTGATATATGTTATGAGCAAAGCTGTTTTTAATGTGAACTTGCTTAACAACGATGAATCTTGCAAAATGTTCACCATTGAGATAGTTCCTAGCATGTTTAAGTTGTTGAGATCCTTTGTGCTTATCATGTATATGCTAGGTGACTATGTCTCATTCACTGAGTTATACACTTGCTTAGATGACCACATGCTTTTATCTGCTAAAATCTGAAATCTAAGCAAAGTGTATGGAAAAAGATCGAGATGGGTCCATACCGTCCCACATCCAAGTCTTGGGGCTAGCCAAGCTCATTGCACTTGAGTTGAACCCGAGCTTGGTAGTGTTTGACCTGCACCATTGTCTTAAGCTTCTGATTGCTCACACGCATAGGCTTGACATGGTTGATTAGTAAGGCCGACGGTTATGATAACCACTCGCAACATGCTTTGTCCAATGCTTGTAACCGGCCGCAACTCCGATAACTTGAAGTTTTTGACAAGTGTTGGCTCTGTTTTTGCATGATGTATAAACTGTGCTTGGGGTAGTTCACTTGATATACATGTGTAGCACTTGGTAGATTTCCAGCTTACTTGTGCTATGTGCTATTCTTTGTGGTGAACACCTTTTTTTCGATATGCTTAAAAGCTCAATCAAAATGCTTTCAAGTCATATCTCATATCTCTTGATCGGTTTGAGCACCGTGTTAAGCACTTGATCTTGTTGCCATGACACTACCTAGAGCATCTTCTCATTTGGATTGCTATAAACTTGGAGCTCCCTCATTGCATTTTCATGCATTTCATAGCTTGATTAGTGCATTTGCCAACAAGGGGGGAGAAAGATACAAAGACAAAGGATCCGCATTTTGTCCGGGGGAGTATCACTTTGAGCTAGATGTGTTGAGCCTTTTGCCTCTGTCTTGAGGGTCTGGCTATTTGTGTGTGAAAGAAATTGGTTTGGAGCTATGCTAGTGGTGTTGAGCCTGTTCTACCTCTTCTTGAGGGCTAGCGGTTTGTTTAGCTCGGTTGTGTCGAACCTATTTGCCCATGTCTTTGGGAACCAAGTTTTTGCTCCATGTTTGCTATTCAGTGAGTTTGTCTTAGCTTTTGTATAGCTTTTGTTCACTTGGATATGCTATCTTCTACCTTCTTCTGTCTTTGTGTTGAATGTTGACAATGCACTCATCAAGGGGGAGATTGCGAACACATGGTTGATTTAGGTCACATGTGTTTAGTTTTGTGATTGAGTGATTGTCAACATCAACATTTTAATTCTATTTTCTTTTATTCTTTATGCTTCGGCTATGTTCACCGGCACACGTGGAGTGTGTCGAAGACGTATCTCTTGGTTCATGTTGTGCAGGGTGTGGAGCTCGGAGATGGTAGGCTGCGAGGTGAAGGGGCCAAGGAGGGGCGTGCGGGCCGACGGACCGCGGAGGTGAAGGGACGGACGTGAGGCTTGGACCGAGGGACCGGGATCGCCGGGTGGCTAGCCATGGTGGTCGACATCCGGGACATCGGCGAATGCAAGAGGACGTGGCGGGGACGTGTCGATCGGGTCAAGACGGTGAGCGTGCGGCAGCGAGCGGGGAGAGCTCGGATGACTTGGCGACTTCGGGCGGTCAAGACGGCGATGACACGTGTCGAGGAGGTTTGGTGGTTTGTCCTCAAAACCATCGGCGCGGGTTTCGTGGTTTGGGCCTCAAAACCATGGGTGCGGGTTTGGTGGTTTGTGCCTCAAAACCATCGACGGGTTTCACGGGTTTGGGCCTCAAAACCCGGGCGTTCCGGTGGTGGACTAAGGGCGGCACGTGGCGGCATCCGGGAGATTGAGTGGAGCAAGGCTACGATGAGGAGGCGCGGTGGCCGTCGGATCGATAATTACCCGTAGTCGACCAAAATAGCCCTAGGGTTAGAAGATCGACTCATGTATCTTAGGGGTAGTTTAGGCGGGAGGGAATATTGGACTATTTAGTGGAGGCTTACCCCTTCATCCCCTCTTGCCTCTCTTATTTTCGTTTTTATTTTTCCCCAATTTTAGAGTTCTTGTTTAGAGGTCCAAGAACATCAAATTGGTGATCTTTTTGTGGTGATTTTCGAAGGGGAAGGGCAGCCCCAATCCGCCTGTGCCCCTCCGGGCTTTGTCTAGTTGGTCTGTGATTTTCGTATGCTTTTTTTTCCGTGCATTTTGTTCTTCCCCCGTTCTTGACTCGATCTCTTGAATCTGAGTTTTTGGAGTCCGTCTGGTTGAATTGATCTGTGCACTGACATGTGTTGATGCTTCCCCATGAGTGATTTTGATTGAAACGACACGAGTACAGAGAAATCGATGCGTTTTGTTTTGGGCGACTTTTTCTCTGTTCTTGTCGCCTGATCTGCTTTTCTAGTGAACTGACCAAACTTTGGGCGATGATTTCTAGGGAATAGCCCACCTACTGCTTTAGGATCATCTGGATTCAACTGGGTGGCAGTTGGTTTTCGTTTGGATTAAAAATCGAGTGTTTCTGTGCTCGCTCTTGTTTTCTGCTCGTATACGTTCTTGACTGTCGAGCTTGCAGCACATGAGCAAATTCAAGCTGCGATTTTTCTCTAGTTCAGCGCCCACGCCGAGTTCGTCAGGCAGGCCTGCAGTTTCCACGAGACGCACAGCCAGCAGCGTGTGCTTTCTGTCTTGATCGAACGCAAGCAAGCAAGGGGTCCGAGCGTGCATCAGCTTCTCTCTGCAGGTAACAGCTTTGTGTTCGGCAACTGACATCAACTCAAGTGCAGTAAGAAATTTCTTTATCTTGCATCGTGAATCTCTACTTCCAGTAATCATGAGCTTATCATTGATACATTAAATTATATCATGTTAGTTCATTCTCATGTGTCCATGGATTAGTACTTTTGAGCAATTGATTTGAGCGGCGGCGAAATGTACCTTGAGTGTTGAGCCTTGGTGCTGAATTTACCGATTGCACTTGAGTTGGTAGTGTGCAGCAAAGTTGAGCAACTTCGTATTTGGCTTGAGAAATCAATTTGTGTAGTGTCTCTTTCATTCTACTGAGGAAGCATTCATGGTATGCTCTTTAATTCAAGAAATATGCATTAAAATGATTTCACCTTTCCTACACTCAGGCTTGTGAGTTTGGTATTTATCGTGCATCTGTGAATTACTACCTCTAGCATCATTAGGCGATCTTTGGAACATTAATTTATCACTTTGTTAGAGTAGCTTTCACGATGTACAAGGAGTACTGCTTGTGTGTGATGTTAATTTGCAACATAATTCTTTGAACAGCAGCTAGCAAGTGCAAAGCTCTAGTTTCTAGTTTGCTCAATTCTCTGACTTGTTCTTTTGTCCGTCGTTCGTGCATTTGAGCTCCGATTTGAGATTCGGCTTTTGCAATGATTTTCTATCGATTCGAGGATTTTATCTGAGTGCCTCCGTCTAAGTTGACTTAGGTATTTGAGATTCGAGAACCCACTTCTTCTCGATAGGAGTTGGGTAACTCTTTTCGTCCATCGCTTTGGATTTCTTTCTAGCCAGTTGCGAGTTCGCTTTTGAGGTTGGGGGTTGAGCCAATGACCCAAAATTGAAAAGGAATTTCGAGGCTCCCATTCACCCCCCTCCTCGCCGCGTTTCGGTCCTTCACGCCTGCCATGTATTTGATGCTGGCGAGCTACATTTCCTTGTAGGTTCTTCTGAGCACGAAGGTTGCTGGCGGGTATAACCTCAGGACCTCGTTGACAACCATTGCTATCTGCATGCAAAAGGTGAAACAGTTTAGAATATATACCTTTGTACTTACAAAAGAGAATTAATATTAGCTTTGAACTTACAATCTTCATGCGGCTCAAGGTGTCATAATCGGGGCGTGTTAGCTGCCTCTCTGGTCGGACAGAATGCGTCCGCTGACCAAGCGTGGCCGGCTATCCGTTGTTGGGTTGTATCTTTTGTTGGCCCAACAACGTTCCAACCTCCGCAGCCATGGACCAGGCAGGCAGTGATGGTTTGACGGGGCTGTTTCTCTGTTTCTGGGCTTTCTTTAACTGTTTCTTCTTCCTGTAGTGTTCCTAAGGCCTAAGGACCTTTTTTTATAGGTTTTTTTTTTCCTTCTTCCTAAGCGTTTATTGTCGATGTAGTATAACGTTCTAAACTTTCCATATCTAATTAAATAAAATAAGTACACTATTCTTCCTAAGCCTTCATTTCTGTGGACTATTTCGGCCAGGAGGACGAGGTGGAGCCAGCTTCAGAACTACGTCCGTTTAGCTTCACTTGTTTTGGCGGAAATTAATTTAATCATTCTCGGCTGATTTCAATTGTGTCGGTCATTTTTTCTAACTAGCAAATTAGGACATGTGCACATGGGAAAGAACACTACCAAAAAAAAAAAAACAGTTTGATTGCTATAAATTATTTGATTGGTCGAAGGTAGCTATCGTTGTGGACAAGGTAGCCCTGCGCATGTGTCATCATCAGTCGCTTTCCTGTGACCCCACGGTGCCATGTGTCAAGACCACGCAAATCCTACAGGCCGCCCGGAGCCGCCAAGTTCACCGGAATCGCTCGTCTCAATCACACGGACGACAATATATCTGTCCTTGCCACCGCTTGCGTACTGCCGTAATGCGTACAGTCATATCCTGATTCAATCCATCTGTGCACTGCTCCGCTATTACTGTTCGTTTCACACAAGAGACGAACGGCGAGCTAGCTAGGAGTTAGCCATGGACGGAGATGGCGCAGGGCTGCTCCGGGACCGGGAGGTCTCGCTGTGGACCGTGCTAGGCGGGGCGGCGGCCGTGTTGCTCCTGTGGTTGGCGGCGCAGGTGCTGGAGTGGGCCTGGTGGGCACCCCGGCGCACGGACCGTGTCCTGAGGGCGCAGGGGCTTGAGGGGCACCCGGTACCGCCTCCTCTGGGGAGACCTCAGGGAGGAGCAGCGTCTCATCAAGGCGGCCCTCGCTAGGCCCGTCTCCGTGGATCGACCACACGACATCCTCCCTCGCGTCGCGCCTTTCCTTCACCGCGCCATCCAGGAGGAGCCTCGTTGCCGATGTCAACAACCTGTGCAGTTTATTACTAATCATTCTGAAGGAAACTGAGCTTGTCTGCCTGTCGCTTTTGTCAATTTCGACATGAAAAATGCAGGCAAGGTCTCGTTTACATGGTTTGGGCCGACCCCAAGAGTTCTAATCACCGATCCCGAGCTTGCCCGGGAAGTGTTGACAAATAAGTCTGGGGACTTCCTGAAGTCGATGTTGTCTCCTCTCGCAAAGCTCCTGGTCGCTGGGGTCGTGGCTCTTGACGGTGAAAAGTGGGCCAAACATCGGAGGATTCTGAATCCGGCCTTCCATGCGGAGAAGCTGAAGGTACTTCAAATTTTATTTGTGATGAATAACAGAATTGATTTCAGTTTTTGAAATGCAAAGTCAAAGGTGAGGTTTGGCGAGGGGTGTTTAGCGTCAGACATTAGCTGCGCACTATGCAATATGCGGAGGTTAGTGCTCAAACCCTGGACCTTCCGGTCACATGCTGTAAAGCACTACCGTTTTCACCGGGGCCATCCTCTTATCACTAGATAGATAGATACATTATGAAATATATATATTCGTAGTCTACTTATTTGATATCATAAGTGTTGTTATTTTTCATTGTAAAGTTGGTCAAATTTTAGATAGTTTGACTTATTTTATATTAACTGAACCGATGGAGACATGCAATACATAAGCTCTTTTTTGGTTGTTTACTCCGTCTGAATTTCTTCTTTTTTTTAATATAATCACTAACTGTTATGTCTCATTTTTGTCCAAGGAAACAGATGAGCTTCTTGTTTTTTTTCCCCTACTTGAAATACTTATTGATTTCTCAAGTCTTTTTTTAGAAAGTTTGGAGATGCTCTTAGCCCGTAAAAAGCACGAGTTACCGCTGAAACAAGGTTAATTTAAGCTTCTTGTAAAGAAAAAAAAAAAAGGAGTCTGCTAATCCTTCACTTCACTTGGAAATGGCTGTAGGGAATGCTGCCGGCATTCTTGGCATGTTGCAATGAACTGGTTGACAGATGGGACAAACAGATTTCTTGTTCTGTTGAACCAACCGAGCTGGATGTGTGGCCAGAGTTCCAAAATTTTTTCTGGAGATGTAATTTCAAGAGCTGCATTTGGTGTTAGTTATGAAGAAGGGAGAAGAATTTTCCTACTTCAGGCCGAGCAAGCTGAACGCATTGTTCAATCTTTCAGGATAAATAACATCCCTGGCTTCTCGTACGGTTCCAAATGCTATAACTCTACTTCCCAATTGTGTACCATTGTTTTATCAAAAAAAGTTCTTGTCTGCCAAAAAAAAAACAATATCCATTTTAAAATTTAGTAGCTCACGATGTACTATGTATACACTACTCTTCAGTCTCTTGCCGACAGAAAACAATAGAAGGATGCATGCAGTCGATAGGGAGGTCAAGACGATCATGAGGGGCATAATTGAGAAGAGACAGAAGGCTGTTGCGAACGGTGAAGCAACCAGGACGACCTGCTGGGTTTGCTACTGGAGTCGAACATGAATTACAGTGACTCGGATGGCAAATCCAGCAAGGGGATTACCCTGGAAGAGGTGATCGGCGAGTGCAAGGTTTTCTACTTCGCAGGCATGGAGACTACCGGTGTCCTGCTCACATGGACAATGGTCCTGCTAAGCATGCACCCGGAGTGGCAGGATCGTGCCAGGGAGGAAGTCCTGCAAGTCTTTGGTCAAAACAAACCGGATTTCAATGGCGTGGCACGCCTAAAAATTGTGAGTCGATCTCAGTATCTCACTACACAATCCTGTAATCAGTTGTGCTTGGTTTCGGTTATATATATGTCATTCTTGTGTATTCTTGTGGTAACGTAACAGGTTACCATGGTGCTGTACGAGGTGCTGCGTCTGTACCCTCCGCTGGTGGTCATGAACCGCCGGACACACCAGCCGACAAAGTTGGGAGGCGTCACGTACCCGGCGGGAGTCATGGTTACGACGCCCGTCATATTCCTCCAACGGGACCCTGCCCTGTGGGGGTCCGACGCCGGCGAATTCAACCCGAGGAGGTTCGCCGAGGGCGTGTCCAAGGCGTGCTGCCACCCGGGCGCCTTCGTCCCCTTCAGTTGGGGGCCGTGCGTCTGCATCGGCCAGAACTTCGCGCTGCTGGAGGCCAAGCTGGCTGTCAGCATGATCCTGCAGCGCTTGGCATTCGAACTGTCGCCGGCGTATGTGCACGCGCCCTACACCGTCATCACGCTGCAGCCGCAGCACGGCGTTCCGCTCAGGCTACACAAGCTATGAATATGATCAGTGCCATGTCAGGCATGAAGCCCCTACTATGGGCCAGGAGGTCGCCGAAGACGAAGAAGCCCAGAAGGCCAAGAGAGAAGCAAATCCCAATCCGAAATACACCGGCCCGGAGTGGAGAGCTTAGATATATATGTATCAGGTTGAGAGAGAGGGGAATCATCGATGTATTAACAAAACTCTCCAGAACTCCTCCCAACCTTTCTTCCTCCTCTCGCCGATCCCTATCTGTAATTGTGAGTGTGTTGTTAACAAATTGGTATCAGAAACTCGTGCCAATCCTAGAATCTCACCTTCCCCATCCCCACTACACCAGATTCCAACGATCCCGGGGTGCGATGGAGCCCAATTTCAAGCTCCTCCTCGACGAGTTCGCCAAGCTCAACTCCCGTTTCGACGACTAGAGCCAGCGGTTCGACACGTTGGAGCGCCGGATCGCCGAGTCCACGTCGTCGGCCAAGGAGGCGCACGACTACATCACCGACCTGGATCGTCGCCTCACGGATCTGGAGTCCGCCCCAGCCGATCCACAACCACTCGCCATCACCAAGCACCTCGCCGACCTTGAAGCCAACTACGCGGACCGTGACAGCGAATTCAACAAGCGCATCTCCGACCTCGAGCTCTGCAGTGTGCAGCCCGTTCCTCCTACGCAGGACGCGCGGGTCGCATCTCTCGAGGCTGACGCTCAGGATCTCTCGTCGTGGCATCCAGGCGTTGACGATCTCCTCTTCGATGTCCGCCGCGCGGTGAAGGCGCTGGGGACCTCGCGCGCCCACGAGGTGTTCGACGAAGGTCCTCCCTGCGTGAGCGCGTCATCTTCTTCAACCCAGGCGGTTGTGCAGCAGACGTACATGCTCCCCGTCAAATCGCACGTCGTTGGGCACCGCGTCGACTCAAGCATACGGGAACCGCGACCTGGATCCCTATCCCGGCCAATGGTACGCCCGTGTTTACCCAGCCCCTGTTTTTCATTCACCGCATGATCCTGTTGTCCCACCGCCATTAGCCCCGATTCCTAAACCTCAACCTCCACCGTCATCATCGAGCGTACCTAATCCTGTGTTTCCCCAATACCCACCACCACTGCCTCAACAACCTACTCCACCCGATCCTCCACCCATAGAACCATACTACCATCACCACCACAGTCCACCCTGATAGATTTGGTAACTTGCTACCTGAGATCCCTATCAGTAATTGTGAGTGTGTTGTTAACATGCTATTTCCATTAAGCATGCGATTTCCTCTGTTAATCAACACCCACAGACTCGGTTTATTAATTTCAGAGCCCACAGACTCGGTTTATTAATTTCAGAACTACAAACATCATGTAAAATCTCAAACATCATGTATATAAAAGCTAGCACCACATATATATGTACATATAGATGTCGCCACTCAACGAGATTGTCATATGGTCAGAGCTTCGTCAGCTTGATTTGTGCCCCGTGTTGAGGATGCAGAGTTATCACGGTGTAAGGCGCGTGGATGTAGGACGGCGAGAGTGCAAAGGAGAAGTGCTGGAGGATAGTGCAGAGTGCCATCTTCGCCTCCAGCAACGCGAAGTTTTGGCCAATGCAGATCCGTGGACCCCCACCGAATGGGAAGAAACCGCCGCCCTGGAGCTTGGTCGCGCTAGAAACGCCATCGGCGAACCTCCCCGGATTAAACTCGCTTGCGTCGTCTCCCCATATGTTGGGATCGTGGTGAATGAAGAGAATGGGCAGCATAAGGTTCACGCCTGCCGGGTATTTGATGCCGCCGAGCTCCATTTCCTTGTAGGTTCTTCTGAGCACGAAGGTTGCTGGCGGGTATAACCTCAGGACCTCGTTGACAACCATTGTTATCTGCATGCAAAAGGTGAAACAGTTAAGAATATATACCTGGCTTTGTACTTACAAAAGAGAATTAATATTAGCTTTGAACTTACAATCTTCATGCGGCTCAATGTGTCATAATCTGGCTTATTAGATCTTCCAAAGTGAGCCAAGACTTATTCTCTTGCCCGTTCCTGCCATTCTGGGTGCATGCTTAGCACGATCAGTGTCCAAGTGAGCAGGACAGACGTCGTCTCCATGCCCGCGAAGTAGAATAGCTTGCATTCCTCGATCATGTCCTCCGTGCTCATAGCTAGACTCGATGTTCCGTTTGATTCCCTCATGTTTGACTCAACAATAAGCCCAACAAGTCATCGTTGCTAGTTTCACCGTTTTTAATAGCCTGCTCTCTTTTCTCGATTATTCCACGTAGAGTTTGGCGAACCTCTGTATCGATCTCTCTCATCCTTCTGTTGCCTTTGGTGGGTAAGAACCTGAATATGCTTTGCCGTGTTATTATAGAACAAATTGATTATTTCTACTGCTAGTTGCTACTATGTTTGGGTGCAAACATAGAAAAATAAAGGATAACTTCGATAGTGATATGTTTGGCTCAGTTATAGATATTCTCTTAAAAATATGTGAAGGAAAGCTTCTTATGTAGAAATTGAATATGCAGGTGTTTGTCAAATGCTCAGATTTGATTTGCAACGCCATCCAATACAGAAAAGAAAAAGAACTCGGTTGTTTAAAGGAAAAAGAACAAACCAATAGCCTGGGATAATGTTTGCTTGAAAAGGTTGTACGATGTATTCAGCTAGCTCTTCTTGCAACTGGAAAATTCTCCTGCCCTCCTGATAGCTGCTACCAAACGCAGCTCTCGAGATGGCGTCTCCAGTAAGATTCTGGAACTCAGGCCAAACGTCTATCTCGGAAGAACCCTCAGAAGACATGGAATTCTCCCATCTAGTGACCATTTCAACGGAACAAGCAGAGAACAGGGAAGCATTCGCTGTAAATGAAACACCAGCAAGCACACTCAGAGTCAGAAATTGCATCATTCAAACACAATTACATGTATTAGTTTATCATGTATTAAAAGTTAATTGAACAAGCACCTTTAGTTTATCATAGTGGAAAGCAGGGTTCATAATTCTCCGGTGTTTCGCCCATTTGTCGCCTTCATGATTTACAATCCCGTTGGCTATCAAGTTGGCAACTCGGCTACTCTTGGGCTTGCGGAAGTGGCCGAACTTGTTGGACAAAACTTCTCTCACTAATGCTGGGTCTGAAATCATCACCCTCGGCGTCGAACCAAACCAAGTGAAGGACAGTTTTCCTGCATTTGAATTTTGAGCTCCAGTTTCAGTCCACGGAGTAATTCTTTAGCGGTGTTATTCAGATCGTTTATTACCGTATTGTTTCACGGTGTCATAGAGCATGGGCTGCACGCGGCGGACGATGTCGTGGGAGCCGGCCGGCAGCGGCTTCGCGCGGGCTTCTCGGTTCAACTGGGTGTTCTCCGTGATGTCGCCGGTGAAGAGGCGGTACCTGGTGCCCTTGAGGCCCTGTGCCCGGAGGGCTCGCTCGAGCCGCCGTGGCGTCCACCACGCCCACTCCAGCGTCCAGGCCACCAGTCACAGCAGCGCCGCGGCTGCCCCTGCAGCGGCCAAGGCCCACGGGGAGGCCTCATGCAGCACCAGCAGCAGAGCTAGGGTCACCATAATTCGTGGCTTCTTAGCGAAGTGTGAGAGAGCAGAGAAGATCAGGCTGACGTACGATGCCCTGTGTGCTGCGCGCCCTCCAGCTTAAATACACAATGCTCAGGTAGATTTGTACATGTGCCGTGTGCCGTGTGCCGTGGCCATGTACCTTTTGAGGAAAGCACGTGACCTTGAACATTTATCTCGGTAAATAAACGCCATTAGTAGCTTTGGGTTATGTGCTTCTTCTTCCATCTGATTTACGGCGAAACTATGGCACCAAAAAGAGCTATATTCTTTTTATTTTTCTATATTCGGGCAAACCAATATTCCAAAAGTGCAAAGGCACACTGCACAACTCAACTCAAACAGGGTCCTATATGAACCTTAAATTTGAGAAGGCCCTCGAGGCCTCAAATCCCCCTCTCATCTCTTATTCCTTGGGTTCTGCTTCATGCCATCAAAGGACGGTTGCTTCGGTTTCTTTGCCGATATTCATTTGGAAGAGAAAGTGTGCGCCGCTTGGATCCTCCTCCCATCTAGCGTCTTCCTCTCCCTTCAACTCCTGGCACGACTCCCTTGGCCCGACATCCCTCGCCCCCGACTACCATGCTAGCGTGTCGTCGTTCAGGCAACGTCCTCCACTCTCTAACGGCGTCTGCAATGGTAATAGCTAGTGCTATCTACGTAGTCGCTGATATGGAGGTGAGAGACAAAAATAAGACTATTTTATATTATTAGACTCACATGCTCCTCTCATATGATCTAGCTAGACAAATAGCTAACCCTTACGGATGCCATAACAGCTTCTCCTCTCCATGCCAAACTTTGTGCCAACCTCCCTCAGGTGGGCTCCATGGTGAGATCGCCAAAGGAACCCCTCCGAATGGCGGCGCCCTGTTTTCTAATATCATCCTATAACACGTTTATGGCCATCTATAAGATAAAAAAGTGGCAACAGGTTAACACGGGAGTCCAACTAACATAGTTTTCTTTTCGTATAATTGTGGTAACAAAACTACGGTCAATGGAACTACTGTGCGTGCAGTCATGCATTGCGTCACTGAGCTGAGCCAATGGAACCCGCCCAAGCAGTCCCTCATATGGTATGACCAAAGCGCTTGCGTAACACAGCGCCATCGCGAGCGCTTGCGTAACAGCACTGATTCTGTGGGCGCCTGCTCATGGTTGGCTCCTTCACATGTACTTTTTTGTTTTTTTAGCGAACGGCCACGAGACTACGCTGTTTCTATTCGCATACACACCCTTGTTGGATTTACTTGGGTTTGTCCAATTTTTATTCAGCAATTAAAAAAAATCCAAGATCGAAGTTAATACTAGATGTAATTTGTTGGGTCCTTTATGCATGGTAATTGCCGGTTTGATGAGTGCTAAGTGCATATGACCAATTTTCAAAGAACCGGAGGAGGCGGGGCCCCTCCAGAAAAAGATTGAATTAATTAAAAAAAGAGTAGCTTAGCTTAAGTTATAAAGAAATTAAGGAACAAAACAGAAACAAAGAACATAAACATAGAGCTATGAGCTACAATAGGTGTTGAATCCATTTTTCTAGTTGAGGATTCCTTGTTGCCCATATGGCCCAACAGATAAGGATGACAGCATGAAGAATTGGAAGTGCAATTTGTTCTTGAAGTACTTTTTAATTTCTGGAAAATCTTATGCAGTGGGATGTCAATATGAGCTAGTTGTTGGATGATGAACCATTATGCGTTAGTGGATAATGATGACTATTATATTGTTAGTGGTCCATGATGTCATAGTAGTTTTCGTTACTAATAACATGATTTGTCATTTTTCGTAAGGTACTGGTATTGGACAATGAAATTATGATTCTTCATGCGCCTTTTTCGTCTTCCTCTATTACTGCATAAAATGGACATTCTTTCTCTGTTTTCGTGGCAAAGAAAGAACAACACCTCGTTGCTGCTCGAGCTTTCTCGTCTCGGTTTTCAACGTGCGCAGCAAAGCGAGTTCGTGAAGACTTACAATCATGTTTTTGAGGAGCATTTCCCACGTGACTGCTCAATCTTGTTCATGATGGTTCTACAACTTCTTCCTGCTACTCCCTGGTGCCCTCGTATTGTTAATATAGAGTTGGCCAATGAACAAGATGAGTTTCACTAGAATTTAAACCCAAAAGGAAATTTCTCGGAGAAGTCACACTATCAAGCGTTATTACATACTGATATACCAAACATTAATAAACTCATTTGAGAAGTGAAAGCCCCACTAAAAAGAAAAAAAAATTCCTATGTTATCTACGACGAGGAGTTATTTTGATAAAAGATAGACAATTAAGCACTTAGTTCTTTGACTGCCGGTTTGCTTGTTCAATTTGGTCTTTTATTCAAGTTCAACAAATCTTTTAAAACCCCACAATATAGGTCTTTTGTTTAATGGCTGGCTAAGAGGTGTCAACAAGGATGTCAAGCTTTTGATCCTACTTAGAAGGAGTTGCGACTTGTTGGTCTATTTGGCTCAGCAGGAATGATATTATTTTTGAAAAGAAAGAAGATGTTTCTCTTATGCAAGTTATCTATTTGGTTACCCACTGCCTACGCACTTGGGATATTCTGTAGAAGCCAGATTTGCAGGATAAAATTGTAGCAAGATCACAATAGTTGGCGCAGGTGGTCAATGATATTTTCTCCCAAGTACATGGTTGGCAGTCTAGTTTACTTAATCGATAGTCACTAGATTGTGTCAGGCTTCTTCTCTCGCTTTGGTTGTGTTATGTTAAGCGAGAGGCCGGAAGTTGCTTCCTTTGGCTTTGTTCACTTTCGATGTATCGCTACTGTTTAACAAAAGCTTCCTTTATCAAAAAAAAAAAAAAAAACTCCCTCACGACCAGTTTCTCTCCTTCCTGCTATTCCTTGACGACCGGTTTCTCTCGATGGTGGTGATGATCAGCACTTGCTAGTCTCTCCGATGGTGGTGATGATCAGCACCGCTATGTTTCTACACAACGACGAGCGGGACAACTACATCAACCCAGGATTTCAAAGTAGGGTATGGCCAAGCCCTAAGCTAAAGAAAATACATTATAAAATGAGCAAGATTAAAGGAAAATTTCGTGGTTTGTGCTTCCCCTACAGGGTAGGCTGCAATGTGGTTTCATGGGCTCTTTTGGGGACGAATAAGACGTAGACTATCTTTTGTGACAAAAATGTAGGTATGCCCGGGCATACCCGGGCACAACAACAAACACTATGTTGACTAGTAGGTATGGTACTCTAGCAACAACCCACTTTTCTGTTCTCTATGTTTGAATCCATGATTAGTATGATGTTCATTAACATACTTACTTGTAGAAAGTTATATGAATCACACACCACACCCCAATTTGGGGGGGGGGGTGCTTGGATAATTATAATGTGCATGATGATCCCGATACAAGCAGGCCTAGAGGCTTTCCCCGGTAGAGAAGACCTTGACTCTGTAGTAGTTAAGTCTTTAGTCTAAGTCTACTTTGCTAGGAAGTTGCTATGCAATAACTTTTAGCCAGATGAGAGGACTTGACCGTTGTAGCAGCCAAGTCTTGTTCTTGCAAGCAGTAGTGATTAGTCCTTTCCTAATACCCACCCGCAAATGAAGCGGCGGGGAGGATCACGAACGCAGAGGTTGGACCGAAAATCGCTGAACAACGAAGCCACGGGGGAGGCCCTTGGTCATGATATCGTGAATTAGTGAGATGAAGGAACGTGGAGAACGCGAGGCCACCTTCTCTCGTACGAATTGGATGTCGATCTCTATATGCTTGGTACGGCGGTGGTGGATAGGATTAGCAGTCATGTAGATGGCGCTAACATTGTCGCAGTAGACCACCGTAGCCAATGGAATTGAGATGTGGAGTTCTTGAAGAAGTTGCCGCAACCAACAACGCACAGCAACGACATGTGCAATTGCCCGGTATTCTACCTTGTTTGGAGGACCAAGACACCGATTGTCATCGAGGAAGACATAGAAGTCGAAGGTGGAGCGGCGGGTGTCCGGGCAGCATGCCCAATCAACATCTGAGTAGGCGGTGATTTGGTTGATGGCGTCGGTGCCTAGATGGAGGTCGGCGAAGAGTGTGCCCTTCACATACCGTAGGATGCGCTTGATCAGCGCCATGTGCGGCTCACGCGGGTCATGCATGAACAAGCATACCTGCTGAACAGCAAAGGCCAAGCCAGGTCATGTTAGGGTGAGGTACTAAAGTGCATCGGGCGAGGCTCCTGACGGGAGGGATCGGATTAATCGGGCCCCGTGACGGAGGGATCGGACACTGGGGCACCATCGCGGCGCACAACTTGGTCTACGTATCGGTGGCATTGTAGTTGTGTGGCACTCGGACATGCCACCCCGCTTGAGGAGGTTGATGGTGTACTTGGGCGCTGAGATAAGAATAGGCCAGAGCGATCCTATGTCACAACAATCCTGAGGAAATGGTGGAGGTCGCCGAGGTCCATCATGGCGAACTCCGAGTGGAGGCGGGCCATGACGTGCTAGAGCAGCTGCGAGGAGGACGTTGTAATGATCATGTCATCAACATAGAGGAGTAGATAGGCGGTGCCGATGCCCTCCTTGTACACGAAGAGGGAGGCGTCGTCGACTTGGGCTAGCAAATGGCCGATGGTGCGATGTAGTCGGTGAAGCGCCGATTCTAAGCTGGGCGCCGCTGAGTCCGTACAAGGACTTCGCACGTAGTCAAGTGTGGCCGGTCGACAAAGCCGGATGGTTCTTTGGCAATAGACCGTCTCCTCGAGGTGGCCGTGGAGGAAGGCGTTCTTCACATCCAACATGAATGGGCCAGAACGGGAGGCGGCGATGCTAAGGACAAGCGGATCGTTGCGGTTTGATAACCGGGCTTAAGGTCTCGTCGTAGTTGATGCTAGCCTCGCTAGGAGAAGCCGTGGACAACCCAAATAAGTGCCTTGTGCCGAGCCAAAGCGTGCCGGCCTCGGAGTGGAATTTGTGCTTGAACAGCCACTGTCGGTGACAATATTGGCACCGGGGGCGAGGTACGAGGTGCTAGGTCTCGTTGGCGACTGAAAGGATCAAGATGCCCAAGAGGGGGCGGGTTGAATTGGGCTAATCTAAAATTTTATCGCAAATTAACAACCTACTAGCCCATATTCACCCTCTTGTGCCTAAGTGTGTTTTTGTGGACTGTCAAAGTTTTGCACCCTAGGTTATAATTCCTACTCTAGCATGGAAATTCTAAGAATGTAAACACATAAATTGAATTGCGGAATGTAAATGCTCAAAGTAAAGAGAGGAAGAAGAACATGGCGATGTTTTGTCGTGGTATCGGAGAGTCACTACTCCCCACTAGTCCTCGTTGGAGCCTCTTGTTCTCTTCTTTAAGCATCTCATTCTCAAGAGTCATATCATGATAATCTTCATTGATAGTTTCAAGAACAATTGACTTTTGAGTTGCAAGCTTCTCAAGATCCTTCTTAAGCTTCTCATTTTATTCTTGACCCTGATGTAGTCATCATAGTGATCGGCCACAATCCCTTTCTTGATTTTGACATAGTCATCATAGTGATCGGCCACAACCACTTGCGTGCCTTTGCTACTAGCTTTTTGCTCAATGCTCTCATCAATCAAATCATCACATGATGTAGCTATATCAATCTTGACAACATGGTTAGTAGCATCATGTGGTTCATTGGATAAAAGCTCACTAGCAATCACAAGATTGTCATGATTAATCTTGAGATTGGTATACTCTTCTTTTAGCTTGTTATATCTAGTAGTGAGCTCATTGTGTATCCCCTCAAGTTTATCATGTTTTTCTTTGAGCTCTTTTAGAGAAGGTTTGAGATCCTTGAGTAAGGATGACACAATTTTGTTTTCTTCTAAGCTCATCACTAGCCTTTTGTGCTATGTCATATTTAGCAAGAAGAGATTCATTCTCAAGATTAAGCTTGTCAATCTTAGAGTTTGCTTTTGAGATGAATTTAGAGTACTTGCCAAGCAACTTAACAAGCTCATCATAGCTAGGTGCTTCAAACTCATCATCACCAGCACTAGTTTCATCATCACTTTGTACCTTGTGTCCACCCTTGGCCATAAGGCATAGGTGTGTAGAGGATGAAGACGGTGATGGTGTGAAAAGTCCCTTGTGGTTTTTGGTAATTGAGTGTCAACATTAGGTGAACTAATATGTGTGATTGAGATAATACACGGAGATTAGTTCGCATGTGATGACGCTTTGAAGGAGCTTTATTGCACATGAGACATGACATGGAGTCATGTGACCAAGGTGGTGAAGATCAAGACAAGGCTTGACTTGATGGACCGGTTGCAAGTGTGAAGGGCAAGTCGAGGGACTTGGCGCCGACAGACCAACGCAATGGTGAAGAACAAGTGAGGTCAAGATCAATGGACCAAGAAAGTCATCTGATGATATGAAATGGATCATATCATTCTTGATCGTGTTGGTGCATGTGTTGCATCGACACTTGGAGATGAAGCGGAATGGAAATGCGCAAGGCAAAGGTATAACCTATAGGGAATTTCATTTCGCCGGTCATGAGGAGTTAGAGAAGTTTATGACCGGATTTAGGATAGATGGTCGTACTATCAAGAGGGGCAAACTTGTTTGCATATCGGTCATCTAGTGCCACTTGTGCGATCTAACTTTGCGATGTGTTAGGATCGAGTGGCGTGGTAAGAGCTAACCTGCCCTTTGAAATGATTGTGAAAATGCTAACACACTTGCACATGGTGACGTACACTTGGTGGTGTTGGCACATTTGCAAAGGCGGCGGTGATGTGCGGGGTTGAGTTGGGTTTGGGAACCGCTATTCCTTGTGAAAACATGCTATTCCTTGTGCTCAAGTTGGTATACTTGTTGGGTAGCATGTCGAAGCAAAGGCGATGGAGTTTTGCAGGAAAGGGGCGACCGGACGCTGGCCCTTTAACCGGATGGTCTAGTCAAGCGAGTCCGATCGAATAACAGAGCTTGTTTTTGGACTCAACTCGAGGCTTTGACCGGACACATGGTTTGGAGAGTCCGGTCATCACCGAAGCACCGACCGGGCCGCTCGCTGTTGGGTGTCGCCAGCGGGGGGCGTAAGCTCGGTTCTTCGACCGGACGCTGCTTCGAGAGCGACCAGATACCGACCGGACCCACTTGTGAGTCCGGTAGATGCGTCCGGTCAGCACGCAGAGGCTGTGGTTTTGTACCCAACGGCTCTATTTGGCTTGGGGGCTATATATAGAGGTTGTGGTCGGCCATGGCAGTTAGCTCAGCACCTTGGGGACTTTGTGTCCATGCTTGATAGTGCTTGAGAGCCCTCCCACTCACATATGCTTGATATCGTTCATCCGATTGAGTGAGAGGTCGAGTTCTAGTGCGTTGCATTGAGAGATCGCATTCGTGGCACTAGGTGATCGAGTTGCAAGCCGGTGTGCTTGTTTCTCTTGGAGGTTGCCACCTCCTAGACGACTTGGTGGCAAGAGACTTCGTGAAGCACGCAAGGAAGCCCGTGCGGTGCTCGAAGAAGAGATTGTGAGAGGTTCGTGCTCACCTCGTGGGGATCGTGAAGAGCAACTCTAGTGGAGCGTGTCATTGAGCTACCACACTTGGGTGTGGGTTCACACAGTACCCTCTGAGGGATTGGCTCGAGGACTCACACTGTGTGAGGGTTTCGATCAAGCTCCCACTGTGGGATTTGGCACTGGCCATTAAGCTTGTGGATCATCACCGGGTGATTCGCCAAATCGTGGAACCACTAAAGTGTCGGTCGACACAACGAGGAGTAGGGGAAAGTTGGCAAGCTTCCCGAGACCTCGGTAAAAAATTCATCGGTGTCATCTTGTGTCCACACTTCGTGGTGGTTTGCAATCTCTTCATCACAAGCCTTGTTCTTGCATTCATATATACATTGTGCTTGTGCTTGAGTAGTATAGTTGTAACTATCTAGCTTGTGTAGCTTGTTTAGTTACTTTGTTTAGTTTGTGTAACTAAGTAATTTGAGCCTCTGGGTTAGGCGTGTGTTTCCTTGTCCATTGCATGCATCTAGTGAGCTTAGGGGCTTTGTGCTTTTGCTTACTAGAATTGTGTAGGAGTTCACCCGTGCTTGAAGTACTAGTGCATAGGTTTGCGTGACCTTGCAATAGAAATGGTTAGGAGCTCAAGCTAGGCTTGTCACCTCACTCTTCTTGTGTAGGATCTTTTATGAGGTGACTTAGAGTCATAGTTAGAGGGGTGAAGTCTCGGCTAGACCGATAAGTTTAATTCCGCATTAGTTTCAGTTAGCCGGTGCGATTAGTTTTTAAAAGGGACTATTCACCCCCCTCCTCTAGTCCCCATCTCGACCCTTCACGGTGGTGGTGAAGGAAATCAGGGACCCAATAGCAAGTGCAGCCACCTTCTCTTGTTCATCATCACTTTCTTCACCGAAGAGCCACATGATGATTCAATGTCGGTGAGCCAATCACCAACAATATAAGCCTTGCCATTGTTCTTCTTGTGGTAGTCCTTCTTCTTGCCATCCTTCTTATTGTATGGCGTTTTTTCTTCTTCTCTTCATCATCACTTGATTCTTCTTTCTTGTCCTTTTGCTTCTTCTTGTATTTGTCTTTCTTCGGTGGCTTGGGATATTGATGAGCTAGATGGCCAAGATCATGGCAGTTGTATCACTCCATCTCGGAGAGTGGCTTCTTCTTGCTACTATTGAAGAACTTCTTCTTCTTGGAATTGAACTTGACACCATTCTTGTTTAGCTTCTCAAGCATCTTGGTGGTCTTCTTCACCATGAGAGCAAGATCATCAAGTTCATCATCACTTGAGGAGTCATGAGAAGTCATCAAGACTTTTCCTTTACCTTTCTTGTCAATGCTAGCTTTGAATGCTAGATCTTTCTTCTTTGTAGAGGAGGACTCATCCTTGGGGTTGATGTGCATGTACATCTCATGAGCATTGATCTTTCCCAATATTTGAGTCGGTGTAGAGGTAGAAAGATATCCTTAGTGAAGCACGGTGACAATATGCCCATATTTCTCAATGGGGAGGACAAGATTCTTCTCACAACATAGGATGGTGATATTTGTGTGAGTCCAAGCCCATTGAGTTCCTCTACAAGAACATTCAAGCGAGAGTACATTTTATTAGCATTTTCATTAGGAAGCATCTCAAATGCATTAAGCTTGTTCATGACAAGATGATAGCGTTCCTCACGCTCACTCTTGGTTGGATCATGGAGCGCACAAATTTCTATCCATAGATCATGGGCATTTTTGTGGTTCCTCACGCGATTGAACACGTCCTTGTCAATGCCTCTAAAGATTGTGTTTCTAGCCTTGGCATTCCACTTAATGTGATCATTATCCTTGTCGGTGAGGTTCTTTGCATCATTAGGCGGTGGAAAGCCCTCGGTTGTGGCTTTGAGACACTCTACATCTTGGGACTCTAGGTACGCCTACAAATTCTCCAATAAGGAAAATCATCCCCATCAAACATGGGAGGGGTCCATCCCCATGGGACATCTTTGCTCTAGGAGGTTAAGCCTAATTTATGAGCAAATGGGCTCGATACCAATTAAAATAATCAAGATGCCCAAGAGGGTGGGTGAATTGGGCTAATAAAAAAAATTATCGCAAATTAACAACCTACTAGCCCATATTCACCCTCTTGTTCCTAAGTGTGTTTCTATAAACTATTGTACAAAGTTTTGCACCCTAGGTTCTAATTCCTACTCTAGCATGGCAATTCTAAGAATGTAAAAACATAAATTGAATTGCGGAATATAAATGCTCAAAGTAAAGAGAGGAAGAAGAACGTGGTGATATTTTGCCGAGGTATCAGAGTCGCCACTCCCCACTAGTCCACGTTGGAGCACTCTTGCAAGAGTATTGCTCCCCCTTAGTCCGTGCAAGGACTAAGTGCTCTCTATGCGCTGATTCTTCGACACTCCGTCGTGGTGAATCGCCCACAACCGCTCACAAGCTTGCTTGAGTCATCCACAAGCTCCACTGGATGATCTTCAGGCTCCGAACCGCCACCAAGTCGTCTAGGTGATGGCGATCACCAAGAGAAACAAGCACAAACTCTCACTTGACTAAGAACAAGTCTAGTGAGAAGAGTGGATGCACACTTGAAACTCTCAAATCACTAAAGAGGTCCTTAATCTTGCAAATCTCAACACCTCAATAGGCTCTTGCACTCCCTTGCTCTCACAAGTGTTTCTTCAACTGAACAAATTGGCAAGAGAGAGAGTATGGACGAGGTAAGGTTGCATTTATAGGTCATGCCCAAATATCCAACCGTTGCCCACAATCTCTGTGAAATAACGAGCGTCTGACGCTCAAACTAGTTGTGCCGGATGCGTCCGACGTTGTACAAATTTCAAACACGTAGCTAGCAATTGCATGGCACCGGACACGCCAGATGCTTGACCGCTGGACGCATCCGGCAACCTAGCCAGCTGCACACCTCACTAGACAAAGATCCAATGGCGCACCGGACGTGCCAAACCCAAAACCCTAGATGTTTGGCACCCTCCATCTATTCACTTCATCGCAGCCCGCCAACACAAATAAGATCTTTGGAGGCCGGAATTGGGGAGGCGCTCACAAGACCGGCGTCTAACCGCAGGTTTTGAAGCCAACCGTTCACTTCCGATTCAAATCCTTTGTGAACGCTTTCAACTCTAACCAATCTCTAGGACTTTTTGCAGCTACCTAGTGCTAAGTTTGGCAAGTGTGCACCACATCTAAACATTAGACTCACCTAGATCAAGCTACCCATTCATACCCCCTTTAATAGTACGGCCAAAAGAGAAAACAAAGTCCTAACGACTAATCCGATGTCACTCAACTCCATTGACAATCGTAACTAACCGTCCTTAACCTTATTGTCCATCCTTTGAAAAACGAGTCCTTGCATTTCCATCGAGTGATGGGGCATGAAAACCATGTTGCCCGAGATTGCCATTACCATGACCTAACTCACCACTTTGTTTGTACAAAGCACCATGTCTAGTCACGGTAATAAACATTGTCATCAATAATCTAAACCCACACTAGGGGACTAGATGCTTTCAGGATGAGAGCATCATATTCCGGGCAACCGAACACATGAAGGGAGGAATAATCGGGATCACCAAAGAACTCTACCGGCAGTTGTTGGAGGTGGAGGGTTCTATCCTAGCCTGCAGCCACCCAATATTGTGGTGGCAATGGAGGCATGGAGCAACAAGGTGACTTGTGGTGTTGTTGATGGACAGGCAACTCTAGTTAGATCCATGTTTAGAGTTCGTGTAGGGGCAAGAGAGGTGCATCGGACAACCCTCTCTCAGATCCGTGGTAGGACCGTAGATGAACTCCTTGGTCCCTTGAACTATAAAAGGCGCCTTTGGGGTGATGCTCATAGAGGAGAACACAACTTGAACACATCAAGTGTCATGAACATCACAACCAATCCTTGGTTGAAAAGTCAATCAAAAATGAGAATAGTCATCACGCCGATAATATTTGAAACCAGTCTTTACTTAAAATCAGGATGTCCATTGCCCCAAGTATAAAAACCCCGCTCTCAATGATAGAAGTAGAACTATTGAATGGGAGCCGTGTGTCCTCCAAGTTGACATGCATGGTAGAGAGATCGCGCACGCTTATTACAGAGATGGCGGTCATGGTCCATCGAGTGGCAAGTGCAGCCCGACTTGGATGTCCAAGACGATGATGCCACACGGGCGAGGTTGCGGAATTGGCATGGGGATATGGTGTAGAGGTCCCCGCTACTATTGCAAAGAAAGAATCACACGTCCCCGCTTGTAGGTCCTTAACGACAAAAACCGAGAGCGTCAAATTCAATGGAACATGAATTGTCGTGGAGTGAATTGACGAACAAAGAAGATTGCGCTCTAAAGTTGGAGCCACAAGGACATTGTTAAGTTGGAAAGTATTGTTCACTGCTTTGTAAGGTCCTAGATGGCTAGAGGGGGGTGAATAGCCTATAAAATTTTTCTACAAACTCAACTAAATAAACCGATTAGAATAACAAATGGCAAATGTGCGGTTTATGCTAGCTCTAGTGGTCTTGCAAGCCTTCTAGTGACAAGACTAAATATGCTATGATCTCTAAATCACACAAGGTCTATGTCACTACTTTATCTAGTGAGCAATCCTAATATGATCCTTATGCTGAGCAAGAACAACCTACACAAGCAAGTGCTAGCTTCTACTCAAAGTAATCTAGGAAAGTAATGCCGAGTGAGGGCTTGTTATACCGACGTGTAGAGGCTATGAACCAATCACCGGGAAGAGAATGAACAATCAATCACAATATGTCGATGAGCCAATCACCAAGACAATGAACACGATGATTTGTTCACCCGAGTTCACTTGTTCACCGACAAGCTAGTCTCCTTGTGCCGAAACACAAGGATGGTGTTTGAGCTAGGCATGCCCTTGCTAGCCTCAACACACCACTCACAAGTGAGTAGCCCAAGACACGAGCAATGTATTCCTTGCACATTGTCTTCCCGAGGAAGGCTAGTGATCCTCTCACAATTTCGCCGGTGGCCGAGAACAATCACCAACTTGTGCCAATGCCTCCACCAAAACACCAAGTTTTGCAGCGGTGTCTCCAAGAACACATGAAACCAACCGGCTCAATAATCCCAAGTGCCTCTAGATGGAAGAATTGGTAGGAAATGGCATCTTGGATCATGGAGGTGGAGAATGAAGCTCACAAGCAAGAATGAGAGAGCCGCCAGGGCTTCATCCCAGCTCTTGGGTGGTGGCATGGAGGCATGGAGCAACAAGGTGCAATGGTGTTGTTGAGGGTATGAAGTAAGGCCACATCACGAAATTGCCATTTTGTTGGGAAGTGTAGGGGCAAGAGAGGTGCATGCGGATACCATGGCCGGAGAGGTAATTAGTGGTGGCACTAGTTGATGAACTTCGGTGCCATTATCGAAGCAGAACCCCTTTGGGGGTGATGCTGAACGTATGCGAGCAAAGGCGATGAAATCGAAGCATCCGATGAACCTCGATTTGTGGAGTAATGGAAAAGTCCAACAAAAATGAGAATAGTCATCACCGCAAAGACCGGATAATATTTGAAACCAGTCCATTGCTTAAAACAGGGGATGTCCATTGCGTTGAAATAGCTCAAAGGTGCAAACCGAGTGATAGAAGTTGAACTATTGAATGGGAGCCGGGTGTAGAACACCTTGACATGCATGGTAGCAGAGATTTTGAAAACATTTTTATTACAGAGATGGCGGACATGGTCCGTTTAGGTTAGAATGCATGCATATGAATTTTGAACCTAAAGGCACATGATGCCACATGTGCGATAAGTTTCCCTCTTTATAGTACGGGGGATATGGTCCTATAACCACTCCCACCCTACTATGGTGTCTTGAAAGAAATCAAAACCCTATGGTTATACCTTTTGCCTTGGGGACAATTGATCTCGAAACTCCACCGAGTTGCATGCAAATCATCTTTTGGAACATGAATCCATCTTCCAGTCACCATGCACCAACTCCCAAAGAAGATTCTCCAATCTAAAACACTTAGGAGCCACAAGGACATTGTTAACTTGGCCAAAACCAAACTAGAGATCTTCAGCCGACAAGGTAGAAGTGTCACGACAGAAATAGGAATGTTACCGCCATTACCAATAGTAATGAAAGAGTCGGAGTGAGGGAGACGGGAGAGACTTATACCATATGAGGGCGACATGTGTGTAGAGGCGCCTGTGTCTAGGACCCAAGGGTTGGAACCCTGGAGTGATAGCTGGTTCAGGGAAGCAACAAGTCCAGCCTGATTCTAGGGACCAACACTGGGTTGAGGCGGAGGGGCGCTTTCGGAGTACTGCGTTGGGGCAAATGCAGTGTGGGCCTATAGAGGGAAGCCTAGGACGCCAGGGCTGCTGTTGGGGCGCCACTGCTGCTGTTGGCCACCCTAGGGAGAGAAGCAGAACTAGGGGCCTGCGGGCTGTGGAGGGCCGCGGCCACTTCTCTGGAATGAGCTACCACCGCCACGACCCTTCCGCCGACTGCGATTGCTGCCACCAACGCTGAATGGAAGCCGGGTGTTGTGACTGCCAACAATGTTATTCGGTCGTCCGCCGCTGCCAGAGGTGCCCTGGCTGAACATGGACGCATGGTAGGCAGAGCCACATGGAGTGCTTGCGAGGAGGGCAGTCTGGGAAGTGACCTTGCCCTCATTGGCAAGATGGAGCTCCTTGAGGACGAGCCGTTCGCGGGCGGTGGCAAAGTCAGGCAGTGGATTGGAGTCCGCAATGTTGTCTACCGTGCCGGAGAAGTGGGGGTTGAGGATGAGTTGCGAGTCAATGACGGTGTAGCCGACATCGCGCAACGCATCGGCCGGTGGTCTTCATCTTCCGACAAAGAGGGCGCCAATGGAGAGGTCGCCCGAGTCATCGAGTGGAATTCGTGACTCGTGAAGACAACATGAGAGGCCTTGTTCGCTTGGAAGATGCCAGACATTGCCATCTAGAGTTGACGGGCAGTCTAATTTGGCGCTTCGGCCAGCTCGAAGACATCATTCCCCGACAAAGGCCAAGTAGCCAATTGCGGACACGGAGTCCGCAATGCCCCAAGTCACATCGGTGGGGGCGTGCCTCCCGCGTGCCATCGACGTGCGGGGCCCAAACTTGCCACAAAGGGAGAGGAAGAATGACGACCAGCGAAAGTGAAATTAGGGTGCTTCAACTCGAGGGTGATGGGCACATGAGACTTCACGTAGATGGTGGCGTAGGGGGATGGAGAAGACCGCCGGTGCTAATCCGCAGGAGGTGGAATCGAGGTGAGGGATCGAGGGTGCCATTGGAGAGGGTAGGAGTAGTCATGGTGACCGGGTGGGATGAGGGTGCAACCTTGATGGTGGTGCAACAGCGGAAAGAAGGGCGGGAGAGTATACCTAGGCCTGGATAGCTGATACCATGTAGAAAGGTCTATGAATCACACACCACACCCCAATCTGGGAAGAGGTGGAGGGGGAGGGGGTTGCTGGATATTTATAATGTTCATGATGATCCTGATACAAGCAACTCTAAAGGCTTTCCTGGTAATTACAAGGAGAAGACCTTGACTGCTAATAGCAGTCGTGTCTTTAGTCTAAGTCTACTTTGGTAGGAAAGGAGAAGACCTTGACCGCCATAGTAGTCAGGTCTTTAGTCTAAGTCTACTTTGGTAGTAAGTTTCTATGCAATAACGTGGAGCTAGTAGAGGACTTGACTACTGTAGCAGTCTAAGTCTTGCTCTTGCAGGCAATAGTGATTAGTCCTTTCCTAATACTTACATCTAGATCACACGTGCATCCTTTATGTCACAAACCAATGCATGTAGCACGATAAGGTTTTCGACGCCAGAAATGCCATCTAAAAAAGATGCCGTCATGCCAATGCATGTAGCACGACAACGTTATTTAGTCACACTAGCAGCACTAGCGCGACCGAAAGGGTCTGACCCGCAAAAAAAGAGCGCTTATTTATTAAAATACTGAATAAAAAGGATTAAAAATAAATAATAAAAAAAAACTCCTAGAAAATGCTAGCGTAGCATACAAAATGTTAATATAATAATATTTCCATCAGCCAATTTCTCCATTCATATACACTTTCTTCTCATTACTCATATCAAAGGTGAATTTAAAACTACATGCATGCACAATCACTATATGTTATACTAGCAGTATATGTTTTGCCATTCAGTATGTATGACCACATTGCTCAAAGCTTGAACCTGATTTGAGCACCATGCTGAGGGTGCAAAGTTATCACGGTGTATGGAGCATGAGTGTAGGATGGCGAGAGCTCAAAGGAGAAGTGTTGAAGGATGATGCACAGCGCCATCTTCGCTTCCAGCAACGCAAAAGTTCTGGCCTATGCAGATCCTGGGTCCCCATCCAAATGGAAAGAAGGCGGCCTGATGCTTGGTCGCATTGGAAATGCCATCCTCAAACCTCTGTGGATTGAACTCGCTTGCGTCTTTTCCCCAGATGTTCGGATCATGGTGAATTAAGACGATGGGCAGTAGAAGGCTCACACCTGAAGGATATTTGATGCCACCGAGCTCCATTTCCTTGTAAGTTCTTCTGGTTAGTAAGACTACTGGTGGGTACAACCTGAGGACCTCATATAGAATCATGGTTACCTGCAGAACCAAAACAGTGTGTCAAGAATCAAAATCATTAATCCTGATACACAATAGAAAAAACATTACATATCCTGTTTTTCTCCTCAGAAAAGTTTTTGTTTGACAGTTATTTGCGGGTTTCTCACACATAAATAATCAGACTTCCTGGAGGGGTCTAAGACTGCAAAAGTATGCAAGATGTAAATAATAAGGTTCCTTCAACACCAAGTTTAGGTTATCTCAAGCAAGCCTCTACAGTATATCCAGAGAGTCATTCAAGATATTGATGTTAACATTGTTGGAATGTAAGGCCCCACAGTTCTAGAAGCAAACCAGCAGTTTCTCCACCAGAATGACATGCAGACAACTATCAACAACTATCAGCAGAATTCAATTGTCTGGAAATTAAAGTCACAAAAAGTAGTTATTTTTGGACGAATTGTTTAGTATTTTGTCAATCTAATTATGATAAAAGTAATGGAAACTTAGTAGGGGCATTTGCAATTTTGTCACTGGTTTTATTTTTATTTATTGCACGAATGCCACTCAAATGACAGTGTTAGTGGTTTTATGCAATTTTCTGTTGGCAAGCATGTAACAGTGTTCAAAGTGTTGGCAAAGTTGCAACTGCTCCAAATTAATAATGTCTTTAATATCTATCAATTTCTCCATTCATTGAACAAAAGAACAATGATTTCATACTTACAATCTTCAGGTGGTTCAAGCTATCAAAATCTGGTCTACCACTTCCAAAGTGGTTTGAAACTTCTTCTCTTGCCTGCTCTTGCCATTCGGGGTGCATGCTTAGCACAATTAATGTCCATGTAAGCAGGACTGATGTGGTCTCCATACCTGCAAAGTAAAATAACTTGCACTCCTCGATCATATCTTCGGTACTCATTCCCAGTTTAGCATTCCCATTTGATTCTCTCATATTTGATTCAACCAATAAGCCTAGCAAGTCATCATTACTGCCTTCACCATCTATAAAAGCCCTCTCTCTTTTCTGATTATTCCATGCAGAATTTTACGGATCTCCCGATCAATTTCTTTCATCCTTCTGTTATTTTTTTTGGTGGGCAAGAACCTGCATATGTTCAACAGTGTTATAACAGAACAGATTCTTGATTCCCACCGCAAAACTTCACTAGTCTTTATCTCTCTACTCAGCTTGGACAATTGAAGTAGAAGCAAAATGTAGATTGTGTTCAAAATATTCTGGATGTGGAGAAGTTTTTTCTGTATCTCTTCCTTTACTAGAAATGATATCAAGTCATTACCTTAAAACATGGATAAGTAAATATTCTTATGCAGTGAGTCTCATGAAAAAATTGCTGCTGTTTATAAGGAATAGAACAAACCAGTAGCCTGGGATAAATATTGTCTGAAAAGATTGTATAAGGCGTTCAGCCTGCTCTCCTTGCAGCTGGAAAATGTTCCTGCCCTCCTGATAGTTGCTACCAAATGCAGTTCTTGAGATAACATCTCCAGTAAGATTTTGGAACTCAGGCCAGACGTCTATCTCAGAAGATCCCTCTGAAAACATTAAATTTTCCCATCTGTTAATCATATCGGTGCAACAGGTAGCAAATACAGGCAGCATCCGCTGTGAATGAAAAAACAATGTTAGTTCACTTAGGGTGTTCGTTATGCAATATGATATACTAAAATCTGAACCAAGAAAAATATATCCATGGGAACAAATTTAGTGAACAAAGACCTTTATTTTCTCATGGTGGAATGCAGGATTGAGAATTCTCCTGTGTTTTGCCCATTTCTCGCCTTCATGATTTGCGAGCCCGTTGGCTAGTAACTTGCCAAGACGGCTAAACCGTGGTTTGCCGAAATGACCAAACTTGTTAGACAAAACCTCTCTCATTAATTCTGGGTCTGGAATTATCACCCTCGGAGTTGGGCCAAACCAAGTAAACGAATTTGTCCCTGCATTTGAGTTTAGAACCCTGTAAGAATTGTAGGAAGACTAGCAAACTGCAACCAAACCATTTTGTGAGGATAAAACATGATTCATTGCTGGGAAAATAAACTGACTATCACTAGATATCTAGTTCAATATTTTGACATGTGCAATCAAAATCTATGATCTGATTTCATACTTGGTCATGTCCATCACGCACATAAATACCCCATTAGCGCATATCCACATGATTTCTTTCTGAACATACTGCAAGCTAGCAATATAAATAATTGCAGTCGCTTCATCAAGCTATTCTATCTTAAGTAGGGGATGCCAGGATGTGACTGGATAATTGTGTCACCTATTTCATCCATCACCGTAGTGTTAAGCCTAATTGTAAGGTACCCAAACTAATCTCTAACCAACCGTTCCGAACTTCTGATTCAACTCCTGTATATTCCTACCCCGTGTCCTTCTTGGGCGTTCACGGAGTAAATATGATAAAAGTGGCAGGAAATGGGCTAGAAAATTAAAAATTCGCAACAAATTATTTCCCCTCAATAACTGGGAACAAAAGGAATCAATTATAGATGTGGGGAATAATTTGGGCACACAGAAATTACCATTCTCCTTTACCACGTCGTGGAGCATGGGTAGCACGCGGGGATGATGTCGTGACTCCCAATCGGCAGTGGCTTCGTGCGGGCTTCTCGGTTGAGCCGGGCGCTCTCCCTCACGTCGCCGGTGAGGAGGCGGTACCTGGTGCCCTTGAGGCCCTGGGCCCGTAGGGCTCGGTCTAGCCGCCGTGGCGTCCACCACGCCCACTGAAGCGTCCAGGCCACCAGCCACAGCAGCCCCACGGCTGCCACGGCCGCCGTCGCTGTGCCTGCACGGGCCCACGGAGAGGCCTCCCATGTCAGGAGCAGAGCTCGAGTCGCCATGACTTTGGCTTCTTGTTACGCTCAAACTATAGGATCAACGGAATTTCGTGGTACTCGCCGAGTTTGCTGTCGCCGTCGCCACTGGCGAGTTCTCGTTCTCAGTTCTCACAGACACCACCGGGCTACGTCCCGCATGGGCTGCGCATGGGCCCATTCTCTGTTGATCCATTCCGGCCAGTTCTAGGGTTGGGCTTCTTGTGTCGCAGTAGCCCGTTCTCCCTTCCTGTTGTCACGGACTCAGGGGTCCGAGTCTGAAGCCCCACATCACCTTGTAGAAGTTTTTTTTATTATTTTTTTTTTTTATTTTCCGACGAAACCTTGCAGAAGTTTCATCTTAGGGCATAGCTTTGAAGGTGTCCTTGTTGGGTTCCATGATGACAAGATGTCGCCTGATTCGAGGCCTCCAATGTGTTCTTTAGACGTTAGCAACAACAATCTACAGTAACATAATACTGACATTTTAGCTATTGCCAAAAGGCAATATATATACTGCAAGAAAAATGAAAAGGCAATACGTCAGTAACAACAATCTAACATAATACTGACATTTTAGCTATTGCCAAATGGCAATATATATACTGGAAAAAAATGAAAAAGGCAATGTATATATCCCTACATGCAAAGACTACTTTCAACCACTCTGATCCTAAATGCCTCTTTTCAGTGAAATCACCATATGCCTTGGGAATTAAAATCCGGGACCTGGAGTGTGGGGCTGATACATCATCCTCTTCAGCAGATACAAGTAGCTTTGACTGGAAAAAGATCTGGTGATGTTGCGAATAAGGTCAAGGTTTTCACGTCGCAACGAGCCCATAATACCTTGCAGGTAAAATAAATATTGCAAGGCGTGGTGTGAAGCTGGATACTCTCTGTCCAATACTCCTATGTGTGTTTCTTAAATACAAAACGGTGCGTCTTGGTTGGCCCCTGCTGAATTTGGAGGAAAACAAGACTGAAATTACTGTAAAAAAATTCAGTCAAAGATCTGTTGGGAGAAATTTGGGGATGCCAAACTGATGTCCAACAGAAAAATAATCCTCCTCATGTGGTGTTGGTGGACCACGCGTGCAGGGTAAAGAAAGAAGAATGCACATGAAGTGGTAAATGATGTTCTCTTTCATATGACATCCTGGAATCTCGAACACCAGAGGAAGATTTTTTTTTTTTCTGTGGCCAAGCAATCAAGCAAGACAATATGGAGAGCGCGGAGCGCCACCTGGTGACTTGTATAAAATCAATTGTGATGGTGCATTTCTACCTGCAACTGCAACCAATCAAGGAGGATGGGGATTCATCATTCGAAACCATAAAGGCCATGTAGCAGGGGCTGGAGCGGCTGATCCTTTGATTAATAATAATGCCCAAAATGCTGGCATGTCAACAGTCTTTAGCAAGCAACGAGGATGGGTTTTTAATCTTTCTCTCTGTACCATGTCTGTAGCTCACCTGCTAGCCACAATAGGCCTGAACTGTAAAATGGTCCAGTGTTGTCGACAGACCATGTACCTGAATCTGTGGCTGTACAGTGCGTAATAGAATCATTGTTCCCTTTCAAAAACTAAAGTACTACCGCACCCAATAAAAAGAAAAAGGGGGCGTAAGATAGAACTTAAAGGCAGTACATATTGTATAATTAAGTTCACTGCCAAATCTTCCCAAAATTGCATCAAAAATTCACAATGCACACAAGAGAACCTATTCCTATTAATACACACCCTCTTTTTATTCATATTCGAACCTACATACTAATGGAAAATTATTACTTCCTCCATTCCAAGTTTACAATGCACACAAGGGAACCTATTCCCATTAATACACACCTTCTTTTTATTCATATTCTAACCTACATACTAACGGAAATTACTACTTCCTCCATTCCAAGTTGTAAGACAGTTGGAACGAAGGGAGTATTCAGTAGCAGCATAGAAGGAGCTGCGCATAGAAGGAGCTGCTGCCACTGCCAGCGAGCATGAGCATCACGGTCAAAGCTTTTTCAGTCTTATCTGAGCACCGTGCTGAGGGTGCACTGTTATCACGGTGTAGGGCGCGTGAGTGTAGGATGGCGAGAGCTCAAAGGAGAAGCGCTGGAGGATGGTGCATAGCGCCATCTTGGCTTCCAGCAACGCAAAGCTCTGGCCAATGCAGATCCTGGGTCCCCCTCCGAACGGAAAGAAAGCAGCCTGATGCCTGGTTGCGTTGGAGATGCCATTGGCAAACCTCTCTGGATTGAACTCACTTGTGTCTTTCCCCCAAATGTCGGCATCATGGTGAATGAAGATGATGGGCAGAATAAGGTTCACTCCTGCAGGATATTTGATTCCACCGAGCTCCATTTCCTTATAAGTTCTTCTGGTTAGAAAGGTTGCCGGTGGGTATAACCTAAGGACCTCATGTAGAATCATGGTTACCTGCACATATATGACATAGGGCCAAATTGTTGCTTCAGTTATATTGTATGGAAAACACTGGCTTATTTAATTTTGATCAAAGAATGTTCCAGTTTAACACTTGGTGGCATTTCGCCCCACAACATCCACTTACAGCATATTCAAACTCAGAAATGGATATGAGATATGATGAGATATACTGTATTGCTGAGATTTATTCACAGCTACTTTAGATTTAAACCCGCAGTTCTCCACTAGAATCACATTATGAGGTTTATGTTAATTATCTATTAGCTATTATTGAATTGATAAAAAAAAATCATTTCTAAACGGATTTATTTGTTTATTTTTACTTAGTCTGCATTAACTTGATAAAGGAACGGATATCACATATCCCTTTAGTAATATGCAATTTTGGAATCTTGCAATAAAGTAGAACATTGATTTTGCACTTACAATCTTCAGGCGGCTCAAGCTATCAGAATCTGGTATGGTTCTTCCAAAGTGGCTCAACACTTCTTCTCTTGCTCGCTCTTGCCATTCTGGGTGCATGCTTAGCAAAATAAGTGTCCAAGTTAGCAGGACTGATGTTGTCTCCATACCTGCAAAGTAAAATAGCTTGCATTCCTCAATGACATCTTCTGTTGTCAATCCCAGGCTTGCATTTCCATTTGATTCCCTTGTGTTTGACTCCAGTAATAAGCCCAGCAAGTCATCTTTATTTGTTTCGCCATTTTTTAGTAGCCTTCTCTCTTTTCCCAATTATTTCACGTAGAATTTTGCGGATCTCCAGATCAATTTCTTTCATCCTTCTGTTGTTTTTGGTGGGCAAGAACCTGCATATTCTCAACAGTGTTATCACAGAAGACTTGCATTCTGCTATATATGCTGAATGAATTCTTTAGAAAAAAAGCATTTTCTTTGCATTTGACACAACAATCAATTTTATAGTACTAAAAACACCAACAATCCTAAAAATATTCATTTATGACGGATTATAGTTATAAAAATAAGTAGAGAACTGAGGAGTAATCGATAAAATAAATCTTCATGTATTCAAATGCTTGAATACACAATTGCACATGAATAAAATTTGCTGCTGTTTAGTAGAGGAAAAATGTAACAAACCAATAGCCTGGGATAAATACTGTCTGAATAGACTGAATAAGGCGTTCAGCTTGTTCTCCTTTGCAGCTGGAAAATTCTCCTCCCTTCTTGATAGTTGCTCCCAAATGCGGTTCTTGAGATAACATCTCCAGTAAGATTCTGGAACTCAGGCCAAATATCTATCTCAGAAGATCCCTCAGAAGGCATTGAATTCTCCCATCTAGTAATCATTTCAATACAACAGGTCGAAAATATTGGCTGCATCCGCTGTGAATAAACATCACCGTAGTAGTCTAGTTAGGAAACTGGTATCCAATATACAACACAAACGCAATGTGAAATAGTAAAAAGAAAAACACTTATAGAATAATCAGCTAAAAATTACCTTTATTTTCTCATGGTGAAAGGCAGGATTAAGAATTCTCCTGTGCTTTGCCCATTTTTCACCATCATGATTTACAAGCCCATTGGCTAGCAACTTCCCAATGCGGCTACCCTTTGGTTTGCCAAAGTGGCCAAACTTATTAGACAACACCTCTTTGACTAGCTCCGGCTCTGGAATCATCACCCTTGGTGTTGGGCCGAACCAAGTGAATGATAGTTTCCCTGCAGTTGAGTTTCAAAAACAAGATTAGTCTAAAGAAGTGAGAAGACTAGAAGATAAAAGTATTTTCTGTTTCTTTCAGTCAAATTTTTTATCTAATACAATATACTCATCCTATCAAGTACACATTTACATAAATATCCCAGCACTGCTACATAATCTTTACAGAACATCAAGCGTGCTACTTGATAGGAGGGAAATCATTAGTCATGCAGTACTGCATTAAGCTATCATATTTACTCTACCACACCTATGTCGTCGGTTATTCATTTTTTTTTAGCTGCACAACGAAGGCATCTTTCAAACGTTAACAAATCACAATCAGATAATTGTACTGCTAAAGTCCAGATATTCTAAAAAAATATTTCCCCATCGGGGATCCTGAATATGACATATGTGTGCCCATCTTCGGAGTTCAGGAACAACATCGATCATAACAATTGCAGTAAACCATTCTGCATCGCTATTAACGTGAGTAAACCATGCTGCATCGCTATTAACGTGCGTGTTTGGCTATCAGGAAATAATAAATTAAAAACTGAAAGATGTAAAATCTGGATGGCGGGTTGATTGTAAGTTTGTAAAACCATACCGTATTCCTGTATTGTGCTGTGAAACATTGGCTGCACGCGGGGGGCGATGTCGTGGCAGCCGAGAGGCAGCGGCTTCTTGCGGGCCTCCCGGTTCACCCGGGCGATGTCCCTCAGGTCGCCGGTGAAGAGTTGGTACCTGGTGCCCTTGAGGCCCTGGGCACGCAGGGCCCGGTCGAGCCGCCGAGGCGTCCACCAGGCCCACTCCAACGTCCAGGCCACCAGCCACAGCAGCGCCACCGACGCCGCCGCGCCGGCCAGCGCCCACGGAGAGGTTTCCCGCAGCATCAGCAGAACGCGGGTCGCCATTGTGGCGGCGTGGCGGAGTGGAAGAGAACCACAAGAAAAAGCAGAGACGGATACGGCTTTAGTGGCGATGTGTGTTTGCGGCGAGTACGGGTGTTAAATACTGTAAAGACGATGGGGCCCACTTCTCGTTTTTGCACTTGGAGTCTCCGCGAGTACGAAGGCAAAATTTCAGCTGTTTTTTTGTTTGGAAATTTTGTTAGTCTGACCTGCCTGTTTATATTATCTGTGCGTCCCTGTGAATCCACAGGTTGAGAGTTTGGATACGGGATTAGTTTGGTGGATGGATGCAACGGACTCATATCGTAATGGAAAATACGTCGGATTAGGCCAAGAAAAAGGGAAAACGGGAGAGAATTTGGATAGAAAAAAGATTAAAATAGTGTACGCATTCTGTTAGGATTGTTAACCGAGCCAGATCGGGTTTAAATGTTTGGATCCCGCCATAACTTGCCTCGACTCAACTTCTCGTTTTTGCACGTTTGATTGGTGCTTTCGCTCCGCACGAGTACGAAGTGGCGGCCGATTTCAGCTGTTTTTTGTTTGGTGTGGCGTTGCAGTCTGACGGTGGCAACTTTAGGCATCCAACTAAACATCCACTAAGTATGAATCACTATTCCAATCCCTAGAGCAAATCAAGGCTACCTTACATCATATATATCGAGATGAAATTGAAAGCACAAACCAAACCAGACCAAAAAAAGATAAAATTAGACGACCACAGACAAAAAACCTTGGTGCTAGCCTTCGTTTACTTTCTTCTATTAAATTAAGTATTTTGGGAAAATGTATATATTTTCTCTATGAGAATATTTGAATATCGCAACCATCGACACTTACCACAAAGAGCTGGTCCGATGGCAATAGACATACGTGAAGAATATAAAATCTAGCATTATAATGTTCGGTGCCTTTTGATTGTGCACTTGCACAAAAGTAAGGAATCTCACACGATGTGAATATGTGCCTTAAGAGCGATAGCATGAAGATTGGCAAATACCAAGACTTAACCGTGTGTTTGGTTGGAGGATTGGGGCCACAGATCGACAAACCCGTTTTTTTTTTTGTTTGGATGGAGAGTGGGAGAGGGTTGGAGCGTTTACGAGGAGTATATTTCTATTAAATTAAGTATTTTCCCTCCCTGGTGGCGTATATATTTTTTCTCTATGAGAATATTCGGAATATCGAGCAACCATCAACACTTGTATTGTGCTTGCTAATCCCGCCGCCGCCCTTTAGCCTCAACATATGCTTCCTCGTACCACAAAGATGCTGCTGGATGTGGAGATAGACACAACGCCGTCAACTGATGCGGTGTCATCCGTGACGGCCGACATGCTTGTCAGGCGGAGGTTATTTTGGACTGCAAGAAGAAGGACTAAAATTCAATTTCATTTCGGATGGCAATGTAAAAATGCTAAGAATAACATTTGCTAGGCTTCATTATTTTCTAAATAGTTGAGGGTTCCTAATGCAAAATCGCCTCTCTAATGCTGTTGCCTCGCGGTTCAACCCAAATTCTCAATTACTTCAACCAAACACACAATGGGTTCACTCCATCCCCAAAATCGAGCTGCAAACAAACACCGACATGGGTTCAACCCAACCCAAAAAGCGGGTTGGGTCCAACCCAACCCACCCAACTCTCAACCAAACACACGGTAACATATCGATGCTCCTGCGTGCGAGAATGTATTCTAAGGGCCCGTTTAGTATGGCTCCTAGCTGATACAGCTCCTCCCCATAAAAACATTGTAAAGCACTGTTCATCGAATCTGCTTTTCTCTCTCACAATATTACTAGATACATCTTCAGCCCTCCCGTGTACATATGACTTATACAAATGCCGGTAGAGCGTGTCGAGTTATAAAGTTTGACACCAAGATGAAATAAAAATGCATGATACGATTGTTGAATAAATCTTGAGCTTCATGGTCTTGTACAACAAACTGAACGTCATCATGTAGCAACGCACGAACAGTTTTGCTAGCTTTCATAACATAACAAGAAGGTTTCAAAAACAAATCCAGCGGACTTCCCCAATTCTCTTTATTTATAGGGCTACACGCCTACACCTAGGAGGTAAGAGATCTACTCTAAATAAACCTAAACTCTTGAATTTAGGAGAGGCAAACAATTAACTAATAAAAAGAAAAAAATGAGAAATTGGCGATTAGTGTGTCACAGTTTTGGTTCCCATTAGATCTAATTCATTTGGCAAATTTCTTCTACGTATTTATTTCCCCACGTAGTATGTCATATTTTGTTTACTTGCATTAGGTTAAAAAATACAAGCATGTGTTACAAACTTTAACTAGAGCACACATGATTTTTTCCATATAAAAATGTTACAATCGAACCACCTTTAATTCTTTTCACCTTAGAAAAATAAACATGTTAGAAATAAGACATTTCAGATCACTTCCATATGTCACTTGACTTGAAGACCTTGTTGGTACGGATGAAGTTATTATCTAAATCAGTTTATTCCGAGGAAGAAGCAACTGAAGTAATACAGTTACTGAATGGTATGTCCGAGATTTATGCGTATGTCCAAAGTCTCGAGGCTCTAGTATATATGATTTTTTTTTTTTTTTATCAAAATAGTATATATATGAAGATTTTGTGTACGGCTTGGTGTTCAAATTGAACAGTTCAATGCCAGCCCAGCCTGGCAAGCAGGCAACATTGTTCTTGTTCCTATAGAGATCACCAAAGAGAAGAAACAGAGGAACAGGCTAAGACGCTTCTTCATTGTTAACTTTTTTATTTTCTATGTAGGTATATTAGTGTGACTTGAAGATGTGCTATGTGTCACTTGAAGATAATTCTCTTGCTATATAAGCCATTAGGATGGATGGTAATCTCTGACAGCTTGCCAATTCACGGGGTAAAGTCGTAAAGACATCCTATTGTCCATTGTTGCTATTGAGGGCATGTTTGCCAATGAATTTGTACGAGATCTATCTAGGAATGGTGAGTCCACAAGACGAAGACGGCATCCCGCCGCACCGGCGCTCTTCAGTCTTCTAGAAGGGCATCGTATAGTTTGCTCGGTGGCATGCAATGCACCTTGGTGCATGCACAGCACATCAGCACATGCGACAGAAGCATGGGGCCCGTGCACAGTCGCGTCACAACTCAAAATGTCGCCATGCCAAGAGAAAAGAAACGTGTGAGCTTCTGATTAGCCTCTGATTCGTGCCCTCTGCATCTGGATTGATTAGTCCAACGAACAAAGCTAGCGTACGTGCGGCCAAGCGTTCTTAGATTTCTTAGGGATCAAGCAACGACTTATATTAGTGCAAAGCCCGAAAGCTTGTCTCTATAGCACTGTTTAGTTCAAAAAAAAGAACCTAAAAATACCTATTATATCGAATCTTTTACCTAATGCATGAAACATTAAATATAGATAAATAAAAAAACTAATGTACTCTACATTTTAGTTGTAAAGTGTGAAAAGTAGGAATAATAATTATCAAATTCAAACGAAAGTCTTTATGGTAGCTGAACCCAAATATTTCGCCAACAAAAACACCCTCTATATCATCTTTTATTGACATGAGTCAAGATATTGCTAAAAAATGATCTACATTGCAGAAAAAAAACCATTTGAAAATTATGAGCAGTGGGTGCGGTGAAGCCGTCACGCCTTGCGTCACGGGGCCAACACGGTCGTGCTGTCGTGCAAGCCGATGTCGTTGCGGTCCCACGGCGATGGGCACGGGGACGGGGACGGGGACGGGGACCAGAAGATGAGCGAAGCGCTTGCGTAACAAGTAGTAACAGCTAGTACGTCAAAAAAAAAAAGTAGTAAAGCTCTTGTCCTGCATTTATGGCTGCATTGTCTCCTTTGCCTGGCCGGCAGGTGGCCTTGATTTGGATGCAACCCTGGAACTTGCACCAGGCAACGACGGTCCAGACCTAGGGGATTAATTCGAATCTCCGGCCCAGCTTCCTCTTGCCTGGTGTGCAATCAAGGATGGTTTTCTACTATTAATAGTTAAATTATCGTTCATCAAAGTACTACTCCATTAATTGTTTCTTAGAAACGGTTACTGTTACTGCTGAAAAGGTATTCCACTATTCATCTAACTTGCTTGGCTAGATAGATTCCATCGACTTACGAGGCAACTTGCAACAATTTTTCTGAGACAAGTAGTCTAGGGGCTTCCATGTTTCTATCCAAACAGGCCCTCGATGCTTTCCCTTAAGTGAGCAGAGCTCGGCTCACCCACTGTTAAAATAAGTTGATCATATAAAACCATCTATAAACACCGTTTTTGTAGACGATTTTCCCATGGGAGGTGCTTGTGAAAACATCTACTGTAAATCAACTTTAGATTGAAAACTTGCGATGCAAAAAGTTGCAAATCTCACAACTATAATACCAGCAGCGTTGCTCATCTTCTTCCTGTTGAGAGACAATTCCTTTTGTTGTCATTGAAAACTACTCTAATTCCTTCATTGCCATGAGAAAATAGGCGCCCCCTTCATTGCCATTGATTCTTATTTCTAGATCCCTTATGTTGACACAGCCATTCAGTGCTATGACATCTTCCTAATGAACTAGTTGCCCATCTTGTTCATAGTGGCTGTTCAAGGGAGTGCAATTGCAACATCGTCCCTATAACAACTAAGGCCCACAACTTCAATCAACTCGCTATGTCCACTAGTGAGATAGGCGGCTCACCACCCGAAAATAAGTTGATCATTCCACCTCAAAACACTCGATGGCAAACCCCGCCTTTTCCCATGGGAGGTCCCTGTGAAAACATGCAAGCAACAGATCAAATTTGGTTCCACCTATAAGGGCTTGCTCATCTTCTTTGTTGAGGAGCAAACCCCATTGAAAACTACTCGGAGGACCATGAGAAAATTTCCCCACCTCATGCATGCGAAGCGGGTTGTGGCTTCATTGACACAAGAAAAACTAGTGGCTCATGTTCAAGCTTGGCTGTTCAAGGGAGTGCATATGCTAAAGAGTTAGTTAACAACTCAAGGCCCACAACTTTCAACTTCCCTATGTCTTCGATGTGGTTCCCAAACGAGCCCCAAAGTATACCTCTGTCTTCACTAAATTATATCTATATCAGCAAGTATATCACATAAGCACCAAATTGTTGCCATAACTTTGTTGCTAATTGTTGGGATTAATTTATGGCTAGAATTTCCTAAATATCTAACAATAGTTTTGAATTTTGGTTAGTACTCTCTGGCATGAATAAATATATTTATATAGTTGTCTTTAAGTCAAACTTTTAAATTTTGACGAGTTTTAATAAAAGCTCATCAAGATTTATGACATCAAATAAGTATCGTTAGATATTACCATAGAATATATTTTCATAATATGCTCATTGTATGTCATAGATTTTGATCATCTTTCAAGTTATTCAAACTTAGGTTAGATTGATTTGCACATATTGCGGGAATTGATTTGTTAGGAGACTAAGGGAGTATACACTGACCGATGGAACCTAATGAGATATTATCTTATCACTTGATGGTTCGCATTTGCAACAGTGGGGGTGTAGTACTGAGCCTGTTGACGCAAAACTAAGGGTGTTTTTACCTCTTTGTACTCATGGCGTGCTTGGCAAGAACACTCCTACAGGAGGATATACTAGTTTGATAAAAATAATAAATGTTAAAAAGGTATCTACATACTCATGTTATATACCTAAATAATACGTTCTTTATTCTTTCTTTTAGTTTATTTTAATTTAGCCTAACTAGTTCATCAACCCCGCTCTTGCGATGGTTAGAATCATATGAGACACTACTACTAAGAATTAGTTAGCTCACACTAATGTTCTGAAATAATGTCTATAACAAAATCGCATAGTCTATATTCGATTGTGATAATCTATCAAATATTGATTGATATTTTCTTCATCCATATCCATAGTTTTATTTTCTTTTAGATAGCACATCTATCTATATGTAATATACATTTAGATGAAACGTTTGCTTAAACTATGATAGTTTTAGTTGTATACTATATGTCGAAAATTTGATTCTTTTCCCCAAAATTTTTAAGCTTATGAATCATAAGACAAAAAACCTATTATTTAAATGGTGATTATAGTTTATCAATTTGCAAAATGTTTTCGATTTTTGTAAGTATCTTAGGATCCATATTTTAAATTTCTATTGGTTTTGTGAGTAACAATTTTGACTATTAATCTTATTTTTGCCCCATGTGCATTTAGTTGAAATAAATAAACGTGAAGTGTATAACCTCTTGTTCTATTCCTTCATGTGATTTTATGAAAATGTAGACTTTATCCTTTAGCTTTTGATCTAGTTCTTGTAATATATGTTACATGTATTAAATTGAAATTCTAATACTATTTGTAAATTTATTGAAAACACCCATGGCTTATTTTATTAAAACATGTTTTAGGTCCTAGGCTACCCTCTTTTTTAATTTTAAAGATTTCATAAATAGTTGTTTCAAATGCACCGTGGCAACCAAGATGTTCAATTTGTTGTATTGTATTAATATTGTTTTCTTGAACAAATAATTCTTAAAACTAAGTGGCCAATATTCATATGATATAATATTTAAATCAAAATTATTAAACTTTTTCAAGACAACTTACAAAATTTATTATCATAAATTTTAATATAACAAGTGTGTTGTAAGTGTCATTACAATGTGTTTTACTATGGATATATTTCCACGCTTGATAAGCTTACAAAATTAAATATTTATAGTAATGTAAGTATTTACTTATGGATGTTGAATTATCGCTTGTAATATCTTATACGAACATTGACATCGATTTGAAATTTTGTTGTTAAGTTTTTATTATTGTTGGGGTGGATAATTTAAGTACACATTTTACACGTATATAACTTTTTGGCGTTATCTTTTATAATGCCCTATATAGGTAATTTGAATGCAAATGTAGGGTCAAGGCGTTATCTTTCCCAATGATAGGATGTATAATTTATAAAGATATTATTCAGTTTAAGTATCTCTTATAATTGTGGACGTTGAAATTTTCTATATAGGCTTTATTGCTAAGTCCACGGTTCATGTACCCTGATTTTTTAGCATCATTATCATGTATTTCAATGTAATTTAGTAACATTATTATTAAGTTAACAACAAATTATACTTGATGGTCAATAAAGATTATATGAAAACTTATTTGTGCAATCCAAGAACACTAAAATTAAGAATTATCATATGATGCATGTCACATGAGACAAATTAAATTGTAATTATAGGATCTAGCAAGATGGTCATACCTTTAGTATGCACATGTGACCAGAATGTTAATGTAGATGCCATGAATGCCGACATTGTGACACCGCCGACAATGTCTTCCTACCGCCTTTCTTGACATAGATCTCATCGTGATGCCTGTTGACGCCATCCCCTCGATCGGCTGGTTTGAAAGGGTGCATGACTGGCATGACTGGATATTAGTGCTTGGACCACGGTTCGCCTATGGCGTGCCTGGCATCTAGATATATGGTTGTCGATAAATTTTCTCAATGCATAAATTTTAGTCTATTTTTTACAGGAGGACAAAGATGTAATTCACCTTTGTTGGCGTTGAGTGGTGCATGCTTGGCATAGTGCAACGTCGGCTCCAGCTTGTGTAGCGTCGAAGGTGTAGCATCGCATGTATTGTCAATGTCCATCAGCACATAGTTATATACCTTCCTCATTGGTTGTTAGATAGGCGTTGTCCACCTGGGTTAATCAGTTTATTTATGCTGGATGGAATGTAATCTTTATGTCACCTTTCTTTTAGTTTATTTTTAATATTAGCATCTAGACATTGAATAGCAAGTTAAATTTACACCTATCTCATATATTTTCCTTTATGATGAAAAAACTTGGTGTCAATCTATGTCTTCTTATTGCCCATCCTCCCCATCAACTTGTCGGAGTCACAAAATACTTGAGCCTTCATCGAGCCCTCCAAGAGTATATTAGTTTTTCACCCAAAAAAGGCATCCGTCTCCTCTAGGTCGATCGGACCGGTGGCTGCACTGAGTCCATGTATCAAGATGGCTGCTCGTGTTGTAGACTACGTCGCATCATGAACGCTACAGGCAGCTTGCCATGATTGTCGTAAATAATTTGTTTTGCTGTCGATCTGGGCATGAGCGCTGGTGTAGATGTATGTGCCTGCGATGTGTTTGGTTGTCTCCTTGCTTGCTCGGTCCAGGACCACAACTTAGCTGCCTGGCGACCGGTGCCGTGGAGCCGCCTTGTGGCGGCGGCGTCATGTTTTTCCTCCGTTGGAATCTCGTGAGGGAGTTGAATTGAGGCAATCCCTATAGGCCGTGGTTGAAAAAATAATGTAGTTTATTTTTTTTTCCTTCTTTCTTGCTATACGTAGAATTTAGAATAATAGATTTTTTTTTTTTTTCCTCCTCCGTTGGAAGGACTTCAGGAAGGTGGACTGCAGCAAAATTTAGGCTCGCGCGTTTATGTTTCCTTTTTTTTATAATAGATTTTTTCATTCTTTTACCACTAATAATGGAAAAGGTGGGTATTTTAAAGAAAAATAAAGTAGAACTAATGGTTATTGATTGTCATTTGATGGCTACAATTTCCTTTAATGATTTTTAGCATCTTTTTACAATTGGTAAAAGAATTTACGTCTTACTTCTTGGATCCTCCAATTAGTCTACAAATTAAAGGCTAAATGTTTCTAATTATTATGAAAATTTATTCGATTTATCTTTTTTTCCAAGCGTATTTGAAATGTTAAAATTCCATTTAAATTTATTCTCACAAAAATTTTATGATAAAATTATGTGTAAAACTGGATGGTTACTTTAACTATTTTTATAATGGCAAGTGGTTAAATTTTTTTCAATGGCTATTATTAAAATGAAGATCTTTTTTGTTGTGGTTGAACTAATTTTTGATTTGTATTTGAATTTATTTATTATAGATTAATTTGCGGACCACAAATAAACTATTTTATTAATCAATGGCCGATTATTACTCCGCGATAGTTTTTCCGTAATGATATTTTTGGGCTGATCAATAACGTAAAGACCAATATTTTATAATACAAACCAAACCGGACGCCCATACCTATTATATTATATATTTTTATTCAAACGGTTTTCTCCCAAAATTTTTTTCATCAATTATATTTTATTTTTAGGCTATTTTCTATTTGTAACGATAGAGATGAATAAATTATTAAATAAATAAAATGAATCTAATGGTTATGGTTTGTTAAGCCTTTTGATTAATGGTCTATTTTCTAATTGTGAGAAAAAATTTGGAGCCTAAATATTCTAACAAAATTGAATTTTAATTAAGATGGCGATTAGCGATGGAACAAACCGGGAGTGAATTTTTATATAAATCACAATAGATCTTTAATTAAAGATGAAAATTTTTTTTTAAATTGGTTGATACTTATTATTGATTTGTTTTTAAAAAGATTAATGATTAGCGGACCACAAATATCATGACATATTTTAAATAATGGCCGATTATTAGTCCGCGTTAGATTTTACCTGATCAATAACGTATATTTTATAATATAAACCAATGATCACCACGCCCGTGATATATTAGATAAATTTTAACAAACATTTTCTCTTTCGGCGAGATTTTTTTTTCAAATTATAGTTTTTATTTAGGCTATTTTCTATTTGGATAGAGATGAATAAATTATTAAATAAATAAAATGAATCTAATGGTTATGGTTAGTTAGAGCCTTTGTTAATGGTCGAGATTAATGTGAGAATTTCTAGTTTATCTTTTTTTTTTCACTGACCGATGGAACCTAATCCGTGAGCCTCAATTATAATAGTTTCACTCGAGCCATGGTTCACAATAGATCAATGGTTAATTAAAGACAGATCTTTTTTTGTTGGGTTGATACTTATTTTTGGATTTGTATTTATTTATTATAGTTGATTAACGGACAAAATATCATGGGCTACGTGTTTGATATTTTATTAATCAAAGGCCGATTATTAGTCCGCGTTAGTTTTTCTGCGCTGGTTTTGGGCTGATCAATAACGTAAAGACCAATATTTTATAATATAAACCAACTTTTAACGTGATCTCATACCTATTATATTAGATATTTCTATTAACAAACGGTTTTCTCCCATGCAGGATCAATTATATTTTTATTTTAGGCTATTTTCTATTTGTAAAAATAATAAATTATTAAATAAGTAAAATGAATCTAATGGTTATTTAGTTAGACCTAAATTAATGGTCGTTTTTTATTCTTTTCTAGCTTTTTAGTTTATTTTAGCCTCCAATTAGTAATAAAGATAGCATCTCTATATTTTCCTTTATGTGATGAATAGGGATTTTTAGTAAACAAATCTCCAATAGTGTTTCAACTAGATCTCTAAATAATTTCAACATCTATTGTATCTCTAAAAATAGAGAGTGGCGCTGACTCTTTAGAATGTCGAATAGATTAGTTGTTGGAGTATTAGAATGGTTCTCCAAATAAGGATGTTACTATTATTCATGTTATTTCAGAACAGACATATGCTAGGAAAAAGATAAATCTTAGAAATACTTAAATAATAATTATTATGAAAAAAACATACCCTCCACATTATGAAAATGCATAAGTATTCCTCTAACTTGGTATCAAAATTATCCACATCTGCCACTATGAGAGATAATTTGTTTGTAAAAGAGAATTTAAATAATTCCTAAATTTGTTTTGCAAAAAAAAAAAATCCTAAATTTGCATCCAAAACTACTCACCTCTGCTATTGTAATAGTAATTCATACTAACCCGTTATTTTTATATAAAATTACCCACTTGTACAAATATGAAAGATAATGTAAATTATCACCAAGCTCATCGAGTGTGCAAAAATATTCGATTAACAAAATGAGAAATGGCATTAGCAATTCAATTTAAGGTATGATAATAAATTTCTTAAGTTGTTTTTTTTTAAATAAGTTTTTACTGTTATTTTAAATAAGTTAGAGATGCTTCAAGGTGCAATACGTGATGAACAAAAAAAGACACTAAAGGAAGGATTGTTCATCATCGACAAATGAAAAAAGTGCATAAAAAGGTCCAATGCTACAACACTCTTGGGCTTCCATGAAAGAGAGCCCAAAAGGCCGTTGGACAAACAGCCACAGGCGAATCCTTTTGCATCATATTATTTGCCATGAAAGAGCGGCGTTCCGTCGAGCATCAAAAGGCCGTTGGGGGTAGGGTGTGCATAGGGGGAGTGAACCCCTTTCAGCTAGCATCATATTATTCTAAAAAAAAAAGAAGCTAGCATCATATTGCTCTGAGCTTGATCTGAGCACCATGCATCGGACGCAGCATTATAACTTGCCGTGGCGCATGAGTATACGTCGGCGCGAGCTCAAACTGAAAACGCTGAAGGATCATGCTCAGCGCCATCTTAGCCTCTAGAAGAGCGAAGTTCTGGCCGATGCAAATCCGCGGCCCCCAGCCGAACGGGAAGAACGCTAGCCTGTCCTTGGACGCCTTGGCGATCCCATCGGCGAACCTCTCAGGCCTGAACTCGTGCACATCACTTCCCCATATGTCGGCGTCGTGGTGGATGAACATCACGGGGATCTCCACGATCACGCCGGCAGGGTATGTGACATCTCCTATCACCATCTCCTTGTATGTTTTCCTGCTGAACGCGATCGCCGGCGGGTACAGCCGGAGAACCTCGTAGAGAATCATGGTCACCTGCGGCACAATGAATCGGATAGAATTAGTGGTTTGGTTGCATTTGCATATATTATATATATAAATGGGATATGGAAATCAAACGGAGTACTCACTGTTTTGAGGCGACTGAGGCCATCGTATCCCGGTTGGTTCTTTCCAAACAGGCCAAGGACTTCCTCCCTTGCACGGTCCTGCCATTCTGGGTGCATGCTTAGTAGGATCATTGTCCATGAAAGCAGCACTGATGTGGTCTCCATTCCTGCAAAGTAGAACAACTTGCACTCCTCCATGACCTCTTCAATCGTCATTCCTTGGCTGGAGTGGCTGTTCTCGCCTGTCTCTCTCATGTTTGACTCCAGCAGTAAGCCCAGTAAGTCATCTTTGGCGCTTTCACCTTCTTTCATAGCTTGCATTCTTTTCCCAATTAGACCCAGAAGAATTGACTCGACCTCGTTTTTAATTTGGCGCATCCTTCGGTTGTTTGCGGTAGGCAAGGACCTGAAAGTGGGATCCCCCATCCATCAGTAATAGATTAGTAAATTTTTTAGATAAAGCAATCACACTAATAAAGTATAATGGGCGAAAGATGATGAACTAGATACATCCAATTTCAGTAATACTATAAACAGTAGTGTCAGTTTGATGTTGCAGAGGGGGTACATGACGTTATGTAAATTAGCAAGGAGGACATACAGAAGAATGTTGAAGTATATGAAAACTCACAGGTATCCTGGAACGGCAAACTTGTCAACGATGGACATGATGCGCTCAGCTTGCTCGGCCTGTAGCTGGAAGATCTTTCTTCCTTCAAGGTAGCTGCTGCCGAATGCGGTGCGAGAGATGACATCTCCGGTGAGGGTCTGAAGATCCGGGTCCACGTCCAGCTCGCACGAGCCGTCAGAACCAAGTGACTGAGCCCATCGGCTCACAAGCTCTTCGCAGCACGCAGAAAACGCTGGCAGCATGAGCTGCAAGGTTGTCCACACTCTCATGATCAATCACAAACTCGATCGAAGAGAACAATAGTACAAACCACAAATAGTATAAGAAAGATCGCAGGCAGCAACAAATTAAATGAAGCAGTTTTATAAGTATACCTTGAGCTTCTCGAGGTGGAACGCCGGGTTGAGGATCCTCCTGTGCTTGACCCACTTCTCGCCCTCGTAGTTGGCTACTCCATCGGCGAACAGCTTGGAAAACGCCTGGAACTTGGGCTTCTCGAAGTGGCCGAACTTGTTGGACATCACGTCCCTTGCCAGGTCCGGGTCGCCGACGGTCACTCTGGGCATCGGGCCGAACCACGAGAAGCACGTCTTGCCGTGCTCGCGGACGGCGCCGTAGACAAACGGCGAGACATGGCCGGCGATGTCGTGGCACCGCAGCGGCAAGGGCTTGGACGCGGCCTCCTTGTTGAAGCGGCGGAGCTCCTTGAGGTCACCGGTGAGGAAGCGGTAGGACGTGCCCCGGAGGCCCTGCGCGCGCAGCGCCCGCTCGAGGCGCCGCGGCTCCCACCACAGCTGCTGGAGCAGCCGGGCGGCCTTCCACAGGAGCAGAGCGCCCAGGAGACCGTAGATGAGGAGGCTCCAGTGCATCGAGGCGACTGCACTCGTCAACGTTCCAAGAACCATGTTGCTCTGCTCTGAAGTGAAAGTGGAGAAGAAGAGTGATCGCTAAAACTGGCGGCGGGGTTGCTCCTCTTATAAACAGTTGTCACTGCCTCACTGGCTTGGTTGGACATTGGAGATAATGTGTGGCGGGCCAACCGGTTGGGGCTATGCGTTTTCGATAAGCTTCGTCGTGGGCATTCTAGTCAGTCATGCGGCAGACCATACCTCGCTCGTAAGGAACTTGGCAGTGAAGATATTCCGATGGAGATCGGATTGGTATTATTGGTCAAAGCCTCTCGAAAGGGTACCGTGCTTCCTAGCTGCTTCATCTAAAAGACTAAAACCATGATGCTGCAGGCACCTCGTAAGCGGCGCATAGGATGAGCACCCACCACGTGATGACTGTTCCTGCTTCCCTGTGGCTTCCGTGAAATCGGATAGCATTTTTGGGGAACCCTGATGGGTAAATTCAAAGACGGTCCTTTGCATAACTTTTACTATGCTACCATGAACCATATGGACAAATGACCAGGATCTCTTGCAAGCTGCAATTCATATATACATCCATCGTCCTAGGGCAAATATATGGTAAAATTTGTTAGAGAACACGAAAAGTGGTGTCAACGGATCAGCTTAAACAAGAGAAAGATTCAATTGACCAGCTGACATACTATTAAAAATATAATGTTTGATTGAATATTAATGAGATAAAAGACAATAGAATTTTATTTTTGCCCCCCATACTCCCCCCCTTCTCTCAGTCTTTCTGTTTATGCTCTAACGTGCCACCATGCCCTCATGCTTGCAGAAGAGCCCCGTGTTGAAATGCGTCATCTCGTGGCCCCTTGGTGCGCGCGCCTCATTGCCACTCACCACACGTTCCTCTATCACGCCGTGCACGGGGGCTCTCAATGACGAAGGTTGGCCATGCCATTCTTCATGAGGAAGATGTGCTCGTGGAGGGCAGCGATGAAGCCAGAAAAAAATTTAATTAAGTTGGGCTAATCTTATCACTAATACATCTCAACCCTGCTTGTGTAATTATAAAGATAAAATTAAGGTGGGGCTTAGGGGGGCTCCACATTGCTAGCATGGGTAGGCAGGGCTCTATCCCGTGTTGCCCGCCTGCCACCTCCGTCGCTAGTGGAGGGTTAGGTTCTCCTCATCTGGACCCATAGTGTATGCCTTTTTATCCTTAACTACAGCAGCCACAGAAGACGAACCATCTCAATAAGCGGCTGAGGTCATGGTTCCAGTAGTGCTTCACCAGTCCACCTTGATGTGTGCTCCTCCACATCATTCCCATTGTACACTAAGTCCTCGTTGTCAGCACCCAAAGTCCAATTGTGAAGGTGGATGAGGTCCTTCATGGACCTCTGCTCATTCACACCCCACTACTACTACAGATTCAGTTTTAGAAGAGGCAAGACTCTAGATTAATAGAGGCAGACACGAAATGTTCTTGCTTGTCTACTAAAATGCATAGAGATTCAGTGGGGGACCCACCATTTGTGGACACACCCTATAAACAATTGTACATATAATTGAATTAATAGAGGTGGGTCTCTTAGGAAGCTCTCCTTTAAAAATAGAAGCAAAAAATATACCTTTGTTATTGAGGTAGCCTAGTAATAAACACATGGCCCATATGGATCTGTTAATTGACTTAAAGTATATAAATGAAAAAACCCTAACCCTTTGCTTCTAGTCCCTCTCTCCACCCACCCCCTTTATCTCATACTCACCTAGCTCCCTCTACCTCGCCTCCCTTCCCTCTCTCCCTCACCACCCCTCCCTCTTTTGGAGGCAAGAACTGGACCCTGGCTCCCTTACTCACCTCAATCAGTGGTGTCAATTCCCTCTCTCAATAGCACTCAACTAAGCCCTACCTCTTTTATTGGTGCGACCGAGTGATGGCTAAGGATGGGGACACACCAATGACAAGAACAGGGTCAATGATGGTGGACTTGGTTGAGAGAGTTTGATTCATTTTGTCTCTCGATTACAATCACTCTCAAATGCATGGGGTAGGAGACGAATAAAGTACTATAGAGTGGGGGATAAGTTCAAAACATATCCATTCCACTGAGCGACACCTCTCCACAATTGCTGCCTCCGCCTCTTTCCTATTCCTACTTAGTTAGGAGAGGATCCCCCTTGCCAAAAGGGACCAGACTCACTATTGAAGCATTGGGCATGACATCGTTGGACATCCACTGGAAGGTTGTAGTCTAGGAACTAGGGCGAAGGTCAGACTGTAGTCCAAGATAGTGGTGGTCCGGCGACGAAAGCGGTGCTCCTAGACAGGTGGAGGAGTTGCTGGTGCCAGACCCACCGTGGTTGTCGTTGGGAGGAATGTTGGAGCCATGCTGTTGCCGTATTCGGTGACATTGAAGCCCAACAAGGTCTGGTAGTCCTACTGGAAGGTGTATGGCACATGGTGGTCCCTTGGTCCATCCACTAGGGTGAAGGATCCTGGGACCAGCGTGGGCAGACGAACCGACATAGCTGGAGGAGTCGGGGCACGACCGACACTAGTGTCCGAGGCTAGAGCAGCGCGATGCCAAAAGTGATGATGCGCTGGGTGCAGTTGCCACGACTACGACGATGGCGACGACTATGGTGGCCACGACGACGACGTTGGCCAAAGAAGTAGCGGTGCTGCGAGCGATTCTCTACCAGGCGTGCAACAACGATGAATAGTGGGCATGGCGGGTGAGTGGCACTCTGAGGAGGATTGCAGTCATGATTGTTAGTGAGTTCAGATCCAACTCACCTTCTCAATGGGAGACTTCTCCCTCTTGATCTCGAGCGTGCTGATAACGTGTTTGAGAATGAATCGAACTGTCTTGTCCATTGAAAGATCTCGGTGCTTATACAAGATGAATAGATGGCATGGGAGTTGGATACATTCATTCGTCAAAACCCTAGAAGCAACAATATGAACTGCAATAAAGTAAATCAGCACACAACACAAGTGATTTATCCCGTGGTTCAGTGTCGCCACCAAGGCTGGCCTACTCCACATTGTTGAGGTTGCCACAAAAGGCTTAGCTCACCATAAAGGCTTGCTTTTTCCCTCATTCACAAGTCTAGGGATTTAACCCTAGAGACCTGGGGTGATTTTCTTGATTTAGAATGAGGTTACAAACCTCCCAAGGCTGCCACACGACTTGGAAATCTCAAGGGCGATGCCTGGCCAGCTAGGAGCAAGCTCCAAGAGAAACAAACCCTAGACCGCTGGCCAAACGCGAACCAATTCTTTCAAGATGGGGAACGAGTAGATCCGGTCTCCAATCGAAGTTTGTTGCCTTTTCCCTCAAGATTTGATAGTGGAAATCGAAATCTAGCTTGGGGAGTGGTAGAGCAACAATGGAGGAGAGAGAGAAAGAGCTCTGGTATGTTCTCCATGAAATGATTGTTGGAGAAGACGAGGTGACCGTTGGGGAGGGGCAGAAATGGTATTTATACCCCTCAGGTCCAACAGCCAGGTTAAGTGTGGCAAGTCTTTTCGACTTTCGACCCGCAAAGACTACTACGGGTTGCAAAATAGAAATTAGGAATTTAAGTTTTGCTAGTTGTTTTGGGTAGCTAGGGTGATGTAACTTAGATTGGATTGAGCATTATATTTGATTTGACTGTTGACTAGTTGCCCTCAAATCCCTCTTAATAGTATGACTTTTCCTAAACTCAATATTCGAAATAGAAAATAATTAGGCCTTCTTGAGTTGCGGATGCCTCCAAAGTATAATAAGGGGTCCTCCAACCTGTACATCATCCTCATTTCTAATTTCTTGCATGTCATCTCGATAAATCTCATTAGTTCCCTAATTAGGTGGTCATCAACGCCAAAACCCACATAGAGCTTGATTGCTCTTACACTGGCCTTACGCATTCATGGCATCTATACCCCTCTATTCCATGCCGACTACATTGGCTTGAGTCTCGCCACTAGCCTAGTGAGAAGGGGAGAGTAGGAGGAAGAAAGAAGATAAGAATATTGACGATAGTTAACATAGGTAAAGGGTTTTAAACTAATGAATTTCACAAGTTTTGGTTTTCTCACTTGTTTTGCAGGTTATCTGTTTTTTCACAGTACAAAGCTATTTCAAATTTTCAATTGGAGTGCACCATTACAAGGATCCCATTGAGAAGATCGAAATAGACATATTATTTGCTATAACTAGAGTTCAGAATAAAAAGATATCAATTTCACACCGGGCCCCGACACTAGAAGGCTCTAAACATCTCCAGAAGACAAACCACCAAAGATGAGCTCCAACCTCTGTTGATGGTAGTTATTGTCAACATTTTACCATGAAATAATAGATCATATGTGAACAAGAACACTAGAAGATAGGGTTTATACAAATGATTTCCATGAGTATTGGTGCACACTCAGTTTTGCAGGAGAACTCTGGAAAACAGCGAAAACAAAGCTGAAAAGAGTGAAAATAGAGAAACAGAAGAAAATGACCAAATCAAGGCGATTGGAGTAAATTCCAGGGGTCTAAATGAGAAGAGAAGACAGCTCGCGAAGGCCAGAACCCAGACTCCACCAGGTGGGGCCGGGCAATGCGGGGGTGGTGCCGCGCGACACCCCCCTATGGGCCCACGAGTTCAGCTTCTGGAAGCTTCCTCCACCGACCTATGGGAACCCTAGAATTCACTCCAGCCGTCCATTTAAGTCAGTTTGATCCAACGGCTCACATCCATCCCTTAGGGATATAAATAAAGGAGCAGGGCTCCCCCCTGAAACCCCAAAAATTCATTGTTCATCTCATTGATTAGAGAGGGGTCCCAATGTGAGGAACTCTCTCTCTTCAATATAGCTTTAGGATTAGACTCTTCAATGTAATTAGATCTAGATTAGACTAGGGTTTCTAGAGATTAGAGACTAGAGAGCTCTAGTTCTTTAGAGATTAGAGTAGTTGATTGTCTACTTATTCAAAGGAGTGTGCGAGCTTGCACTACTATAGGATTGATTTTGCGTGGTGTTCGGATTTTATTTTCCGTGGCGGGCATTTGAAAAACCGCCACGGAAAATACCCTAATTAACCGTGGCGGTTATTTTTGATTAACCGTGGCGGTTTTAATAACCGCCACGATAAATCGATTAACCGTGGCAGTTTTTGTAAAAAAAACCGCCATGGTAAATGAAGCCCAAACCCCCAGCAAATGAAGCCCACATCGGCCCAATATCATGGCTCGCGTATATATACTGGAACTAGGGTTTTCCGCCTCTCATTCACTCATTCAGTCACCACCCCTCTCTCTCTCCTCCTCCCTCTCTCACACGGTCGGCGCCTCCTCTCCACCCCACCTCCTCTCTCTCTCCACACCGGTACCCCACTTCCTCTCCACCACGGGCGGCGGCGCGGCGACGGATCTCCGAGCGGCCGGCGCGCCGCGGCCCCGAAGCGGCGCGCGGGCGGGCGCTGGATCTGCGCGGCGGCAGGCGGCGCGGACCGCGAAGCGGCTTCAGCGGCCCGCGACGCCTGGCGTGGATCGAGCGCGCGGCGGCGCGAAAGGCCGGCGGCGATGGCGTCTTGGCGGCGGTGGCGAGACTTCGAAACCGCCCGCGATTAATCGATTTTCCGTGGCGGGCGAAAAAGCCACCACGCTTTAATCGTTCGATTAACCGTGACCCTAGCTGCGTGGCGGTTTTATTGCCCGCCACGGAAAAAAAAAAAACGCCACGGAAAATTATTTCGTTAGTAGTGTTGGCTCGGGATTTCGGATCTATTATATTGGAGATATTCGGTAATACATTTTATCTTGAGTTCTCATTATGATTATGCTTTTTACTTTATTATATTATTGATTGTTATGTTCTTAGTATATTCTAGTTTAGTATTTGATATAGTTCTAGTTGATGATTATTATATGCTTGAGATTGTGGACAACTTAGCTCTAACTTAGGGAGTTAAGTCGTAAGTCATATGTAAGCATGGTGCTTAGATGTGAGTTATTTGCGGATGACCGCTGTATGCTGGGGTTTGGGGTAGTTCGTAGGGGTACAACCTTATTGAGTCTTCTATAATCCTCCCCCGTATACAGTAAACGTTAGGATATGGTCGCGTCGGAGGCTAGTTTATCTCATTATAAATCCTCCTTAGTTGATGTCCCTCTTGCTATATAATTATGATTTGACTGTTCTATAGGTGATAATATTTTACTTAGTTATACTTAGACTTGATGATTAGTAGTTACTAGAAGTCCTTACTCAGAATGACCATGATTGTCTTTACCACATTAGATGAGTCTCTATCTTCTATCTCTGGAATACCATTACCATAGTTATCTTAGTTAGTATTAGTTAGCTTAGTTCATCTTTATCATTGTTATTATGAAACTAGGTTGAGTTAGATATTAGTTATATTCACCTACTATTTCTTTGGGTTCGATATTAAAACCGGGAGTTTATCTTTGGTGAAGTGCTACAACGAATTTCTATCTGTGCGCTTGCGGATACCCTATCTTTATTGTGTGCATATAATAAATACCAACAACCTCCACAATAGTGGGCCGACCGGCCCAGCCCGTAGGCCGACCAACCTGCTACAAGGCCCAATCATCCCCTCCTTTGTATGGCGGTGCTCCACCGACTTAGGGTTTTCATGTATGCCATCCTTTGAAGTCAGTTTGATCTGAGGGTCCAAAATTGATGCTCTAGCCTATATAAACACTATGTACCCCTTGAGGTAAAGGCCTCTGAAAACCCTAATTCATACCCTTGTCAGGATCAATAGAGAGGTGTCCCATGAAAGGATAACCTCCAAGACGCATCATTCAAGAGAAGATTAGTCTTGTAGTCCTCCAAAGATTAGGACACGTCTTATTTAGAAATAGTGAGATAGAGTGTGAGGGAAGAGTTGGAGGAGGTGTCGGCCTATCAGTGGTCCCTCTACGCCTTGTACCTGTAGTATCAAGTTCCTCTATCGTTTGCTTCTAAGATTTCTTTAGTAATCAACTTATAATTCAAGTAACATTTGTTTATATTGGTCTTCAGGTTTGCGAGTCTCTTTTTAGTACTTTATTCTCTTCGTAGGAGGAGTAGAGTATTAGTTGTAGTGTAAGCATAGTGCTTAGACTCAGGTAGGTACCAGAGTGGTCTAGCCTTCCGGAGCCCGACATTTTTGCTTGGCATTAGCACTCAAAACACCCTTCTTCACAAATTTGTCGATAGAATCATCGGTCACCATCGAATGGCCAATCCAATACGTAGGCAACGGAGCGCGAGCTCTAGAGGATTCACCCATTTCACCCCCTTCGTCATTATCTTGGCCATCTAAATTCACATCGTTAACATAATCATCACCGCCGTTGTCAGCATCACCCTCATCTAAATTCGACAGAACTCAAATTCTTGCTTGTTCTAGAGGTAACCTCTTTGACGCGTCAATCATGCGAAGCAATAGGTTTAGCCCTCCCTGACACACGATAGTTTGTCATTGTTCTTCTAGAAGAGCCATTGTTGGAGGAATCGAACCTAGCAGAAGACTTTTCTAACATCTAAACAAGATGCAAATTCAAACAGTGACGAAATCTAAGAGAAACACTAAAAGAACGCAAAAGTAAAGCCAAATAAGCAAACACAAAAGGCTGAAGGGAGAAAAGAATAGGGCTTACCGTGAGAGAACCTTGTGAAGAGCGTAGACCGAAGATGAGCAGCACGACAAAGGCAAAGGGGAAAAAGTTACAATGCACGAATGTGTCAGGCAAGGCGGCAAGTGTAGGACACACACCGCCAGTTGTGCTCCCTTATATAGGGAGGCTTGCACGCACTGAAAGGTCCTAATGGCTAGAAGGGGGGGGGGGTGAATAGCCTATTAAAAATTCTACAAACAACACTAAGCAAGGCGGTTAGTAAATAAGACGGCGTAGCGAATAAGCAAATGCTTCAAACTAATTACGCAAGCCTCCTAGCAATTCTAGCGATTCTAATGTCTCTAATCACAAGCAATGGCTAGGTTGCTAAGTTACTCCTAGGTGGACAAGATACACTAACTAATTCTACCACTAGGAGCTAACAAGGCTAAGCTAACTAAACAAGCTACACAACACTAAGCACCCTAACAAGATATACTACGAAAGTAATGCAAGAGGTGCTAGAATACAATACCACCGGTGTAGTGTCGAGGTTGTAGCCAATCACCGTGATCACCAAGAAATCTCCAACGAGCAAGAACAAGTGACACGATGATTTTTACCGAGGTTCACGTGCTTGCCGGCATGCTAAGTCCTCGTTGTGGCGACACACTCACTTGACGTGTGCTAAGCTTAATGGCCGGTGCCAAAACCCCTATGGGCGCTCAAGCAAACGATCACAAGAGAGGGTCCAACAAGCCACGAGCAATCCACTAGTGCTCCTTTCGCGAATCTCCCGCAGGATAAGGAACGACCCCTCACAATCACCACCGGTGTGGCCTCAAACAAGCTCCACTTGAGCTCAACACCGCCTCTTGCTCCAAGCCGCTAGGGAACCGGGCAAATTCCCAAGAGAAACAAGAATCCCGCGGCTTCTCCAAGGATGAAGTGCTCTAGATGCAACCAAGCAATGCAATGCACTTCTATCACTCTCAATCTCACCAAGAATTCGAGTTATGGATGGAGAGATGAGTGGAGAGGAGTATCAAATGCTCACTAGCAAGTTGGTAGCTTCAAATGTGCAAGAGAGGTCCCAAAGAACCAGCCAACCAAGTATATATATGGCTCCTCTCGAAATGGAGCCGTTACTCTAAAAAATTTGCTCTCTCGACGGACCGGACGCGACCGGAACCACCGGTCCTCCGGTCGAGGGTCCGGTCGGTGCTTCCGGCCGCTCTGAGACAAGCATCGGGCCCACAAAACCGGGCGCCCTTCCTCCATGCGTCCGGCCACCGTTCCGGCCGACACCGAAGCATCCGGTCCATGGTCCGTCGGTGCGTCCCGGCAAAAAAACGCTGCCGCAGAGCTCTCGCGACGCGCGACCGGCCGGGACGCTCCGGTGAGTGCTTCCGGTCGATGCCGAAGGCGTCCGGTCACCCCCGTGACGGTGATCTTCATCTTTTTCTTTGCTCTTTGCTTCAATCTTGCTTCGCCTTTTGCCATGGGTTGCCAACACGTCGAAGATGACCACGTTATCACCAATGTTAGCACGTCGAGATGTTAGGCAAGATCGAAGTTAGTGCTCTCATGTCCTAAATGCAATATGCAAGTCAATTGGACCTAGAAGCACTTCATGCAAGGATTGTCGCGGCATCCCCTCTTGATAGTCGGCTATCTATCCTATAATGTGATCACACGCTCTATCGTGTCTTGATCACCGAAAGGAAAACCCTATCAAGTATACCTTTGCCTTGATCTCCCGGGTTCCTCTCAAGCCGATCACCGAGCTTGACGATCCATCAAGTCCACCGACATTGTCCATGTTCATGATCATCATGCTCCTTGTCATCCACCTAATCCTTTCTTAAGTCACACACTTAGAGCAAAGGATTAGTCCACAAAGTGTCATCAATTTCCAAAACCAAACATGAGATTTCAATCTCCCCTTTTTTGGTAATTGATGACAACCAAACTCACAAAGATTTGAAATAAAATTCAATTGAACTTGAATTGCTTGCCCATAGAGTTTTGATCATGAATCAAGAGATGGACAATCATTTCAAGGTTCGGTTTTGGTGGTAGTAGCTCCCCCTACATATGTGTTTCCATGTGTTTGGATCAAGTTGGCACATATGTATGGATAGAAATCTTGGGGAGAGACACTAATTACAAAAGAGATGCTAAGGTTCTAGAATTTGGACCTTTGAAGCGTGAAACCATCGGAGTCCTTAGCATCATGTATCTAGACATTCATCAAAAACTCAACATACCCCGTGAGATCAACATTATAGGCTAAAATGTGAGCTTTGTCTAGATACATCCTATGCATGCTAGTTGATCAATACATCAATCAATTTTTAAAAACTAGCATACACCAAGCAATCATGTATATTGAATTTAGATTGCCAATGCAACATCACATTATGATCATGCACATAACAAATGCACAAATAGTCTATGAGCTTGCTCCCCCTATTTGTGTGATCCTTTCCAACATCTTTGTGACTTATTTCTCCCCCTTTGTCAACAATCACTAAAAAGGTGTAAATGATAGAAATCAAGTCAAACAAAGTCACACATGTGGTCTCATCTAGATCACTTGCCTTTCCATGTATTCAAGTTTGAACCAAGGACAAGCTTTTTCACACCTCATATACATAAGGGTTATCTTGCACCATGTTAGAATACACATCAATAGCTCATTTTCTAGAGTTGACACTAGGATTGCAAGCACATAAACATGTCATATGCCACCACTAGTTCATAGAACCAATCAAAGCAATAGTGGTGCCACACGTATATTGAAATCATTTGATTTTCCATGAATGAGCCTAGTAGCATGCATGATGTCTAGATGCACAAACAAGTCCTTAGCTATATATGAATGTCATGACAGCAACTTTTACCTTGAGGTTTGTCGAAGGAGAGGCATGTCATATAAGTGGGGTGCATCAACTCAAGTTGGAGAAGTCAATAATGTTCAATTCTCTCTTTAGCATGCAAAACCTCTTCTCATCAAGTGGCTTGGTGAATATGTGTTGACGGTAACCAACGACATATTTTTCCCCGTCAACTTACTACCATAAAGGGAGTAAAATTAAACCTTTTTATACTCATATACTTTCATCACTAATAAATTCCACTTGTAGTGTCTTGTATTTTATTTTGCAGATTTATAATAAAAGCAAGTGGAAAATCGACCAAAGTACGCCTTCCTGAAAGCGCATTATTGCAAAACCCAAGCCCAAGAGCAAATCGACCCAAAACATCAAATGCAGGCTGAGCACAGCCCGCCCCACAACTTTTCGTGGCGAAAGACGACACCCCACCGAGACCCGGGCCAGGCCGAGCCCATGGGGGGTGCTACAAGACCACCCCAGGTGCGGCCGCACCCTCCTCGAGGCGGTTTCGGCCCAGCCTCGGGAGGCGGTTCGTGCACTTTCCAAAAACGGGGTTTCCCGCCTGCGTTGGTCGGTTTTGCATACAAGGAAGGTTTACCAGTGTCGGTTTTGATGTAAATTAGCACTTAGGCCCCTCCTCCAAGTGTATAAGTAGGCCCCCCTCTCTCCCTCTCTCAACACACACCATTTGGAGCCTCCTCACTTTCTACTCTTCTTCTCCTCTCCTCTCTACTCCTCCACTTCTCTAGTTCTTTTTAGTCTTTAGTAGTATTTGGAGAAAGGCTAAGCTTCATTGGAGAGCTTGTACTTGGGAGAAGGAATATTCAGTATGAATACATTTATGGTTTATCCTCAAGTCTTGATCTCATATGCTTGTGCAATAGAGCTAGAGTATTTACATGTTATATTCTTCACATGTTGTTCTCGACACAATCATGATAGAAGAACTAGACTATAGTTCCTATGTCGTGGTTAGTCGTATAGAACTTAGGGCCTAACCATTCGTGCCATGTATTTGAGTAGAGTAAGAGTTGTCTTGAGGTGGCGGTTCGTTGTGCCCTTCGGGGTTTGCTCGTGTTCTATTCCGTCCATCCGTAGGGGGTGGGGGCCATGGGGGACATGAGTAGTGTCCTAGTATGCGGACGTGGTGTCCGGATGCCGGGTATCCTTCGAATATGAGTGCATGCCACGGTTGAGGGGGTAGGCGGCTTGGTCGTGACAAGCCTTGTCCGTCCCTTTGAAATCCCCACGTTCGTGTGTCTTTGTAGGAGTTCGTAAATGCCTTCCTTCGTATGGATGCTCCGGGGAGGTCTCCCCGTCCATCTCACTCTCACCTAAAACTCTAGTCATCTATGTTTGCATGATTATTAACTGGTTCTTTGCACAGCTACTTTAGAATGCCCGCTCCCACTTAGGAATATTCTTTATTCTTTATTTTCCTTTTATCCTTGAGGTTGGCCCAAGTGTGTGTCACACTATCTTAAAATATCATTACTTACCCTGTATTGAGTATTGGTCAACTGCATAGACATGTCGTCTTGTTCATGCCCCTCGCTAGAGTCCTACACCATGCCTTCCTTTGGGAAAATATAAATAACGATACCCTGAATATCTCCCGGTGAAATGCTACAACCAGATTTCCGTGGCGCTTAGGACTTGTTCTCAAATGCTACTGAGAATGCCACCCGACATCCCGTGGCGATGGTAGCTGGAATGTAACAATTCCGGCGAAGTCGTTGTGGGAGTCAACCCAGGTTCCCAGTGCTCTTGCCTTTTTGGCACTTGCGCTTAGGAAACGCAACAAGCATTTCTCGGCGCCGTTGCCGGGATGGGTTCTAAACTTTGTTTCCGGTGATTGCGCTTAAGAAATGCAACAAGCATTTCCGGCGCCGTTCTTTGGGGAAGGCATTGGTTATAAAGATTCTAGAAAGACATGTTCATTATGATGTGCATGTGTAAGTAGCCATTACTCATGCAAAGCTAATCTTTCATGTTTTCTCCTGTTGTGGATGAAGACAGGGATAGTGTTCGATTGGTTTGTCCCCGTTGAACAACTACATCGCGCATCCGGAGGCACTCCTAAAGAAGAACCCAACTCATATCAAATCTTCTCCTACTACTCCGCCCGACAAACAAACCAATCACCCTTGCATCATCTCGTATTCCACTCATGGCCAAGTCGATCCGTGACCACTCCATCCCCTCTTTTGCCAACGTGCCCGTTGGGCCCGGCCGGGGTCAACATGGGAACCGAGAACTTTGAGCTTCGGCCCGCCTAATCAAGATGGTGCGAGGCAAACCAATTTTACGGTTTGCCAAGTGAGGACGCAAGTGCACATCCGCAACACTTCCTCGAGCTCGCTGACACCATTGTCATCCAAGGTGTTACACCGAAGCCATTAGAATCCGTCTGTTTCCCTTCTCCATCACGGGAAGGCAAAACAATGGTTCTATAAAGAGACGGAAGTCCGTCAACACGTGGGACAAGTGTTCCACGGCGTTCCTCACTAAATTCTTCCCCATGAGTAAAACTCACACCCTAAGGGGAAGAATTGCCAACTTCCGGCAGAATTCCATGGAACCCATACCGCGGCATGGGAAAGGCTACAAGAGTACATCCAAGCATGCCCGCACCATGGGATGGAAAAGTGGCTCGTGATACAAAACTTCTACAATGGGTTAACACCCATGTCAAAAGAGCACATTGATGCCACCGCTTTGGAGGTGCCTTCCTCTCCCTCACCATCAATAGAGCAACAGCTCTTATGGAGAAAATAGTGTCCAATCAAGCTTGGGGGAGGAAAGTCTTGGCAAACAAGAAGATAGCATGCGGGGCAGGTGGAGGAGACGGACGTGCACTCGCTACAATGGATCTCCTATTGAAAGAACTTGACAAGTGTGCCACCGAAGAAGAAGAAACTTGCGGCCTTGTCAAGGCCATAGACTCACACGTAACATGTGAAGTCTGTGGCAATGTTGGCCATTCAGTGGAACGATCGCCAAAAACCCGTAAAGACGTTACTCACATCAACAACGGGTTCCAGTCAACAAGGAGACCATAATGGGTGGAACAACCCGGTCGCGCCCACAAAACCAAGGAGGTAATTCAAACTCAAGGTACAATTCGAATCCTCTCTCCTTGGAAGACTTGGTCTTAGACCAAGCAAAAATAATTGAAGAACTTTCAAAGAAGTTGATGCTTAATGATAAAATAATTGAAAACATGATTTTCAAAATTAAAAGTTTAACTTCTTCTTATGAAAGACAACTGAGCTTTAATAAAATGTTAGAAACCCAATTAGCTCGGTTTTTCTACGCTTTGCCTGTTGTCGGTTCGGGAAAAGTTTTGGGGCAACCCAAAATTTCTCTTGAATCTGTTAAAATGGTCTCAACGAGGTCTGGTAAGCCTCTATGTCGGGAAGACAACAAGTCTCCTACCGAGCCACCACTCATTATCAAGAAGGAGGACCCCTGGCCGCCCGACAATCACATGCTCAGCCTTGGCCCGCATGTCTTCGAGGATGCCTTCTGCGACCTTGGATCAAGCATAAACATCATGTCCAAGGTAACATATGATGAAATATTAGGTGGACCTTTGTCCCCTGTACATTTTGAACTGCAGATGGCGGACCTATCACTAAGGAAACCGGAGGGAGTAGCTCAGGACGTTATAGTAAAAATCCGAGAAGCATACATCCCGACGGACTTTGTCATCCTAGACATGGGTCACAACGAGAGCTGCCCCAATCCTTGGGAGACCATTTCTTAACACTACAAATGCAGTTTTGCACGTGGGATCGAGGGCATGCTAGCTTCCATATGCAGGGCCAAACAATGAGATGCCCATTCAATGGGTTCAACAAGCATAAGAATGCTAAAAACAAGCAGCCCAAGAAGGTAAAGCCACAAAGTGTTAAGCAGGCATGGCAGACAGAAAGGATGACATCCGTATCCACTTCTCCGGATACGGGTAACACTTCGTCAAGCACTAAAAGAATGGAGAAGAGTCTTGCTCGTCGAATTTAAAAGGTGAGCCCTTGCCGAAGGTAAATCGGTAGTTATCTTTTTTATTTTACAATAATAATCTCCCAGTAATAACTCCATGATGCTTACAATAAAAATAATAAATAGAAATAAAATTGTTTACCTCTGTTGCAAGAATCTTGTTTATCAATGCATGCTTCCTCTTTCTATTTTGGCATGTCTTGGTTTGGAAGTTTTGGTTATACGTATGATCATACTTCCATAGGCGTTTTTGAATTGAGCATGGTGCTTAGGTCGAAAAGTCTACCTTGATCGAGATTAGACATGGAGTCGAGTCCGGTTATTGAACCTAAAATTGCTAGTGTAGATTTTGGTCGATCATATGGACTAACCCCTGCAGAATCTATCAAAATCCATAAGGGTAAGTCTTGAAGATGACAACAGGGTTAAAAGTAAAAATATATATATATAATAATAATAATAAAATAATAAAAAAAAGAGAAGAGAAGAAGAAGAGAGGAGATAAACCTTTCAACCCCAAGATTTTGTCCTGTTATTTTGATGACATCAAAAGACAAGCTTGGGGGGAGCCTCTAACCATGCCACCAGGTACAACTCGGATCATTGTGTGCTCAAGCTAAGCGAACCATAAAAGGTAAGCAAAAAGGCTAGCTTGGGGAGGACTCCAAGAAAGGTAACTTGTATCTCACATTTTGATCATATTCTCTATCTTATGAAATGTTGAGTTACGCTAAAAAGACAAACTTCATTCCTATATATGAGTTATAAAAATGTTTAGTCTTAGTCCCTTGTTAAAATGATGAATAGTTGCTCTGTCTTATGCTTTGCACATTGCCTAGTTTATAATTCGAATTTCTCTAAAGTTTGGGTTTAGTGGCTAATTCTAAAAACTCATCCCGAAAAAGCCCGATTCATGTGGGTTGCATAGGCTCTATCTAGTCTAAGTTGTTGCCAAGTATGATATGGCACAAATGGGTTTGCTATGACTTCGTCGAGAAAAGAGAAACTTGACATCCTGGAATCTATATTTTGAAAAGAGAAATGTTTTGGGCTATGCTAAAAAAAAAGATGAAAAATGGACAAGTGGACAAGTGTCCGAGGGCGAGTAGAGCCCACATCTCTAAAAAAAAAAAAAGAAAAGAAAAGAGAGGAAATAAAAGACAAAAGTCTAGGGCGAGCAGAGCCCACCTCTCTAAAAAAATGATATAGCAATAAAGCCCATGCTTTCTCGAAAAAAATATATAAAATAAAATAAAATAAAATAAAATAAAATATTATCTAAATAAAAACCCTGATAAAAAGTTGATCAAAAGGATGAATGATAAGCACCTCATTATAACCGTTCTATCGGCAACCGCCTAAGGCTTTGAGAAAAGCCGAAAGCCCCGCTACGATGAAAGGTAATAAAGGGTGGGAAAAAGATGTGCCATTTTATTTAAACTCTAGGAGAAAATCTTATTATAACCCCGGCACTTGAAAAAACGTGTCGGCATAGTAGCAACTCCCGATCAACAACCAAGTACTTATCTCTTTTGCTCGAGGACGCGCAAAGGGTAAGCTTGGGGAGTTTGTTGACGGTAACCAACGACATATTTTTCCCGTCAACTTACTACCATAAAGGGAGTAAAATTAAACCTTTTTATACTCATATACTTTCATCACTAATAAATTCCACTTGTAGTGTCTTGTATTTTATTTTGCAGATTTATAATAAAAGCAAGTGAAAAATCGACCAAAGTACGCCTTCCGGAAAGCGCATTATTTCAAAACCCAAGCCCAAGAGCAAATCGACCCAAAACATCAAATGCGGGCTGAGCACAGCCCGCCCACAACTTTTCGAGGCGAAAGACGACACCCCACCGAGACCGGGCCCAGGCCGAGCCCATGGGGGTGCGCTACAAGATCACACTGTGCGGCGCGCACCCTCCCGAGGCGGTTTCGGCCCGGCCTCGGGGAGGCGGTTCGTGCACTTTCCAAACGGGGTTTCCCGCCTGCGTTGGTCGGTTTTGCATACAAGGAAGGTTTACCAGTCGGTTTTGATGTAAATTAGCACTTAGGCCCCTCCTCCAAGTGTATAAGTAGGCCCTCTCTCTCCCTCTCTCAACACACACCATTTGGAGCCTCCTCACTTTCTACTCTTCTTCTCCTCTCCTCTCTACTCCTCCACTTCTCTAGTTCTTTTAGTCTTTAGTAGTATTTGGAGCAAGGCTAAGCTTCATTGGAGAGCTTGTACTTGGGAGAAGGAATATTCGGTATGAATACATTTATGGTTTATCCTCAAGTCTTGATCTCATATGCTTGTGCAATAGAGCTAGAGTATTTACATGTTATATTTTTGACATGTTATTCTCGACACAATCATGATAGAAGAACTAGACTATAGTTCCTATGTAGGTGGTTAGTCGTATAGAACTTAGGACCTAACCATTCGTGCCATGTATTTGAGTAGAGTAAGAGTTGTCTTGTGAGGTGGCGGTTCGTTGTGCCCTTCGGGGTTTGCTCGTGTTCTATTCCGTCCATCCGTAGGGTGGGGGCCATGGGGACATAAGTAGTGTCCTAGTATGCGGGGCGTGGTGTCCGGATGCCGTATCCTTCGAATATGAGTGCATGCCACGGTTGAGGGGGTAGGCGGCTTGGTCGTGACAAGCCTTGTCCGTCCCCTTGAAATCCCCCACGTTCGTGTGTCTTTGTAGGAGTTCGTAAATGCCTTCCTTCGGGGGCGGATGCTCAGGAGGTCTCCCAATCCATCTCACTCTCGACCCTAAAACTCTAGTCATCTATGTTTGCATGATTATTAACGGTTCTTTGCATGACTACTTTAGAATGCCTGCTCCATTTAGGAATATTCTTTATTCTTTATTTTCCTTTTATCCTTGAGGTTGGCCCAAGTGTGTGTCACACTATCTTAAAATATCATTACTTACCCCTGTATTGAGTATTGGTCAACTGCATAGACATGTCGTCTTGTTCATGCCCCTGCTAGAGTCCTACACCATGCCTTCCTTTGGGAAAATATAAATAACGATACCACGAATATCTCCGGGTGAAATGCTACAACGGTATTTCCGTGCGCTTGCGGACTTGTTCTGTAAATGCTACAGAATGCCACCTGACATCCCGTGGCGATGGTAGCTGGAATGTAACAATTCCGGCGAAGTCGTTGTGGGGAGTCAACCTGTGGTTCCCAGTGCTCTTGCCTTTTTGGCACTTGCGCTTAGGAAACGCAACAATATGTCGGCTAGTTGATCTTCGGTGCCAATGCCATGATACATATGTCACCCTTTTGTTGATGATCTCTTATGAAGTGGTGTCTTATGTCAATATGCTTTGTTCTTGGATGTTGAACCGGATTTTAAGTCATCTTTCTAGCACTTTCATTGTCACAATACAATGGAACTTTGTCAAATGTGAATCCAAAATCCTTCAATGTTGACCTCATCCAAAGCAATTGAGTGCAACAACTTCCCGCACTAATGTATTCGGCTTCGGCGGTTGAAAGAGCAACACTATTTTGCTTCTTTGAAGACCATGATACTAGTGACCTTCCAAGGAATTGACATGTGCCACTTGTGCTTATTCTATTGATCTTGCACCCTCCATAATCGGAATCGAATATCCAATCAAATCAAACTTGGATCCCTTTGGATACCATAGTCCAACATCTTGTGTGCCTTTCAAGTACCTCATAATTCTTTTGGTTGCCTTGAGGTGACTTTCTCTTGGATCGGATTGATATCTAGCACACATGCCCACACTAAATGCTATGTCCGGTCTTGATGCGGTTGCATAGAGCAAACTACCAATCATAGACCTATACTTCTTTTGTTCAACCATGTTGCCACTTGGATCGGGGTCTAGGCTTTCATTGGTTGCCATTGGTGTGGACATTGACTTGGCATCTTGTAGATCAAACTTCTTGATCATGTCTTTGATGTATTTGCCTTGACTAATGAATGTGCCATTCCTCAATTGCTTGATTTGGAGTCCAAGGAAGAATGTGAGTTCTCCAAGCATTGACATCTCAAACTCATTGGCCATCATCTTTGCAAACTCTTCACAAAACTCTTGGTTGGTTGACCCAAAGATAATGTCATCAACATATATTTGCAACACAAACAAGTCTTTGCCAATCTTCTTGGTGAAGAGAGTGGTGTCCACCTTTCCCATCTTGAACCCTTTAGAGAGGAGAAAATCTCTCAACCTCTCATACCATGCTCTAGGTGCTTGTTTCAATCCATACAAAGCCTTCTTCAACTTGTAGACATGGTTGGGATACTTTTCATCTTCAAAGCCCGGGGGTTGTTCAACATACACCAACTCATTGATGAAGCCATTCAAGAATGCACTCTTCACATCCATTTGATAGAGTTTGATGTCATGAGCACATGCATAAGCAAGTAAGATTCTAATTGCTTCAAGTCTAGCAACCGGTGCATAGGTCTCTCAAAGTCAAGACCTTCTCTACTTGAGTGTATCCTTGAGCTACTAGCCTTGCCTTGTTTCTAACTATAATTCCATCTTGATCTTGCTTGTTCTTGAAGACCCACTTGGTTCCAATCACATTATAGTCCTTTGGCCTTTCCACCAATTTCCATACATCATTCCTCTTGAAGTTGTTCAACTCTTCATGCATGGCATTGATCCAATCTTCCTTCTTGAGTGCATTTTCAATGTTCTCCGGTTCTTCTTGTGCTACAAAGGCATGGTGAGCACAAAAAGATGCTAATCTTCTTCTAGTAACCACTCCACTATTGATGTCACCCACAATTTGATCAATTGGATGATCTCTTGCTATGTTGGATGGTTGCATCACTTGCACTTGATGACTAGGATGAGGAGATGGACTAGCTTGTTGCTCTTAATCTTCATCTTGAGTACCACTAGTGCTTGCTTCATTTGCATCAAACTCAATTGTAGTGGTAGGCAATGGAGTGTCTTCATCATCTTCAACTTGCCTTGGCCGAATGTCACCAATATCCATTGTCCTCATAGCATTCTCCAAGTTGGAACCACTCATATCATCATGATTTTCAATTTCATTTTGAGAACCTTGGGTTTCATCAAATTCAATATCATGGACTTCTTCAAGTTTGCCACTTCCCAAGTTCCAAACTCTATAAGCTTTGCTTGTGGTTGAATATCCAACTAAGAATCCTTCATCACATTTCTTGTCAAACTTGCCCAATCTTGTGCCTTTCTTGAGAATGTAACATTTGCATTCAAAGACTCTAAAGTATCCAATGTTGTGCTTCCTTCCATTGAGCAACTCATATGGTGTCTTGCCAAGCATTCCATGGCAATAAAGTCGGTTGCTACAATAGCAAGCCGTGTTGATTGCTTCGGCCCAAAAGGAATGACTAACATTGTATTCATTAAGCATTGATCTTGCCATTTCAATCAAGGTTCTATTCTTCCTCTCAACTACACCATTGGATTGAGGAGTGTAGGTTGGTGAGAATTGATGTCCAATTCCAAGCTCATCACACAACTCTTCAATTCTTGTATTCTTGAATTCACTTCCATTGTCACTCCTAATCTTCTTGATGGATGTCTCAAACTCATTTTGAACCCTCTTGACAAATGTCTTGAAAAGCTCAAATACATCATTCTTGTCATGAAGAAAGAACACCCATGTATATCTTGTGTAGTCATCAACTATGACAAAACCATACTTGTTGCCTCCAATGCTAGAATATGATGTTGGCCCAAACAAGTCCATATGTAGTAACTCAAATGCCTTGCTTGTACTCATTGTACTCTTGGTTGGATGTGCATTGCCATGTTGCTTGCCGGCTTGACATGCTCCACAAGGTTTGTCCTTCTCAAACTTCACATCATTCAAGCCTCTAACCAAGTCATGCTTCACTAACTTGTTCAATTGCTTCATTCCAACATGACCAAGCCTTCTATGCCACAACCACCCTTTGCTAGCTTGTGAGAGTAGACATGTTGTCAACTTGGCTTCTTTTGACTTAAAATCAACAAGGTAGAGATCACCATATCTAAATCCCTTGAAGATCATATTGGCACCATCACCACTAACCACTTCAACTTCTTGGCTTGTGAATATACACTTGTAGCCAAGGTCACAAAGTTAAGAAACCGACAAAAGATTGTAATCAAGATTGTCCACTAGCAACACTTTGGATAGAGTCTTCTCTTGTGTAATTGCAATCTTGCCAAGACCCAAAACACTACCCTTCTTGTTATTGCCAAAAGTGATTGACTCATATTCATCAATGCCCTTGATGCTAATTGACTTGAACATAAGAGAATCCCCGGTCATGTGTTGAGTGCACCCACTATCCATTATCCAATGCTCTCCTCCGGCACGGTAATTGACCTACAAAATAAGATCAATTCTTCTTAGGTACCCAACGTTGCTTGGGTCCTTCAAGGTTAGTCACCAAGGCCTTTGGTACCCAAATGGCTTTTTTCTTTGAGCCCATCCATGGTGTACCAATGAACCTAGCACGAACACCATTTTTCTTCTTCACAAGCATATAAGAATGATCAAGCTTGATAGAAGAAACATTGGTTCTCTTGTTCATGCACTTATGCTCTTCATGACCAACTTGCTTGCAAGCTTTGCAATAGCTACCATTGTTCTTCACAAAACGTGTCTTGTGAGTTACAAGGGCGGCCTTGCCTTTCTTGAGGATATAGCCTAAGCCCTCCTTGTATAAGGATGCCATTTGGCTACCCAAGCACATAAGCAAGCGGTCCTCACCACCATAGGCCTTAGCCAAAGAGTGATTGAGCTCCTTTACTTCCCTCTTTAAACATGCATTCTCATGAATAAGCATAGGGTTGTCATTATCCTCACTAGAGATGGATATGCTAGTGATAGAGCTAGTGGAGGTCTCACACTTGGGGGTTGATTCATCAACGAGGATATCACACATGATGCTTGCATTGGATGTATCAACATTTTCAACAACTAAGCACAACTTGTGCTCTTCAAGTAGAGAGGAATGAGCTTTCTCTAACTTAGAATGAGTTTTCTCAAGCTTCTTGAAAGGTCCTAATGGCAGGGGGGGGTGAATAGCCTATTAAAAATTCTACAAACAACACTAAGCAAGACGGTTAGTAAATAAGACGGCGTAGCGAATAAGCAAATGCTTCAAACTAATTACGCAAGCCTCCTAGCAATTCTAGCGATTCTAATGTCTCTAATCACAAGCAATGGCTAGGTTGCTAAGTTACTCCTAGGTGGACAAGATACACTAACTAATTCTACCACTAGGAGCTAACAAGGCTAAGCTAACTAAACAAGCTACACAACACTAAGCACCCTAACAAGATATACTACGAAAGTAATGCAAGAGGTGCTAGAATACAATACCACCGGTGTAGTGTCGAGGTTGTAGCCAATCACCGTGATCACCAAGAAATCTCCAACGAGCAAGAACAAGTGACACGATGATTTTTACCGAGGTTCACGTGCTTGCCGGCATGCTAAGTCCTCGTTGTGGCGACACACTCACTTGGCGTGTGCTAAGCAATGGCGGTGCCAAAACCCCTATGGGCGCTCAAGCAAACGATCACAAGAGAGGGTCCAACAAGCCACGAGCAATCCACTAGTGCTCCTTTCGCGAATCTCCCGCGGGGTAAGGAACGACCCCTCACAATCACCACCGGTGTGGCCTCAAACAAGCTCCACTTGAGCTCAACACCGCCTCTTGCTCCAAGCCGCTAGGGAACCGGGCAAATTCCCAAGAGAAACAAGAATCCCGCGGCTTCTCCAAGGATGAAGTGCTCTAGATGCAACCAAGCAATGCAATGCACTTCTATCACTCTCAATCTCACCAAGAATTCGAGTTATGGATGGAGAGATGAGTGGAGAGGAGTACCAAATGCTCACTAGCAAGTTGGTAGCTTCAAATGTGTAAGAGAGGTCCCAAAGAACCAGCCAACCAAGTATATATATGGCTCCTCTCGAAATGGAGCCGTTACTCTAAAAATTTGCTCTCTGGCGCCTGATCGGGGACTTGACCGGAACCACCAGCCGGTCGGTCGAGGGTCCGGTCGGTTTCCCGGCCGCTTCTGAGACAAGCATCGGGCCCACACCGGGCGCCCTTCCTCCATGCGTCCGGTCACGGTTTCGGTCGACACGGAAGCATCCGGTCCATGGTCCGGTCGGTGCGTCCGGCAAAAACGCGGCTGCGAGCTCTACGCGAGCGCGACCGACGGACGCTCCGGTGAGTGCTTCCGGCCGATGCCGAAGCGCGTCCGGTCACCACGGATGACGGTGATCTTCATCTTTTTCTTTGCTCTTTGCTTCAATCTTGCTTCGCCTTTTTGCCATGGGTTGCCAACACGTCGAAGATGACCACGTTATCACCAATGTTAGCACGTCGAGATGTTAGGCAAGATCGAGTTAGTGCTCTCATGTCCTAAATGCAATATGCAAGTCAATTGGACCTAGAAGCACTTCATGCAAGGATTGTCGCGACATCCCCTCTTGATAGTCGGCTATCTATCCTATAATGTGATCACACGCTCTATCGTGTCTTGATCACCGAAAGGAAAACCCTATCAAGTATACCTTTGCCTTGATCTCCCGGGTTCCTCTCAAGCCGATCACCGAGCTTGACGATCCATCAAGTCCACCGACATTGTCCATGTTCATGATCATCATGCTCCTTGTCATCCACCTAATCCTTTCTTAAGTCACACACTTAGAGCAAAGGATCAGTCCACAAGTGTGTCATCAATTTTCAAAACCAAACATGAGATTTCACGCACCCTAATGTAATGGATATGACAGTTCACGTGCCACATCGCGGGCATGGTTACCAATGCGAAACGGTTTGAAATCGTCTTAAAAAATGATGATGAAATGAAAAATGATGAACAGGTGTTGCAATAGTACACGTCTTCGCAAGGGGACATCGTTCAATATACCTTGAGTGGGTGAAAACACGATATCGCCGCCCAAAATCAGCAAAGGCCATTTCGAGCGGCATCAAGGGGATAATGTTGGGGGAGGGATAAGGACTGGCCACCGCCCTCCTCTTCGCTCACTACTTGCGGAATGTATCATCACGCGAGAAGGGGACCCAAATGTAGCGATTGACTAAAAATCTTCAGTCGGGCGAGTATAGTTTTGATGGTCTCTCTCAGGCATTCGGTCCGTCGTGGCTAGCCAGGCATGATAGAGCGAAGTGGCTCTCGCACGTTCATTACCTTTTCGGGCACCGGGCCTCCTGTGCGACGGAACACATTCATACCTTAAGAGGATGTACGCACAGGCGAATGTGTTTTTGCCCTGATGGTGTCAAGCAAAGTCTGTTTTTTTTTTTTGCAAGGCGAGCAACGGCGATGACGAAGGCTGCTGACAAAGTCTACCCGAGTGGGCCACGTCGTGTCACCATGAGGGAAGGTATGGCATGGCCCTAAAGTCTCTACCAGGACTCTAGGAACATGGGAGGTTGTTTCTCCTGGACACCCGAACAACAACAGTGCCCGGGAAAAAATGGGATATTCATAGGTGCTTGGTGGTTGGAAGGGGCACATTTGTCGTGTAAAAACCTACGAGCGGCCATAAATGGTCCCGTTGATGAGATTGTAAAAGATGATCGAGATTCAAGCAATACAAGCTCATCATTTCGTTCTATTTCGTGTCCGATCTTGTGTGCTCGCTAGTTGTCTGTCTTGGGCGATGTTCACGAGGTTGTTGGTAAAAGTTATCCTACAGAATTATTTATGATTTGTATAGTCTGCAAGCGAACAGAAACGATGAGCACTTCACCCGGGAGAGGGTTTTAAATATCGAATCCACAGGGAGAATGGTGTGAGAATAATGAGACAAAACTAATCCCTGAGATAATAGGAAGGAACGGGAGTTCAGATAAAAGGTGAGAAGAATTCTATGGTTGTCTAGTTTATATCTTTGTAAGGCTTAGAGATATTCCTTAATGGGGACGTACTCAAAGGAAAGTAAGGACGAAACTTACTATTCCCCCAAAGAACTATGTCCTACGTGTCCTATCCTACGGAAGTGGAATCCAAAGGAATCAATGGTACTTGTCACTACCACGATCTACCACGCTCCGCGTAGGGTGTATTTATGAGTTATCTAGTCCAAACACCACGTTTGCACTAGGGGTAACAACTTCAATTCAAGAGCGACAAGAATCAAAGTACTCTAATGAGTCATAAACCGAAAGAAATATAAACAAGTGAACTTACTCAAATATAAGGTTGATCCACCAAAGAAGTCTCAAGATCAAGTGAAATGAAGCCTTTGATCCCAGAGGTACAAGCATAGAGAGTTATCGGCGATCCGGTACTTCTCCTTTCTTCTCCTCAACTCTACTTTCTATTTCTCAAGAACAGATCTAGAACTCTAATCAAGTTCTTTGATCTATCTCTCAACTTTCTACTAATATCTCTCAACTTGATCTAAGCTCTTCTAATTAGAGAGGTATGGCTCTAGCTATGATCAAAATGAAAGTATGATGAATAATGATTTTCATGCCTGAGGCCAGAGGTAGGATCATCCTTATATAGTCCTGGCCGATGAATGCTGACCCTTGGATCAAACCGACTTCAACAACGGCGTAGATACAACCTCAAAGTCGGTTTGAAACCGACCTAGGAAGATGAGGCTGACATCCTGGCCCCACCTGGCGGCCGGCCTGATCTGGAAGCGGCGGCCGCCAAAGCCACGGTGGCCTGTGGTGTCGGGTCTCTCCCGGTGTCTTCTGGTGTCTTCTAGAATGTTTTAGTTCACTTTTCGAATCGAAATTCATCGGTGGTAAATCTTCTTATTGTTTGGGGGTTTTCTCTAAGTTTTCCGGCATTTACCTGTTAAGTCCCTGAAAAGATATAAATCACCAAAACTCGTGGAACTGTGTTAGTAAAACACCTATTCTATGTTTTTATTCTTTTTATAACCTTATTATATGTTTAGTTGACACATAAAAATAGAGCTTAAGAGGGGTCAACAGAGGTTCGAAGGCCTAGAACAACACACCTATGACCTGTCGCCTAGACCGGTTATATTCATCTGCAAAGTACTAGTACGGGCATCTTGTTCTAATTTTCCATATAATTTGGTTCCTGTCTGAATTCATGATGATAATGTCCATACTGTGTCTAGCATATGTCGAGATCAGTTGCATGCTAATATGCGTGTCTTTTCCCATGATTTTTCAGAATTCAATCCATTGTCCAATAAGAAGTATTATCCAATTAAGTACAGTAAGTCAGTAATCCTCGACCTGTCCCTCTCCTCTAGGTTCGATCATACACACATGCAAACGTCAGCCACTAGTTACGAACGTTCCTAGCAAACATCTTTATTGACGCGCGCGGTTATATACTGGCCTTGTTGGCGAATTTGCGCTTGGCCCATGTGCAACCAGAAAATTTGTCTAGCTAGCTTCAATTGGGCCATTTTGTGTGGTGCATCTTATTCCACAAGGCAACCGTACGTGCCCGCCAAGAAACCATAGACACAGACATCAACTGCAGATTAAAAAACGAAATAGCAAAAACGTGTGATTGTGTGATGCTAACGGAGCGCACCAATATCACTGGCCGGCAACACGCTCGCCCGTACGCTGCCTGCCACTACTACTTATATCACGCTCGCTCTCGTGTTTATCTCTCACTAAGCACACACTGCACCATATCTGGACTTGTGGTTGTTGTACCGCATAACTTGAAAGCAGCTGGAAGCAAGCAATGGACGACGACGTTGTAGCAGCTGCAGCTGCATCGCCGTGGAGCCAGCTCCTGGGGCTCCTTGCTTTGCTCATCATGTGGGGAGCCTACCAGGCCGTGGAGAGATTCTGGCTGCGGCCACGGCGGCTCGACCGGGTGCTCCGGGCGCAGGGGCTCACAGGCACGGAGTACTGCTTCCCGGCGGGCGACCTCAAGGAGAACGCCAGGCTCAACAACGAGGCGCGGTCGAAGCCCATGCCGCCGTGCCACGACGTTGTTTCCCGCGTGATGCCGCACCTCTTCAACACTATCAAGGAGCACGGTACGTCCAAAGTCAAAGTCTCCCATAGTCCCGTAGTCTTTCACTCAAAAAAAGTACCATAGTCTTTTGTCGTTTGTCTCTACGTCCAGTTTAGTACAGTTACTCCTCAGTTCCTAAATAATTGCACGTGTATTTTCAAAAAACGGCTTTGATTAATTTTATATTAATTAATACCAATATTTATATTACACAATTAGTATCATTAGAAATATATTCGAATCTAGTTTTTTAATAAATTTAATTTTAGATATAAATATTGCACGTATTTTCTACAAATTCAGTCAAACTTGTGACTCTTACACCAACGTCGACAGTTATTTAGGGACAGAGAAATACTTAACTAAAATTGTCCGGACAACTAGTCTCGTATCTAGATTGAATTGCTTGAATGTTTGCTTCTGATGCGACACGAACAGTGAGGTTGACGTCGCTTGACTAGTGTTGTGAATTATTGACCAGCTGACAAACATCTATATGGCAAGTTTGAATCTTCCCTAGTGCTCCATTTCATTCCAACCCCAATCACCGGACGACTTAAGGTATATATTTAGGGACTGAACCTAGGAACCAGCTGACAAATATCTATATGACAAGAACACTGGGTTTGTTCCAGGTTGGTCGTCCCATTCGTAAAACAATTTTCCCCTACTAATATATTTCCATTATCTATATGTTTTTTTTTTTTTTTTTTGTCGCTAGCTCTTGGTTTAAGTAAACGATTTCAGATAGCCCTTGCATGCTCATTTGAAACCATGCAAACATCTAATCTAGACCATAGGATGTTAATCCAATAGGGCACATGGGGGAGATGGAATGGGGGATTTGCTAAAGTGTGATTAAGGGCGGTTGGTTAATTGTAAAATTACCCAATCTCCCGTACCCCTTGGATCAACATCTCGTGCCCTAGATTAGAAGTTTGCAGATTTGCATGCAAAGGTCGGTTTGCACTTAATCTTTAAAATTCCGTGCAAAGATGGAATTGAAATTTTCGCTGCGTTAACGGCACAAACGCTGAACTGCAGGCAACATTTGTGTCACCTGGTTCGGACCAATTCCCAGGGTGGTCATCACGGAGGCAGAGTTAGTCAGAGACATCCTATCTAACAAGTCCGGTCACTTCGAGAAGTTCACGAACAAGCGTCTTGGGAAACTGCTCGCCCTTGGGATTGCGAGTTACGACGGTGAGAAATGGGCAAAACACAGAAGGATCCTGAACCCCGCATTCCATCTCGAAAAGCTCAAGGTTATTTAACTTACTTTATTTATACAGACAATCAGCTCTAGTTCTGCAGGGTCCCTCAAGCATATCGATGTGTGTCCTTATTACTAAGGTTATTTTCCCAGCGCATGCTTCCGGCATTCTCGACGTGCTGTACTGATCTTATAGATCGCTGGGACAACAAGATCGCTGGTTTTGACGGATCATATGAACTGGACATCTGGCCGGAGCTTCAGAACCTCACCGGAGATGTGATCTCCCGCACGGCATTCGGCAGCAGCTTCATGGAAGGGCGGAGGATCTTCCAACTTCAGGGCGAGCAAGCAGAGCGAGTAATCAAGGCCTTCCAGTATATGTACATCCCAGGCTTCATGTAAGAACTTTAATTTTTGATCTATCACATAGTACGGTAATTCTAGTACATTAAAGGCTATAGCATTCATATGTGTGCGCTCAATGCTCTTGCCGTTACAATATCATTGTATATTCAGGTTCTTCCCGACACAGAACAATCGGAGGATGAAGGAAATCAACAGGGAAATAGAAGGGTCTCTAAGGGTCATGATCGAGAAGAGGGAGCGCGCAATCGAGAACGGCGAAGCCAGTGGCAACGACTTGCTCGGCTTGCTGCTGCAGTCAAACATGGAGAGCGGGAAAGGCAGCCTGAGGATGAGCACAGAGGACGTGATTGAGGAGTGCAAGCTCTTCTACTTCGCCGGGATGGAAACCACGTCGGTGCTGCTCACGTGGACGCTCATCATTCTAGGCATGCACCCTGAGTGGCAGGACCGTGCGAGGGAGGAGGTCCTCGGCGTGTTCGGCAGGGACAAGAAGCCCAATTTCGAAGACCTAGGTCGACTCAAAACGGCAAGTGTTTCATTGCAATATCATGTATGCATGTTTGCTTGACGCCCATTCTGCTAATATTGATTGTACCTACATGCTATCCAGGTGACCATGATACTTTACGAAGTGCTCAGGCTGTACCCGCCGGTAGTGACGCTAAACCGAAGGACATTCAAAGACATGAAGATTGGTGGCATCACATACCCTGCAGGGGTAATCCTCGAGCTTCCCACAATCGTCGTCCATCACAATCCTAACATCTGGGGGGAGGACGCACATGAGTTCAAGCCAGAGAGATGTGCTGAGGGGATCTCAAAGGCCACCAAGGACCAACCGGCGTTCTTCCCTTTCGGATGGGGCCCGAGGATCTGCATCGGACAGAACTTTGCGCTTCTTGAGGCCAAGATGGCCTTAAGCATGATCCTCCAACGCTTTGAGTTCCATTTGTCACCTTCATACACGCATGCACCGTACACAGTCATTACACTTCATCCTCAGCATGGGGCACCAATCATATTCAAAAAGATCTGATCGTGCTATATGACATATGCCGATCATTGTCATTGAGCATGTCATGGTGCAAAAATAATGAATTTGTATGGGTCTGTATTCTTATAGGGAGTTTAATTTTGTGTATCTGAATTTTGAGGTGGAACTAAAACGGCAGGAGATGTATGGCTTGGAGGTTAGGCGTGGATAACAAATATGGATAGCTATTTGTAATCCTTATATTTGAATTTGGTTATAGATATTTTGGATAAGATACGAATGGATGTTGACATCATATATTTCCAAATTTAATGAAATACGGACATGATATGAATTGAGAAAGGGGTGAACAAGTTGCTTCTCCATGATGACTCGGTTCCATGTTTATAGAGACTAGGAACACCCCCGGCACCAATACACTCATCTATTTATTTATTTTTTTGATAAGGAAAAATTCCATTGATACTAAAGCAAGTTACATCCTCTCATTACAAAAGTAAACCAAACTAACAAACTAAACTTCCTATCTTGGTGTATAGGAATGGTGCACACCTAACAACCCTTGGGCTGCACGTTTCGTAACACCCACACTCAATCTTAGCTAGCCACTAGGTTAAGATTGGTTTCGAAGTACATCTTGGCTGCACCAATTGGTTTAGTAAATCCATCAGCGAACTGATTGTCAGAACGTATAAACCGAATATCCTATGACTTTTGCACTACTTTGTTTCTAACAAAATGAAAATCTATCTCAATATGCTTAGAACATGCATGAAACATTGATTTGTCGAGAGATAAATAGCACCAATATTATCACATCATAGCCGAGCTCCATGAGGTTGCTGAATTTCCAATTCATCAAGCAATTTTTGGACTCACATTATTCATTTTGTTGCATTGGCTTGTACTCAACTTCAGTACTCTACTGTGCGATCAAGTTCGACCCAAGAAACATAGCAAAAGGCAAACGACCAGTCCATCTTTTGTCATCGGGACATCCTGCCCAATCAACATCTGAGAAAGCACTTACTATCATGGACTGAGACTGACCTATTCAGTCCCAAACTCAATGACCTTTGGATATATCGTAATATTCTCTTCACAACACTCCAATGCAACGTTGTTGGCTCATGAAGAAATTGGCACACCTTGTTCACATAGAACGAAATATATGGTCTTGTCAAGGTAAGGTATTGTAATTCCCCACAATATACTCGTATATATCATGTGGAGTATATGGGTCCAAGTCTTTGTCCTTTTGCAGCACTAAGTTTCTTCATGGTGGAAGTATTTATGGGCCTACACTTGCTCATACCTGCTCACATCGGTAGCATACCGTCCTTGCGACAATTTCAAACCAGCCCAAGATCTCTTGACTTCTATTCCCAAGAAACTAGTGAAGATCACTAAGATCCTTCAATGCAAATCCCTTCTCCAAATCTTTGAGCAAAGCATTTGGTGCTTTATGCGAGGAACTTGCCACTATTATGTCATCCAGATAAACCAAGACAAACATGGTATGTTTACCTCTTTGATAATAGAATAGCGTTGTATCGTGTCAGAGAGGCCCTTTCCTGGTGCACTCATTCTTTGTGTCTCCGCCTTATCGTTGGTTTTCTCACTATCCTCGGCTCCTAGGGGCAAAGGCAAGTTGTCGTCTCTCCCACAACACCTGGGGAGGTTGAGGGGCCCCTACCTTGAGCACCTGCATGAGTTTGGGGGGGGGGGGGGGATTTTTGTGACAATAGTTGTCCAGGAATTCTTCGTAGCTAGTAGCTTGTTCTAATTTTCCATATAATTTGGTTCCTGACTGAATTCATGATAAGGTGCATACTGTGCTTAGCATATTTCGAGATCAGTTACATGCTAATATGCGTTTCTTTTCCCATGATTTTTCACAGTTCAAATCCACTGCAATTGTCCAATAAGTAGTACTAGCAAATATACCCGTCTTTGTCAACGAGGTGTATAATAATAATTTATTGGATGATCAATACATCAATTAAACAATCTATACCACTTGAAGATTTATGTGAAGCTCTTTCGAATTCCCCTATTCCAATGTGTGCATGATTTGTTTAGTTGAATGTAACCGGTTTTTTTATATGATTTTTAATATGGAAGAGTTTGTTTCGGAGCGACTTTTCATGGGAAACATTGTTTTCTTTGCCGTATATTTTTTCCCCGAAACTTGAAACATTTTGTTTTGTGCCATATAGAAAAGGGGACAGTGTTTTGTTTTTTGCGGTATCTGTTTTCTATTCACGAAATATTTTTTTTATCTTTTCTTGCCGTATATATGTTTATATTGATATTTATTTCTAAAACTTTTTTTTTTTTTGCGTGAGCTTCTTTTTACCGTATAATTATTAGGGTGGGGGCGGGTTTTTGGGACTGGAAACGTTGTCTGAAACGTTTTGTGTGCCGGACTTCAAAATTTTTGTCACATTGATCTTGTGCGAAATTTTTTGTAGCTAGATGGAAACTCTTTTTATTTCCCCTAGACTCTCTTCGGGGTGGTGGACAGTCCCAGGACTCTATGGGGTGGTGGACTGAAAAGGCGGTGGACCCAAGGGTGAACTGAAATTTTTTTTGCTTTATTAATAGGTATAGATTACCCAATTAACTACAGTACGTCAGTAATCCTCGAGCTGTCCTCCGCTCCTCCCCTTTAGGTTCGATCATATATACATGCAAACATAAGCCGCTAGTACCTTTCAAACTTTGCAACCCCATCTCAAATTGATCTGGACCATTGGTTTTTGACAATTTAGTGAATTACTAAATACAAACTAATAAACTAAAGAAAACAAAAAACAAAATCCCCGCACCCACCTATTGACGGCAGGGAATCCTGCATGCCGCTGAAAGAAATCATGGGACATGTTCAAGCGTGTTCCATAGTATACACAAACAACCATGTTCAATATATATAAAACTTTATGTGCGTACATATAATTGTGGTAAGTTAATTAAAATAAATACTTCAAATTTGCATTCGGAAATAAAGTATGCATGCATGCCTACACGAAAGGAAAGAGACCTGCTCGCTTCTCTATCCCATAATGAGGGGATTTGACATTTTTTTTTCTCGGTGCTCGTACATGTATGCATCAACAAAATTTTTTTTAAAAAAGATTTTCTATATATTTAAAACTTTCCTTATTTGCCTTATTTAAAGATGGCCATGCAGCCCGGCGCCCATAGGCCCGGCCCGTGGCACGGCGATTTGGCCTGGCCCGGCACGGCCCGGCCCAATGGCAGCGTGCCCGTGCCGGCCTAGCCCGAGGCACCAGGCCGTGCTTGGGCCGCCACCCAGGCCCGCAGCAGCGGCACGGGCACGGCCCGGCCAATGAGGCGGCCCGGTGAGCAGCCCGGTGCCGACTTTGGTCTTGGCCTGCTAAAGGCCTATCAGCTATGTACGTACACACATAAACCTTATCTTCTCTTCTCTCCTCACACGATCGAAACAGCGCCAGCGCGCATCTTCCTCTTCACGTGGAAAACATCGCGCATCTTCCTCTTCACGCGGAGAAAACAGTGCCGCATCTTCTTCCTCCGCTTCTCCGCCGACGCCCGACCCCAAGACAGCTCCCCGTGTCGCGGTGACCAGAGGCACCTCCCCGCCGGCGCACCGCCTCCCCGCTCCCAATCCCTCGCTGCCCCGGCAAAGATCCCCGCCTCCTCTGCCCATGGCGGCTTCTCCCGCCTCCTCCGGCGCCGACGACGGCTCCAGCGGCGGGTCTGGCGGCGGCGCTGCCCCGACGGGGGCGGCGGCGACGACGACGCGCGCATCGCCTCCACGCCGACGAAGACGGCACGACGGAGGCATCACGACGGCACGACGGGGCGGCCGCGGCACGGCACGCCGCATGGCGAGGCATGTCGGCGTGCCGGCACGGCACGGCACGGTGGCCATCTATAGCCTTATTTTTATAAAATAAAGTGTGAACTCCACTTGTAGGTCCCTAAACTTTTTCTCAAGGTCTCATTCATGTCCGTGTATTTAGAAAACCAGGAAACCATGTCCTTAAACTTGTTAAATGTCTCATCTAGGTCCAAAACCAGGAATTAGAGGCTGTTTTGTCCAGATGGACTGCCACGATGGCATCCAGAGACAGAGCGGGAAATCTCCCACCATTTTGCTGGTTCTTTTGCAGGCTCCCCCGCTTGACTTATTGCTCATTTATTCAGCCCCACTCTCTTTCCTTCTAACCCATCAGGCCACAGAACGCCATGGCTGACCTTGGACCTCAAGCTCCAGGAAGCAACGACCAATATTAATTCCATATAATATTTAGCATCCATATAGAGGTTTGGTGCTATAATAGCATAGAAGCCATACTTAGTATTTGACACTTAACAAGAGTTATGGACCCATTATATATTACAAACAGTGAGCCACATCTTAGACATGTCACTACCCTGAGCAAACTAACACATCCAACACACAAACCTCACAACAGGTTTGTAATTGTGTGTGCGCGCCATCTAGCAGTCCCAAAAGGTTTACCAAAAGCTGTCGCACCAACTGCCGGTGAGGGGCGGCGCTCCTCTCCCCGTGGCCGCCGCACCGCTCCAGCCGCCCGACAGGGGTGGCGCCCTATTCCGTCGCCGCCGCAAGCGGATCTCGCGCGTGTCGCGACTCCAGTCACGCGGCCTCTCCGTAAGGAACCAGGGCCACCAAATGAAATACAACAAGGGCTTTTTTTGCATATTCGGCTCAGGTCCAAGTTGGTCAGATTGTGTCAACATTGCCACCGTGGCAGTCTAGGTGGACAAAACAACCTCCAATTCCTGGTTTTGGACCTAGATGATACATTTAGCAAGTATAAGGACCTGGTTGGCTGGTTTTCTAAATACACGGACCGGATGAGACCTTAGGACAAGTTTAGGGACCTACAGTGGATCGTGACCGTGACCGTTTGATCGAATAAATAGCCAGTCCACGGTCATTTGGGAGTACCGTTACAATTGCCTTATTATATTCAGTCACTAGAGAAACACAAACACAAACGAAAGAGACGAACGTTCCTCAAACATCTTTATTGACGCGCGCGGTCATATATTGGCCTTGTGGTGCATCTTATTCCACAAGGCAAACTGCCGTACGTGCCCACCAAGAAACCATAGACATAGACATCAACTGCAGATTGAAAAACGCAATAACAAAATCCTGTGATTGTGATGCCAACGGAGCGCATCAATATCACTGGCCGTCGCGCGCCGGCAACACGCTCCGTGCGCTGCCAACCACGTACTACTACTTATACCGTGCTCGCTCGCTCTCGTTTCTCACTCTAAACACACACTGCGCAATTGTGCATTTGTGGTTTTCACAGCACATAACTTGAAAGCACGAAGCAAGCAATGGACGACGACGTTGTAGCAGCTGCGGCTGCAGCGGCTTCTTGGCCATCGCCATGGAGCCAGCTCCAGGGGCTCCTTGCTCTGCTCATCATGTGGGGAGCTTACCAGGTCGTGGAGAGATTCTGGCTGCGGCCGCGGCGGCTCGACCGGGTGCTCCGGGCGCAGGGTCTCACAGGCACGGAGTACTGCTTCCCGGCGGGCGACCTCAAGGAGATCACCAGGCTCAACAACGAGGCGCGGTCGAAGCCCATGCCGCCGGGCCATGACGTTGTTCCCCGTGTGTTTCCGCACCTCTTCAACACTATCAAGGAGCACGGTACGTCCAAAGTGCATAGTCCCGTAGTCTCTCACTCCAAAACAAAAAGTGCCATAGTCTTTGTCGTTTGTCTCTACGTTCATCAACAATTTAGTACAGCTACTTGCCTAAAATTTTCCGGACAACGGATGGTCCTATGTAGAATGCGAATCTTTGCTTCTGATCCGACGTGGACACTGAGGTTGACGTCGATTGACTAGTGTCGTGAATTATTGCCCAGCTGACAGACATGTATATGGCAAGTTTGAATTGTTCCCTAGGGTTCCATTTCATCCCAACCCCAGTCACCGGACGACTTAAGATAAATATTTAGGGACTGAACCTGCGAACGAACCATTTCAGCTTATCAAAATTATACAAATTAGTGAACCATTCCAACTGAAACCGTTGTAGGGACTGGTTCCAAAGGATACGAACGAGCCATTAGTATATATATATTTAAGGTCGTTCCATTTGTAAAACAATTTTTTCCTCCAAATATATTTCCATTATCTAATTTTTATGATGCTTGGGCTCCCGTTAATTTGTTTTGAGCTGGTTCCTCTCCTACTAATTATAATTAAGGGTTTCTTAGTACTTTTGTTAACCGCACAACTTCTCGGCTCCATTGAGGCACCACGCGTATGATGGCCACGCCTGCCAACGCGGCGGCGCTACGTTGTGCCGCGGCGTTCCTCGACATGCGCCACCCGTCGGCGGACCTGGCCCGCCCCGCGTGGACAAGTTCCTGATGCGGTCGGCGCTCCGCACGCCGCCAAGCGCCATTGCCGATTCACCGTGCTCCGGTCCTGCGAGGCGGCGTCGCGCGCGTTCGGGAAGGTCGTGACTACACTGCGGTTCCGACGCGCGGACCTGGCCATGCTCGCCGACGTGGTGGGGAGCTACGCGGAGCTCGTGTTGGCTGAGGTCCTCACGGCGCCGCAGGACTGCGGGCGGAGTAGCGTGCTATGCTCGAGTCCATCGCCGGCGTGCTCCTGTCGTCCACCAACACGCTGGGCATCCCGGCAGCATTCCTCTGCCGCCTCCTTCACGCCGATGTCGCTACCGAGGCGTCCGCTGAAGACGCAGCGCGACCTGGAGCTCCGCGTCGCCGCCGCGGTGCTCGATGAGGTCACTGCCGAGGACTTGCTTGACGCCACGCTGGATGCGGATGCGGAGCGCGTCTGGAACACGGACATTGTCGCGATGCGTCGTTACCGCGTTTGGCGAGCGGCATGTGTGTTAACCAAACATGAGACGCAGCGGCAGTGGCGACGGAGAGCGAACGCGGAGGAGGCATCGCGTGCGTCCTTGTCCGGGATGGTGGTGGCGGCGGCGTTGGGGCAGCCGGCAGCACCAGGGAGGGAGGGGGCAGGGGGCAGGGGGCGACGTGGGGGGGGAGATGAGCATAGCGGCGGGAAGTGCGGTGGTGGTGGCATAGGGGTGGCGGCGTAGGGGCAGCAGTGTTGTCCTATATGGGAGGAGAGCGTGCTTGAGCGAGGTAGCGGCGGATGAACGATATTTTTTACTTGACTTCTTATTTAGTTTTAAGAAGCTGATTCAGAAGCAGGATTCACAAGAAGCAGCTCCTCATTAGATTAAAAAGAACATTGTACCATTTAAAATTCATTATAATTTAGTTCCGGTTCCATGGTTCCTTCCATCTGGTTTCTCTAACTTTTTATCCATTATATCTAATGAAATGGAGGGCTCATATTAATTCCAAGCGTGTTAAAAAAACTCTCCCATTATCTATATGCTTTTTTGTCGCTAAAACAATTTCATATAGTCCCTGCACGCTCATTGTTATTTTAAAGATGGAATTGAAATTTTCGTTGCGGTAACGGCACAAACGCTGAACTGCAGGCAACATTTGTATCACCTGGTTGGGACCAATTCCCAGGGTGGTCATCACGGAGGCAGAGTTAGTCAGAGACATCCTATCAAACAAGTTCGGTCACTTCGAGAAGTTCACGAACAAGCGTCTAGGTAAACTGCTCGCCCTTGGGATTGCGAGTTACGACGGTGAGAAATGGGCAAAACACAGAAGGATCCTGAACCCCGCGTTCCATCTCGAAAAGCTCAAGGTTGTTTAACTTCCTTATTTATAATAGAGGAAATCATCTTAGTTCTAAACGGTCTCTCAAGCATCTAGATGTGTGTCCTCGCTCTCTCATACTAAGGTTATTTTCCCAGCGCATGCTGCCGGCATTCTCGACGTGCTGTACGGAGCTTATAGATCGCTGGGACAACAAGATCGCTGGTTCTGACGGATCATATGAACTGGACATCTGGCCGGAGCTTCAGAACCTCACCGGAGATGTGATCTCCCGCACGGCATTCGGCAGCAGCTTCATGGAAGGGCGGAGGATCTTCCAACTTCAGGGCGAGCAAGCAGAGCGACTAATCAAGGCCTTCCAGTATATATACATCCCAGGCTTCATGTAAGACTTTTTTATCTGTCACATAGCATGGTAATTGTAGTACATATAAAGGTTATCGCATTCATATGTGTGCGCTGCTGAACGCTCTTGGCGTTACAATATAATTGCATATTCAGATTCTTCCCGACACAGAACAATCGGAGGATGAAGGAGATCAATAGGGAAATCGAAGGGACTCTAAGGGGCATCGTTGAGAAGAGGGAGCGAGCAATCGAGAACGGCGAAGAAGCCAGTGGCAACGACTTGCTCGGCTTGCTGCTGCAGTCGAACGTGGAGAGCGGGAAAGGCAGCTTGAGGATGAGCACGGAGGACGTCATTGAGGAGTGCAAGCTCTTCTACTTCGCCGGGATGGAAACCACGTCGGTGCTGCTCTCGTGGACGATCGTCATGCTAGGTATGCACCCTGAGTGGCAGGACCGTGCGAGGGAGGAGGTCCTCAACGTGTTCGGTGGGGACAAGATGCCCAATTTCGACGACCTAGGTCGACTCAAAACGGCAAGTGTTTCTTCGTAATATATACTACCATGTATATGCATGTTTGCTCCAAGCCCAATCCACATCATATTATACTTGCTAATATTTTCTGTATCTACACGCTATCCAGGTGACGATGATACTATATGAAGTGCTCAGGTTGTACCCGCCGGGAGCGACACTAAACCGAAGAACTTTCAAAGACATGAAGATTGGAGGCATCACATACCCTGCAGGGGTAATCCTCGAGCTTCCCACAATCGTCGTCCACCACAATCCTGACATCTGGGGGGAGGACGCACATGAGTTCAAGCCAGAGAGGTTTGCTGAGGGGATCTCAAAGGCCACCAAGGACCAACCGGCGTTCTTCCCTTTCGGATGGGGTCCGAGGATCTGCATCGGGCAGAACTTTGCGCTGCTTGAGGCCAAGATGGCCTTGAGCATGATCCTCCAGCGCTTTGAGTTCAATTTATCACCTTCATACATGCATGCACCATACACGGTCTTTACGCTGCATCCTCAGCATGGGGCGCCAATTATATTCAGGAAGATCTGATCGTGCTATATGACATAGCCTATCGTTGTTGTTGAGTATGTTGCTGGAAAAAAAATGAATTTGTATGGGGCCATATTATTATTTTTTAGAGTTCAAGGGCCTAATCCCCGACCTTTCAATTAATCATGAAAAGACGACAAGTTTTACAACACAGTTTCAGTCTCGGCTCCAGATGCCTACCAGCCGCACTGGGAAACATTGCAAAAAGCCTCAACACTGAACTAACAATAAAAGACTAGACACCTGGTGTGATGCTACACCAAATAATTTTGATATAAATCATGCACTAAAATAAGCAAAGTTTTCTCGTTGTCGCAGGTTATTTTCAGAGAAGCTTATTGGTTGCGTTTCTGGTCCAGTGATGAACAAGACAAGAACACACTCTCGTAAATTAGCAGAAAACTAGAAGTGATTACTTTGGAGGTTTCCAACAGAGGGTGGAAGAACGTTTATCATCTGTTTTAGTACTCTTTATTCGATTTAGAGACTTGTCTTGTGCTTTTTTTATTCGTTCTATTGTAATAATTTGTCTATGTACATGTGTACATCTAAGGATGTAGAGGACGGATGTTTGCTGACTCATCCATTATCTAAAAAATACACTAAAAGAAGCTACCTATTACATGAGCGAAATTTCCAGCAACGACCACCGGGCTTGATCTTCCTTTCATCGTGTTGAGCGTTCAGCAACCAAAATCTTCTCAGGTCCTTCCTCAGCCACTCCCTTTATGGCCTTCAGCTTGTGTTTTGATTCATAGGCAGCCAGAGGACCCTCCCAGCTTCTGCCTTGATTTGGTTGCATCTACAACATTTTCTTGTTGTCCGGAGACAGGATTACCCAGTTCACAAGCAACCCAGCAATCCTGAAGAGGAGCATGTCCATGCTTCTCCAACCAAGACACTGAAAACAAAGATCGTTTCTAAGTTTCCAAATAGCTAGACCAGATAACAACAGAAGAGACCATGTTAATGTTTTAAGCATTTCTGTCCTACAATAATTTTGGTGTCATTTCTCATTTATGGGGATGAAGGCGGATATTTCATCCAATATAAAAAAAATGATAGGAACGAACGCACCGGCCTCTTTAGGAACATCACCTTCCTTATCAAATATTTGAAAAAAAGGAATGGTGGCATTGTTAAGCAAGAATCCTAAAAATTCCCCGGTTTGGAAAATCTCATTAAAGTTAGGCATGTCTATCTGAAAGGAAGATCTATGACTGTTGGTAATGGAAAAAATAGTAGCTTTTGGCATGATAAGTGGTATGGACTTGTCTCCTTGGCAGACAAGTTCCCAAATTTGTATGTAATTAACAATGAGCAAAACTACTCGGTTGCTGATATAAAACAGAAAAATTGGAGATTGTGTTTCAGTAGATAGCTCTATGAGGATCTGCAGAACCGAGAAGATTATATGATATTACCTTTAGGTGTGATACTAATTCTGATAAGTATAGACCCAAATGGGGGTGGGAGAAAGCTGGGAATTTTTCTGTAAAGTCAGTTTATAAACATCTTAGTAGACATGTTTACAAGAGCATCTAAAAGCTAAGCTCCCTTCAAAAAAAAATCAAAATTTTATGTGGTTGATTGATTATAATGCTATTCTTAACCTCGCTAAGAAAGTTGATCCCAACTTTTTTGTAATGAGAATGAAAGTATCACTCTTTTTTTTTTTTGCGCCTCTGCCAAATACATTTGGAGCCTGTTGGCTCATTCTTTTGGAGTTGGTGATTGCCATTTCCGTTTAGATCAATGTTGAATTTGGGCTCATAGGATTTTACCACAATCTCATATAATGCATGCAGTAGGGCTGGCTGCAGTTCTTTGGGTGATTTGGCGTACCAGAAACTTAGAGTGCTTTGATAAAACGAGTCCAATCTCTTACTGAGATTGTCTGCTTAATTTGTTCGTTCCTCACATTTTGGGCAGGTTTGCTGACCAAGGATTAAGCGTGTGACCAAGGGCGAGGTGGTCAAAGCAACGACTATTGGATTCCACAAGCTTCAGCAAACAAGCTTGATGGAGTTTTGTAGTTGGATGTAATCTGTAGACTGTCGCCTTGCTGTTTAGCGGGTGTTTTGCTGTCCTTGCCCTTGTCGGCAGTTTTCTTTGTTGTACTGTGCAACAATGTGGCTGCGTGTTACTTCTCTCCCTAGCTTCTGCTCCTGTGTGAGCAAAGCTTGGGAAGCTGTTATCGTCTTAAGTAGCAGTAGTGTTGTTTGTTATACTCTAAAAACTTTGTAATTTCGTTACTTCAATAATGAAATTCAGTTTACCGCTGTGGAAAAAAAAAAAAAAATATAGTAACCTTGTCGGCCTTGTTAGCGATTGGCGCCACATAACATCAATTCTACACCAGCAAATGATCTGCAAAGTACTAGTATGTCCATCTTCTAATTTTCTATGTAATTTTGTTCCTGTTTGAATTCATGATGATAATGTCCATACTGTCAAGTATATTTCCAGATCAATTTCATGCTAATACGAGTTTCTTTGTTCTCGTGATGTTTTCTGAAATTGCATAAGTGCCCCAATTCTGGAGGCTAATTGCTCATTTGTCGTCATTTTTTTTTTATCTTTGCACGTTTGCCCTCGTTTTTTGAAACCGAAGGCTCCGTTTGCCCCTGTTTTGCACTTCCGCCAAAGATGCCAAAAAATTAAGGCCCCAAAAAAGTTTATGAAATTGGAAAAAGCAAAAAAAAGACCACACTACCCTCCTATCCTAAACAGACCGGCACTACCCTACCCCTCCCATCCTCGGTCCACGACTCGGGCCCGCGGGCCGTCCGGGTCGTCAGCGGGCCACGTCGGTTCACGCTGCGGCAGTTCTGCAGAGCTGACCTCCAGCTTAGGGCTGGTGTCCCCAGGGCCGAGGATGCCCGAGCGCCCGCCCTCCGGCGCCGGGCGGGCGGCAGGCGAGGCGCAGCGGCCTCCAGCTTAGGGCTGGCGGCCCCGGGCCGAGGACGCTCCGGGCTTCCTCCAGCGCCCGGGTGGAGGTTCGACGACATCCCCATCCTTGGCTTCGTGGACGCCGGTGGGCGGGCTCGCGGCGGGCGGCGCAGGGCGCAGCCGGTAGGCTCGCCGCGCAGGTGTTGCCGCCGGGCTCGGGGTGGCGCGTGAGCACGTGGCTCGCCGGCGGCGCGTCATGGGCGGAGGCGCGGCTACCGGGCTTGCGGGCACGCTCGCGCCGGGGCGGCGCAAAGATAGGCGGAGGCACGACTCGCTAGGCGCGCGCTCGCCGCGGCACGGGCGCACAAAGCGGGCATTGGGGAAGATGTGAATGGGAGAAGAGAGCAGAGTTGCACTGTCGCCTCGTGCATGCGTCCGCTACCAATTGAGAAAGGGAGAGAGTTGAGGAAGAAGTTGACGAAGGGGTCCACTTGGCATATAGAGAGGGAGATAGTTGAGTGGGGATGGCATGTAGGGTCCACTTTCGGTGAGAGAGGGCATTTTTGTCTTTTCAACCTGGACTTAACACCTTAAGTCCACTTCACGGACAAGGGCAACTAGAACCTTCAGTTATAAAATATGGGGGCAAACGTGCAAAAGTTAAAAAAAAATAGAGGCAAATGAGCAATTAGCCTCCGGAATAGAGAGGTGATTGTGCAATGGCCCAATAATCAATGATATTATCCATCTAGAATTCGTGAGGGGAAAAGGACTGACGCTTCTTCCTCGAGCTGTCATCCACCCCTTTAGATTCTATCATACGTCAAGTTACTAGTTTCTTTCAGTACAGCCCATTTATTATATTCACTGTCTAGAGAAGAAACAAAGGATAGGGACGAAGGTTTCCTCCCTTAGTCTTTTAGCCATCTTTATTGCTGACCCGCACGCCCGATTATATGGTAAAACCTTATCGGCCTTGTTGGCAAATTTTCGCCGTAGGCAACCAGCAATTTCTAGCTAGCTTCCGCGGGTATTTGGTGTGGTGCATCTTATTCCACGAGCAAACAGATTAGAGAAAAATATGTGGTTCCAACGGAGCGCACCAATCACTGACCGGCAACTTATATATGGCGCTCACTCGTCTCAATAAGCACACACTGCACTTGTAGCCTTGTGGTTATCACAAACGATGGTCGACGACGTTCTAGCAGCTGCGGAAGCTTTGCCATCACAGTGGAGCCTGCTCCAGGGGCTGCTTGCCCTGCTGATCGTGTGGGGGAGCTACCGGGCCGTGGAGACATACTGGCTGCGGCCGCGACGGCTCGACCGAGCCCTCCGGGCACAGGGGCTCACCGGCACTGAGTACTGCTTCCCGGCCGGCGACCTCAAGGAGAACGCCAGGCTCAGCAACGAGGCACGGTCGTGGCCCATGCCGCCGTGCCATGACGTTGTTCCCCGCGTGATGCCACATCTCTTCAACACTGTTAAGGAACATGGTATGTCGAAAGTAATCATGTGACCCTTCTATCTTCTTGCTTGTGCGGTTCCCCTCCCCTTCTCTTCTTTTTTTTTTAAGGCGGCAATTGTTTTACTGTATTTTTATTAGACCAGTAAAAAGAAAAAAAAAAAACACCCTCCATTCCAAAAACTAAGTCGTTTCCACTTTTTACCCAAGTTTGGGATGGAGGGAGTACAAACTAAAACCTGCCTCTCCCCTTCTGATCTTACCAGACTTACTCGCACTCAATTGATTCACACACCCTTCCTCCGGCTGCCCCCTTCCCCGTGCTAGCTTCCACCACCGGCGACAACCGGTAGCTCCCACCACCTCGCCGCCGCCACCATGTCATGACCTCTGTCACAAGCTCCGTTCTACAGCCACCGGTGGACGGTGGTTAGATCCCCTAACCGGCAAACTCTAACACCAGCGAGCTCCTCGTTTTTGACGACGACAACAGGGTAATGGGCTCATAAGCCGTGGGAACAGCGCGACATCCATCTAAGCTCGAGGTGACAGGTCGCGTAGTAGATTTTGGATTTCTCTATGTCCATCGGCAGTTTAGTAGGATTTGCATAAGACACTTCCCACAACAAATGGTGATATCGAAATTGTTGAATGTTTACTTCTTCTGATCCGACGTGAACATTGAGGTTGACGTCGCTTGACTAGCTACTGTCGTCAATCATTTGCCACCCGACAGTCATGTTCACATGGCAAGTTAATTCTTCCCTATGGGCTGTGCAAGTCCAGGAATGACATGGATATATATAAGGTTGAAAACCGAACGGAAATTTGCCGAACCGAACCGCATCGCTTTGTACATTTGATCCGATCAAATTTGTATTTTCGGACAAATTCGAATTCGGTTCGAAATTCAGATCACCAAATTCAGAATCAGAACGAAAATGGTTTAGAGTTTTTTTCGACCGTTTTCTACTTTTCTACTTTTAACTTCGAATATCCGAATTTGAAATTCGGTTGGCCATCCTGAGAAAAATTATATCTTTTTCATATGATCTCGGATGACAATGATTTTTATATAAAAATTGTAGCTCTCAATGAGATCTACAACTTTCTAGTTTTCTTTTTCTTTTTTTCATTTGGGGCCCTATGTTAAAAAAAAAAAAACAAAGTTTCAACGGTAGATTAATCACGTAGAAGCACTCGCTTACTTTAGAAATATCATATCTTTCTTGTATGGTGTCAAATGGAGATACTTTTATATGAAAATTGGAGGACTTGGTAATTGTTATGCACTTGGTCTTGCAGTTGCTTATTGTTATGCACTTTGTCCTATGGGTCAATATTCTGTATTAAATTTTCGTATACCGACTATGTTCGACATATGTCCGCTCAAATCAGTTCGTTTTCCAAGTTCCGTAAGTTTGTATTCATTTTCGTGTCCAGCTTTATTGTTTTTGCTTTTATTTTCATATTCAAATGTAAAAGTAGAAAATTGTTGAGAAGTTTTTCAACCGAGTTCGACCGTTTACATCCTTAGATATATATATATATATATATATATATATATATATATATATATATATATATATATATATATATATATATATATATATATATATATATATATATATGTTCGTGTCTGTGTAGACCATGCTTACACGAGGCTGTGCTTCATGAATCATGACGCGTTTTGGACTTGTTGGACGTTTTGGACTTGTATCACCCCACTCTAACTTAGACTTGTCCCCATCTTCATATTTAAGTAAACGAATTCAGGTAGTCTTTTGTCATGCTCAATTTCCTAATTTTGTCCATTCCTATAGAGTGGAAAGTTCCCCAAATTTTAAAGATTGAATTGAAAGTTTCGTAGCTTTAACAGCACATCATGCAACTGAACTGCAGGCAACATTTGTATCACCTGGTTCGGACCAATTCCGCGGGTGGTTATCACGGAGGCAGAGTTAATCAGAGAAATCCTATCAAACAAGTTTGGCCATTTCGAGAAGTTCAACATCAACAAGCGTCTTCTAAAATTGCTCGCCCTTGGGACTGCAAGTTACGATGGTGAGAAATGGGCAAAACACAGAAGGATCCTGAACCCTGCGTTCCATCTCGAAAAGCTCAAGGTTCTCTAACTTCCATAATACAGGAACCTAAAGCATATCGCTATTTGTGGTTACTAAAGCTATTTTTTTCAGCGTATGCTGCCGGCGTTCTCGACGTGCTGTAACGAGCTTATAGATCGCTGGGAGAACAAGCTCGCTTGTTCTGATGGATCATATGAACTAGATATCTGGCCGGAGTTTCAGAACCTCACTGGAGACGTGATCTCTCGCACGGCGTTTGGCAGCAACTTTATGGAAGGGCGGAGGATCTTCCAACTTCAGGCCGAGCAAGCCGAGCGGCTAGTCAAGGCATTCCAGTATATGTACATCCCAGGCTTCCTGTAAGCACTTTCTGATCAGTCACATAGTACAATAATTCTAGTACATTAAAGGGCATCATATTCATATACTTGGGTTTACTCATGTATATGTTGTACAGTTGTTTCACTTATATATATAATATACAGGTTCTTCCCGACACAGAACAATCGGAGGATGAAGGAGATCAACAGGGAAATCGAAGAGACTCTAAAGGGCATGATCCAGAAGAGGGAACGCGCCATCGAGAAAGGCGAAGACAGCGGCAACGACTTGCTCAGCCTGCTGCTGCAGTCGAACATGGAGAGCGGCAAAGGCAGCCTGAGGATGAGCACGGAGGACGTGATTGAGGAGTGCAAGCTCTTCTACTTCGCGGGGATGGAAACCACATCGGTGCTGCTCACGTGGACGCTAGTCATCCTAAGCATGCGCCCCGAATGGCAGGACCGTGCGAGGGAGGAGGTCTGTAGCGTGTTTGGCAAGGACAAGCAGCCTGATTTTGACGGCCTAAGTCGACTCAAAACGGTAAGTAGTGTTTTTTTTTTTTTTTTTTTTTTTTTTTTTTTGGAATACCTCTCCACTACTACATACAGTAAATATATGTATTCATGTTTGCTCCAAGCCCATTCCACAGCATATTACCTGCTAACATTGTCTATACCTATATATGCTATTCAGGTGACGATGATACTATACGAGGTGGTCAGGTTGTACCCACCAGTAGTATCGCTAAACCGAAGAACATTCAAAGACATGCAGATTGGAGGCATCACATACCCTGCAGGGGTAATTCTCGAGCTCCCCATACTCGTCGTCCACCACAATCCTGATGTCTGGGGGAAGGACGCACATGAGTTCAAGCCAGAGAGGTTTGCTGAGGGCATCTCAAAGGCCACCAAGGACCAACCGGCTTTCTTCCCCTTTGGGTGGGGGCCGAGGATCTGCATCGGGCAAAACTTTGCCCTGCTTGAAGCCAAGATGGCCTTAAGCGTGATCCTCCAACGTTTTGAGTTCCGACTGTCGCCTTCGTACACGCATGCACCCTACACTGTCCTTATGTTGCATCCTCAGCATGGCGCGCCAATTATATTCAACAAGATTTGATAGTCTTATATGACATTGTCGATCGTTGTCAATGAGCACAGTGCAAAAATAATAGAATCATATGAGTAATATTGTATTAGGGAGTCTAGTTTTGTGTATCTGATTCTAAAGGTGGAACGAAAATTAATGGCAGGAAATTTATTGCTTGGAGTTGGTGTAAACCGAATATTGAATATGGTTGGATACCTATAGACGAATACAAATAGCTATTGTAAACCTATATTTGAACGGTTAATTTTTATAACGAATGAATAATGACATATATTCCAATTTGAGTATCCGAATACGCATACAGTACTAAATATACACAGATTTGGATATCGTACATTTATACTATGGATAATGAAGCCATTCGATCGGTCAGTCCACGGAAATACTCATATCATTTTTAGCCCAACCAATTCACCCACCAGTAAGCCTTGTTTAGCTGCATTGATGGGGGTGAATGGGAGCCAAGAAATTTTCTTTTGAAATCCCAACCGCTATCCCATGTAACATTAAACTCAAACAACATGAAACGAACAACAACTTGGTAACAAGATGTGTTCAAAGGAGTCACACTGACAGAACGAAAATCTCGTAACAAAACCACAAACGGAGTATCAAAACACTTAAAATTTGCAACAAACCACAATGAGAAGCGGCAAACCCTGCATGGCCCGTTCTACCTGCTGGCCAGCTGGGAAACCATCGAGGCGGCATGTCCATCTGCCGAGCGGCTTCGCAGGCTACTGTACCACCCCCAAGCATCGCTTCTGGATATGCTGTCGGAGCCTTGCTTCGTGTGCCACCGAGCGTTGGAGCCTCGCCTCATTTTCAAGGGTATACCGCACCCCATTCAGCGTTGGAGCTTTAGAAAAGAATTTGCTTTAGTTAAGCTAAGAGTAAAGTCAGAGATACGTCCAAGTTTAGATTTATGGTTACAATCTCATTCGTAATCTTTTAAATTTTCTTTGCATACTTTTTTTTTTCTTGAAGGCCTTTTTTTCTACCCTGTTTCTTTTTTATATAAAAAAATTACAGTAAGGGGTCGAACCTGTTGACAACCAAAATTGTTCGTTTTGTGAGGTTGGCAAAATAAGAAACGGACTGCACCATTGTGTTCCTCTCATCGAGACGGTCAAGAAACATATATGAAACGTCTAATTTGAAATCCGGAGGAGTTATATCCCGAAGATGCTTCATAGTCAGTCTATTGGTACTAGTGGTGGCTTCACCGATACCACCGGTGGCTTCACCGATACCATCGGTGGCCCAAAAGATGCTACATCATAGTGTGAAAATTTGGCCTACCGGTACTGGGGTGGCCACCAGCACCATCGTGGAGATTTGGCCTGCCTATACTACCGGTATCACCAGTACCACCGATGGTCCTTCATCAGTATTACTGGTGTACCTTGATTCTGAACCGATTTTATTCAAAATCATGTTTTTGGTAAGTTTTAGAGTTGGAAACGCATCTAGGTTGTTTCTTAACGGGACATGATCACCCCCATCTATATATTAAGAGGTTCACGGCCGATTTGATCTCATCTACCACAAAATGTCAAAAACACAACATGTCTCTCTCAAACCCTAATTTTGCTATCTTTTCACCCTCTATCCTGTTGTCCAATGAATTTCTCCATATGATTTGTTGGCTTTTTAGGTAGCCTTGCTGATTCTAAAAGACTCTTCGCGTGCATCCTCCCGACAAATCCTTCCGGAGGCTGTTCCGAAGTTATCTCGGCGGAGGACGAGCTCTACATCGGTCCTATTGATCTCTAGATCGGTTTGATCGATCACGATACGTTCCTTGCTATTTTTGCAAGTTGCTTGCAAGCTCTAGAACGTTTAAAGCCCGCTGGTATGTTGGCGCGAATCCATTTTTTTTGTCAACAAAACCCCTCCTATTTCAAAAAAGAACATAAATTAACATCCAATGCTTCTGTCTTGTAGGGTTCTAGCCCGTACATAGCATGTGGGGGACTAGTTTAGTTAAAATGGAATATGGTGATTCTACCCTCGTTTTAAACCCCAATAGCGATTTTACCCTCGTTTTTTTAACTTTGCAATTTTACCCTCACTTTTTTGGAACGAACACTCTGTTCACCCTCCTTTTGAACCCCGTTGGCTCTGCTACAAATAAATGGCCGAAAAAAAACAAAAAGAAAAAATATGGGCGAGGTAAAAGACAAATCTACCCTTCTGTCAAAATCACCCCTTCGTTCACAGCAAGGCGAGGTCGTGGTAAATCCCGTCGCGGTCACATGCGGTCCTCCTCTCCCGCCGGTCGGCGTCCCTCCCCTCCCGGTGCTCCACCCCGCAGCTCGCCCCCTCGCTCCCCCATGGCCATCCCGCAGGTCACCTCCTCCCTTCTCGGCTCCCGCCGCGAGGGCGCCCGTCGTGGTCGCCAGCGGTCATCAACTGCCGCCGGCCGGCGTCCTCCCCTCCCGGTGCTCACCCTGCAGCTTGCCCCCTCCCTCCCCATGGCCATCCTGCTGGTCATCTCATCCCTTTCTGGCTCCTCGTCGTAGCGCGGCAGCGGCGGCACCCCAGTGCTAGGGTTAGGTTTTCTGCGGCGGCAGCCCCAGCGTCGGGAATCCTGTCCCTTCCCATCTCCCTGACCTAGCACAGCGGCGGCGGCGCCCCCGGCGGTCAGTGGAGGACAGCCAGGACACCCTCCCCATGTCCCTATCGTCCTCACCCACAGTGCAGCTAGAGGTTGAAGGAGAATATGACGACTGGGGCCCACATATCAGTGAAGGTAGAGAGGGAAGCAGAAAGGGTAGACTTGTACTTTTGTCCAAAAGTTAACACTGTTAGGTGCACGTAATAGATCAGGGGTAGACTCTTCCTTCGTTTTGAAAACGTAAGGGTAAAAATGCAAAGTTCAAAAAACGAGGGTAAAATCACCATTGCGATTGAAAATGAGGGTAGAAACGCTAATGCCCCTAGTTAAAAATAGGAAGATAAGATGGTAGTCTGACTTTTTTTTTTTTTTTTTTTTTTTTTTTTCACTTTGCGAGGATGGCAGTCTGACTTTGCCCTGCTTCGAAGTCAATGCAGTCTTAGAGACAAACTCTGAGCCATAGCAACAGCTAACAGGAGGGGAAGCAGCGAGGAAGGCCCGGTGGCCGGTGCGCGCGGACCGATCCAGCGTCGTCATTGCCTCCTCACCAATCCATTGAATCAATTATTCATTCATATATTCGCATCGCAATAGCTTCTCCACCAAGTACCATACCTTTGGAGCAAGGCATGGGCTTGGCTGACCCATCAGTCTCACACTCACCTCAATTAACAAATGGGCACAAGACTCCAGTCCAGCCAAAGTGACACCTCTATTTAACCTGACCCCAAATACCGTATCACACCCATCTCAAGTCAAATCCACTCGATCGATCGCATCAGCTTATACGACTAGATCTTCGCGTCAAAGCAATGGTTCTTGAGGCGTCGACGTTTGCCGCTGCAGCGTCAGTGCCATGGATCTTCCTGCTCGGTGTTGTCACGGGCCTGGTGCTCCTGTGGCAGGCCGGCCGGCTGCTGCACCAGCTGTGGTGGCAGCCTCGGCGTCTGGAGCGTGCGCTGCGTGCACAGGGCATCCGCGGCACGTCGTACCAGTTCCCCGCCGGCGACCTCAAGGAATACGGCCGACTGGCCAAGGAGGCCTGGTCTAAGCCCCTGCCGCTGCGTTGCCACGACACCGCCCAACGGGTCGCGCCGTTTCTGCATCGGCTTGTCAAGGAGCACGGGAAGACGAGCATGTCTTGGTTTGGCCCCAGCCCCAAGGTGACCATCGTCGATCCTGAGCTGGCCAAGGACGTGCTGTCCAACAAGTTCGGCCACTTCGAGAAGCTCAAGTTCCCGGCGCTGTCCAAGATGCTGGGCGACGGCGTGGCCAGCCACGAGGGTGAGAAATGGGTCAAGCACAGGAGGATCCTCACTCCTGCTTTCCATCTTGAGAAGCTCAAGGTACACACAAAATTTTCTGATACAGTGCTAATTTCGTTTGCTTTTCTTGAAATTGATCCTTGGAATGAATGTATCTCTATTGGTGCGAAATGTGCAGCGCATGCTGCCAGCGTTTTCTGCGTGCTGCGATGAGCTGGTAAGCAGATGGGCGGAGTCCCTCGGCTCGGACGGTTCGTGCGAGCTGGATGTTTGGCCGGAGCTGCAGAACCTCACTGGAGACGTCATTTCTCGCACCGCGTTCAGCAGCAGCTACCATGAAGGAAGGAGGATTTTCCAGCTACAAGCCGAGCAAGCTTCGCTTGTCATGACGAACCTTCGAAAGATTATGATTCCCGGTTACATGTGAGTTAGTACTACTTCAACTTCCTTGCTGTTTATTACTGGTTGAACAATTAACTGGGACCATTTTGTTCAAATAAAGAATGTTCTAATCGAACAAATTAATAGTAATAGAATTCTTGTGGTCGATCGTGTGCGTCTTTTTATGAAGATAATGGATGGTCTCGTTGCATAATTATATGTCTGAAATAAAAAAAAACAATGTATAGCTACCACTCTTTTATACTATCTTTACGGACCAGGTTTACCTTTGTCAGGTCCTTGCCTACCGCAAACAACAGAAAGATGCGCAAAAACAACAAAGAGGTGGAATCAATTCTGCGAGATATTATTGGGAAAAAGAATTCAAGCAATGAAACAAGGCGAGAGCACCAAAGATGACTTGCTGGGTCTATTGCTGGAGACAAACATGAGAGAGACAGACGGGAACAATAGCCAATCTACCGGCATGGGGATGACGATCGAAGATGTTATAGAGGAGTGCAAGGTATTCTATTTCGCAGGAATGGAGACCACGTCAGTGCTGCTCACATGGACAATGGTTGTACTGAGCATGCACCCAGAGTGGCAGGACCGTGCAAGGGAGGAAGTCCTTGGCCTGTTTGGCAAAAACAAGCCCGAGTACGAAGGCCTAAGCCGCCTCAAAATCGTGAGTACTTTTTTTTGTTCATATTTTCTTTTCATTCAGATTACCGTGCAAAAGATGAGAAAAATCATCGCAACGTATATGGTGCTGCAGGTGACCATGGTCCTTTACGAGGTTCTCCGGCTGTACCCGCCGGGCATTTCTTTCGTCCGGAAAACATACAAGGAGATGGAGATAGGAGGCATCACCTACCCTGCTGGCGTGATCTTGGAGCTACCCATTCTCTTCATTCACCACGACCCAGATATTTGGGGAAGCGACGTGCACGAGTTCAGGCCCGACAGATTCGCCGAAGGGATCTCCAAAGCCTCCAAGGACCCGGGAGCTTTCCTCCCGTTCGGCTGGGGGCCGCGCATCTGCATCGGTCAGAACTTCGCACTGCTAGAGGCAAAGATGGCGCTGTGCATGATCCTTCAGCGATTTGAGTTTGAGCTTGCGCCATCGTATACTCATGCGCCACATACCGTGATAACAATGCATCCTATGCATGGTGCGCAGCTTAAGCTCAAAGCAATATGATCCCCACGACATGATGTTCATCATGGTCAGAAATCAAATGGTCCTTTCCGTGTTAATGTCGGATGTAGAAATCTTCACATATATAGGGACTCCAAGCTTTTCATGTATCATTAGTGCTTTATTAGTTTTTGTTTCTGTACTCGTTATAAACATGTGGATTTGTATCTTATACATATATGAATTGTTACTTGGTAAAATATGGTTTACCACATTGAGTGTCCCCAGCAGTCCCTCAAACCGCTAGTTGACTTGTAGTATGTGAGAAGAAATAAAAACAAGAAAGGATAAAAACCAATGGAGAGAAACAAAGAGTTGTGTGAGAGAGAATCATTAGGTTCCGTACAAGACATCTAGCATCTATCCCGTCGCCCAACGAGTTGTTTTTCTGCACTCTCTTTCCTGCATAAGACTCTCCGCACTAGGCTCCTGTAAAACTTGCGCGGCCCGGTAAAACCGTCTGGGATCCTAGGTGGAACTTGCGCGGCCCGCCAAACCGTCTGGGATCCTAGGTGGAAGTTGGATATGCATGGATGTCCAATGGATAGTCTCTAGCTCAAAAAAATGAACTAGTAAGAGGTGGTCCCCTATAAAAATTTGAATTTCTAGTTCATTTGTCAAAATCCATGAATATCTAAATTAGATAAGCCTTCGGCTCCATCTGGGATGGCTGGCGTCCAACAAATACCCCGGGTTGCAGGACACCCGTGGCTCAGCCAGCGTGGCACGTGGCCTCACCTGCTCTGCCGTCGCGCCGCTGCCTCGCCATCGCGGCGCCGGAGGAGCGGAACGAGGCCGCAGCCACCAACGGCTTCACCAGCGGCGAAGACGCGCTGACAGCTCGCCGGGCCCCGCCGGAGACCGCCGCTGCGTGCCCGCCGCCCGGAATCGAGATGGGGGCTCGGGAGCCAGCTCAAGGAGCCAGCGCGGCGTGGCAGTGCGCCATTTCTGCCCCCACCAAGTCCACATCCTCGCCCAAGACGCTTACGTGCAAAAACAAAATCGTCAAATCCTCATGCAAATGACCGTGTGCATTGCTTTAGCCCCTTGTGGAGGCAGTTTTGGCCATGTTGCGCCACATCGAAGGAGCAGGCCCTCCAGCCATGGGGAAAGGCAAGGGAGGCCGTGGGCAGGTTCGTCGGATCTTGCCGCCCACCTCGACCTCCGCCGAGCTCGAGCTGGGAGGTCCACCACGAGCCCCAGCGCACTCCCGACCGGGCGAGCCCCAGCGTGGGTGGCTGCGCCACCATCATGGGAGGCCAGCGAGCCCCCCAAGCGTACACGACGTGCTGGGCCCCGCCTAGATCGGGCGCCACAACCCTTCCCTACCTCTCGCAAGTTGTTGTCCCGAGTGGGTGAGCTTGGCCTGGCAGCTCACCGGCAGGCCACAGGGAGGGAGCAAGGGAGGGGCGGAGGAGCTCGAGCAAAGGAGAGGAGGAAACAGGCCGTGAGGAAAGGATAGAGGTGAGGAAAAAAAAAAAAAAAAAACAATGTGTGGATCCCACGTGGTATAGAGTAGACATATAAAGCATTGATGAATGTGTGAGAAAGCGATATAGAGGAGAGAATCTTGATGACAAGGAGGGATATAGGAAGAATTTAAAGGAAGAGTGCGGACAGTCTAACAGCAGCAAGATAGAGCTATCTTGTTAGGGACACACTAAGTGCGACATCATTGACCTTTAATCAAAGTAAGGACCACGTAGTACCACTGTCCCTTTAACTTGGGACTTGGAGCTATTTATGGTATTTGGTAAGATACCAAATTTGTAACATTATTCATAATAATTTGGCGGTATTATTGCCGATAAAATACATCTTAGCTTGTACATCTTGTAGATAAGCCATACCAGCAAATGCTTAAGTGGATGAGAAAGAAATTAGAAGAGACAATTTGTTTGGCTAACCGCGTAGAATGCAGTGCCGAGTGCTAGTTTGGAAAGACATGGCTCCCAAGCGTGCCATCACATCTTGAGACCACGCCCACCTAAGTATGGCGCGTTTTCATTAAGTAGGGGTGTTGACAACACCAAAACAAATACAAAGAACAGTCCCTGGTAATACCGTGATTACCCACCAAACAAAGAAGGAACAAAGCTAAAACTAAAAACTAAAACAAGACAAGAAGTAATAAAGCACAACAAGCAGAGGGACGAAGCCTGCGCCACTCCTGAAGCATCACCGCTCATTGGCAAGTGGTCAGGCCAACTCCCCATCGAGGCTGGACACATTGAGGTCCGGAGGCGAGACGTCGAAGCCCCCATTGAGCGTAATATTCAGGCACCGCTGCTTGTACTCGGACATGTCGCCCTTGAACGCCCTCTCAAATTTGGACTCAATCTCCGAATCCACCTCTTCTTCCCCCGGCGTCATATCCCGGCTTGGGTCAACAACACCTTCTCGCGGTGGATAGTAGCATTTGCGGGGTGTACGGCCTGGCTGCAATTCTACCACTCCGCGTAGGAGTTAATGGAGTTGGCTGGTGTCCTTCCGTTCCGCCGGCGCAACCGCGGCTTTGCCCGAATGAGAGGGGTGGCTAGCGGGATGCAGATTTCCTCCTCTAGCCTTGGCCCTGAACCGAGTTAAGGCAATTGCCGCATCGGCCTCTCCAACGGAGGAGGGAAGACCGCCCACATCCTGCGAGACATGGGAGTTGGCATCCACCGTAGCGGGGGTTGGCCGGGGCGCAACATCGGGGGCTCAGGCGGCCGTTGGACACACAATCCACCACGACGTCCCCCGCCAACCACCCCCGGCACCACGACATCGACCATGAGTGGCGATTTTAAGGGGGCTCCACCTCCCAAGTGATGTAAGGACCTCCTCCGAGGCGGCGTCATAGTTAAACTATTGCGTGCGGGCGAAGGACGTGCAAGCTGCCCCGAGCATCGGGGGTCGACCCATGCGGCCGGCCCCTCGAGCTCAAACGGCACCACCACAAGTGGGTCGCGATCGTGCCCTCGGATGTCCTCATTCTTCACGCCTTCCAAGGGCCGGCGCTTGTGGCTCCGGCCGTATCCACCCAGCACCCTCGCGCTGCGAGGCCCAACATCATGGGCTGTCCTGACCCACAACACCGCACACTACGAAGGGAAGGCCCAGGGCCCCAAAAGAGGATTTGTCCAATATGGATAGGTGCATGTGGTTTTAAGGTGGCTGCATCAACAAGCTAAGCGTGACCACGATTAATTTGGACCAACACGATGCCGCCGGCATCGCCTTGGGGGTTTCAGCCCGGTGGTGCACGCGCACACGCGCGGTTGGTCGCGGCCCAAACCATGCTGCGTCGCAGACACCCTTGCACCGGATGCGAGCGCCACCGGAGGGCCCTCAATGTCCTCATCACACGGCGATGACGGCGTCGGCGCCGCTGGTGGAGACGCTAGGGGCGGCGGGGAGGGCAACCATGTCCACGCCGATGGCTCGACCAGCGTGAAGCCTTTCAGCATCAACCGGTGCGGGCATGCGGCGCAGTGTCGGTCATAGGCTCACGGAGTGCGCAACGGCGTCGGAGGTCGCCGGAATGGCAACCGGGGTGGTGGCCGGGCGGCGATGCCCAATGACGCCGACCGGGCCTGGTGGTGCACTTGGTCCGCTTGGCTGGCAGCGGACCAAGCCGCGGGTGCGCAGGTCTGAGTTGGCACGCGAAGTGTGGGCATCTCGATGGATGGCCCCAAACGCCCCTGCACTTGGCACGGCGAGGCGGCGGGCCTCTTCTTGACCCCCCACGCCAGTCGGGCCTAGTACCGGAGGCCACCATTGGGTCGGCCACCTTTGGGTCCCCAACCGAGAGAGTCCCGGAGGCCGTGGCTTGAGGGCGGCGTCCTAGGTGGAGGGGTTGAGGCAGCCGGTGTGGCTCGTCGTCGAGTCCTCGCGGAAGCCTTGGCCGCCCGGCGAGGCGGAACTTGGACCGGCCCTCCGAGGCACCACTGGGGGGGAAGGGTGTGGCCGCTTGGGAGAGTTGCCTCAATCTCGGTGAGGCAGCAGCGTGGCCGTCCCTCATCGCCGTCCCTCTCCTCGCCCTCCATAACGCGTCCCGACGAGGAGCAGCTCATGGAGGCTGAAGCAGGCCGAGGACGGCGGCGACCCGAGCAAATAGCGGCTTATTTTCCCCCATCCGCAAGACGCCGAGGTGGAGGCCGCCGCTCCGTGGTGGGCCGCCGCTGGGAGGCTGCAGAGGCCGGGGCGGAGGCGTCGATGGCGTCATGGACGCCGGTGGCGAGGGGCGACGGAGCCGGCCGCTTCCGGCGCGGCACGGGCACCAAAAAACGATGGGGGCCCCCCGAGCGCGATGGATCCCGGGCCGGGAGCGCGGATCCGAGGTCGGGTGGGAGTGGGACGGGCTGGGTTGGGAGATCAGCAGGGGGTAGGGTGGGGGCGCCGCCGCCGCCGCCATGGGGAGGAGACGGGTCGGGGGCTCCAACGGACACATTTGACCCTTACTGTAAATTCACCTTAGAGCAAGATTTCCTCCCAAGCGTGCCATCACATATTGTATCGCACTGTTCCTACCATTTGTGTGGATAAAAAGGAATTGCTAAGTAGTTGTAATTGATCATAAATATAGAATCTGAATGACAAAGCTATAGAAAGTCGTCACTTTGAACTGAAAGCCCAAGCTCTGTTTTCCCCCTGGCACTACCTTGAGCTCCAGTATGGAGCTCTGAAATGTTTTTTATACCATATATCTTTTTTTTGCGACTAATTTTTATACTATATATTGAGAATTCGAGATACTATTGTTCTGATGACTAAAGTCAAACTCCTCAGCTCACCCTGAGCTCATAATAGCATCAATCAGCCTTTTTTTTTTTTTTTTTGACAAGGCAACCAACCAATTAAAAAGCAGTACGCCGAACAAACCGTCACATGTGCCATATCTGTCCCAACTAATTTCTTCTCCACCAAGTTCGCAGCGTGTGCTGTGGCCCGCCCGATTGACCAAGATGCAGAGCACGTCTTACACTCCAAGAAACCTTAAACAAATGAGCACAAGATAAGATAACCATATCATCTAACAAGGTGACACACCCCTATTTAACCTCACTCCAAGTACCATACCATGCACATCTACATCCAGTCAAAGTCCACTTCGCATAGCATTGTCAGCAATGCTTCTGGGAGCTCTGTTCGCAGCTGTGGCCTCACCCTCAGCACCACGCAGCCTCCTGCTCTACGGTGTCCCTGGCCTCGTCCTGCTGTGGCAGGGCGGCCGGCTGCTGAACAAGCTATGGTGGGAGCCTCGGCGGCTGGAGCGCGCTCTGCGCGCGCAAGGCCTCCGCGGCACCTCCTACCGCTTCCTCACCGGCGACCTCAAGGAGTTCGGCCGCCTCAACAAGGAGGCCTGGGCCAGGCCGCTGCCACTGGGGTGCCACGACATCGTGCCCCGCGTCACGCCGTTCCTCTGCAACAACGTCCGGGAGCACGGCAAAACGTGCTTCTCTTGGTTCGGGCCGTTTCCCAACGTGACCATCACCGACCCCGCGCTGGTCAGGGACGTGCTCTCCAACAAGTTCGGCCACTTCGAGAAGCCCCAGTTCCCGGCCCTGACGAAGCTGATCTCCGACGGACTCACCAGCCATGAGGGCGAGAAATGGGTCAAGCACAGGAGGATCCTCAACCCTGCATTCCATCTCGAGAAGCTCAAGGTATATAAAACTGCATCATTTGTAGTACAATTACATACGTTTGGTTTGATATAACATAAGTAGTATTCGAAACGATCTGTCTTGTGATTGATCGCTGGAGTGTATGTGACCTTTGCATTGCAGCTCATGCTGCCTGCGTTCTCTGCGTGCTGCGACGAGCTTGTCAGCAGATGGGCGCAGCAGTCCCTTGGTTCCGACGGTTGGTGCGAGTTGGACGTCTGGCCGGAGCTCCAGGCCCTCACAGGAGATGTCATCTCCCGCACGGCATTTGGCAGCAACTACCTCGAAGGTAGAAGGATTTTTGAGCTCCAGTCCGAGCAAGCTGAGCGCTTCGTAGGCACCGTTCAGAAGATTGCAATTCCAGGTTACATGTGAGTTGCTCTGCAGCTTGCTATGTCTGCTCAAATCTCTTCTTCTTTAGCGCGGCTAGTACAAAATAAAATGTTATTATGGAGTCCGGGTATTGACAATATAATTGATGACTGCAGGTTTTTGCCAACCAAAAGCAACAGAAGGATGCGCCAAATCAACAAGGAGGTGAACTCGATTTTACGAGGGCTGATTGGGAAAAGAATGCAAGCTATGGAAGAAGGCGAAAGCACCCGCGACGATCTCCTGGGCTTACTGCTGGAGTCAAATGCGAGGCACACTGATGAGAATGGCCAATCCACCCTTGGAATGACAATTGAAGATGTCATGGAGGAGTGCAAGGTGTTCTACTTAGCAGGGATGGAGACGACGTCGGTGTTGTTGACGTGGACCATGGTCCTGCTGAGCATGCACCGTGAGTGGCAAGACCGTGCAAGGGAGGAAGTGATTGGCCTGTTCGGGAGAAACAAACCAGAATACGAGGGACTGAGCCGCCTCAAAACAGTAAGTTGTTAATTCACTATATGTTCACTACTTCTCACTAGCTTGCTATGATTCAAATCAAACATAGTAATGTACGATGCACAACTAATATTTGTGATCTTTATATATGTTTGAATTTTTGCAGGTCAATATGATCCTTTACGAGATTCTCCGATTATACCCCCCTGCCGTTGTGTTCAGCCGGAAAACCTACAAGGACATGAAGATCGGAGACGTGACGTTGCCAGCCGGTGCCTTCATTGAGCTTCCTATTCTATTCATGCACCATGACCCCGACACCTGGGGAAACGACGTGCACGATTTCAAGCCGGAGAGGTTCGCCGAGGGGATCTCCAAGGCGTCCAAGGAGCCGGGTGCGTTCCTCCCATTCGGCTGGGGGCCTCGCATTTGCATCGGGCAAAACTTTGCGTTGCTGGAGGCCAAGATGGCGATGTGCATGATCCTTCAGCGATTTGAGTTTGAGCTCGCGCCATCGTATACCCATGCGCCGCATACGGTGATGACACTGCATCCGATGCATGGTGCACAGATTAAGCTAAGGGCGATCTGATCATACGACTATCGTATACATACTGGTTTACTAAACTGTATCGATTTGAAATAAAGGTGGTATTATATTAAACTATATACTGGTTTACTGAACTATTCTCAATTTATTTATACTGGTTTACTATAATTTTTTTTTCTAACAGCCAAGAAATGATTCTGATGTCAAATGAACTCGGAAATAGATTTTCATGTATATGCATAAGTAGTAGAGGCTTAAGTCCTTGCTATTCCACACAAAAAGCAATACCAATCCACAAGAAGCAAGAAGCTGGACACTGATGCCAATATGCCATAAAGCATACTTTTAAGTAAAAAGAATCATGCCAATTATCCAGTCACAGGTGAGTAAAATTAATTTGAGAATTCACCTGGAAATGGAGTACCAATATAGGACAGCATGATTAAAAAAAATATATATCTGCAGGACAGCAGCTGGAAACAAATGCCTTGATGATCATGCGGCAAGCATGGTACTAAAGGATCAAGTGCCAGCAACCATTGATGCCACATTCATTTGTGGAATCTGCAATTGTAAATTAAAGGCAACTGAGCTAATACGTACAATTGTTATCAAAATTTCCAATGCATGAAATTTGAATTTTAGAAAGAGAAGAGACGGAAACAATGAGATGGAGCAGTTCCATCCACTCCACATAGCTGCCTCTACCCTGCAATAAGACCACGGTTAACAACAGTTATGAATTGACGAAAGATGACACAGCATATTGTGCCGTGCTAGACATCTTGCAGTACAGTAGCAGCATATAAAATCCAGTAAATGTAACACATAACACAAACAGGTCAGCCATTTTCTCTCAACTGAAACGCCTCGGTGTTCATTTAAGGTGTCATGCCCAGGAAGTTAGCTATCCCTGCCAGCGCAGGTCTGCTGAAGTCAGCAGTCAGCACCACGAACGATCCCAGGAATGTAAAGCATTTTAGCCTATAATATAATGAAACCAAAATCTTACGCTGCATCCAGTTCTTCTTCTTGTCGCGGTCGCCAGATGGATCCTAGCCTAATGGTTAGGATACTCAAGCGGCACTCCACAGTCCCGAGTTCGACTCCTGTGAGAGCGAATTTCAGACTGTGGTTAAAAAAATCCCTCGCCAGTCCTGTGTACCAAAACCATTAGTTAAGAGCCAACCCGGATCCCGTAGGGATTGAGCTGTGGGTCTGGTTGTTATACCGGCACGGGGGTTACGGTGTTTTCCGGCCTACGTCCTCTCAAAGAATTGATGATCCTAGTTCCTATAGGCTAAAAGGCTCCTAGTGTCGGGGCGGGACTGGGGTTCGAATTTTCTAGGTCAGAGAAACCGAGGTTTTTTCTTAAGAACAATGCCGGTAGGCCGGTCTTTCCCCACCCGACTGAAGTTTTTTTTTCTTGTCGCAGTCCAGGACTCCAGGCTGTCCTCCTGCCAGTTCTATTGCATGGAGATTTGTCGCCTAGGAGACACTACAACGCACACAACAAACAAGCAGATCGTCGGTTCCCAACAGGCCGATGTTGTACGCCCTCGCCGGCAAACAAATGGCTCCGGCTCCGGCCTCCAGTGTCCGCCGAGTCCCGAGGGCATCCGCAGTGGTTGAGTCGGTTCAACGATTAAAGAAAAATATTCGAAGAGCCACGCACGCAGCCTTCGAGTCGACTCGGTCATCCTCCAGCGGTGGGTCGACTCAAGCAAATAAAAAAACCTGTTGAGCCTTTGGACGAGGCCCATTCGCGCGGCGAAGTGAAACTTTCGTCCCTGTTCATCCCTCGTCTCCTTTCCCATCTATGTTCACGAGGCAACCAGGCAACAACAGCACATCTAGATCTCGTCGATCGCACAGCTCTTTGCATCGCCTCCTCCCTCTAGCTCACTCCCACTCGAGCGCGTCGCGAGGATCCGTCCAGCGGTGGTCCAAAGCACGGACTGCATCAGGCGGACACGGACTCCACTCGGCGCTAGCACCGGCGGCGCCAGGGAGGACTCGATGGGGGGCGATGCGATCACCGGCGGCGCCGGGAGGACTCGATGGGGGGCGTCGCGAGCACCGTCGAGGGCGCGCCGCACCTCGGGCATCGGCGGCGAGGTCTCGAGCGGGGCGGCATCGGGCGGCCAGCGAGGTCTCGAGCACAGCGACAGCGGCAGGGGACCCTTCCGCGGCGGGGGGCGGCGCTCAGGGCTCGTCTCGGTGTCGTCCGTGGCAGCGCTGGCAGGGACCCGTCCGCAGCGGCGTGGTAATCAGGTCTCGATTCCGGTGTCGTCTGCGGCGGCGGCAGGGCATCCGTCCGCGGCAATGGCGTTCATCCGTCGGTTGGCCGTTGTGTCTCTGGTAGAGATATATTTCTTTATTGCCAATGAATCGACTCAGGATATTGAATCGGTTCCTGAGACTGGCTGCACTGGTGTGCTCTAAAAGTCACGGTAAGCCTTCTAGGAGTTTTTACAGGCAAAAATTGCTGCACTGGGTTACTTAGGAACCCTCCGCAACAAGCCCTCCCACGCCAAATATATGGCCTGACACGAGCCTTCCAGGAGACACGCCATGGGGACCACCAAGCGCGCGAGAGAAGGGAGTGAGAGGAGAGAGAATCAACAGCGGGCCCCACTAGTTTAAGCAACCAAAAAATGTTATAACTCATGATCCAAAAGACCAAATTAAATTCGATTACATCATTGAATTCGTTTCAATTAATCCTTCAAAACTAGATCTCACATGGATATATTTAGATAAAATTACAAGTGGGTCCCACTGATGGTAGTTGATATAGAGTAGAAATATAAAGAAGGGATGAGTGCGGGAGAAAGTATTGTAAAGAATGAAAATCTTGATGACTAGAATGTATAGAGGGAGTAAATAGAGAAACATGAGTGCGGATAGTCCGACACGGCGGTACTCCGGTGGTAGTGAGTCGACTCATTCACTGTCATGTCGGTTTTGCAAGGCCACCGGAGAAGCCCCGAATAAATCACCGAAGATTCACATGGCCACGGCAGCCTCGTTCCGGGAATCCGGGGCGAGGCCCGGCGCATCGGCGGAGCTAGCCAGCAAGGAAACGCGTCGGCGGCAGCAAAGCCGACTCCGCTAAGCAGGGCCCAAGTGCTCGACCCACCAAAACGCCCAAACGCCCACTTCATACCGCAAAAAATCGATCATAAGCCCACCGCACACGCGGAGGGGGGGCACGCGTCGAAACAACGTTCAGGGCTCCTCGGGTCAAATCCTACAAATGCCGCCGACCTATTCCCCAAATCAATCGTGGCGGTGCCTTTCCCCAGCGGCGAGCCATGGATCCTTCCCTCACCCGGGTTCGAGCCTCGGACCCGGCCCCACGGCGGCGAGAGGCGGAGCGGTATGTGAGCACCGCCAAGGCTCTCCTGGGCCTCCGGCGGCGGGCAAAACGAGCACATCATCGAGACCTGCTACAAGTTAGTCACCAAGGCCCTTAGCATCGACCCATGCACCCCGGACGGCAACGCCCTCTTGGCCGCGCCACCGCCCTCCGCGCCACCGAACACGGGTGCCTCCCCGTCGGGGACCCCCGAACCCCTACACCGTCTTTGGCCTCATCCCCACCATCCCCACCGCCCGTGACCCTACCCTCGTCGAATCTTACTATCGCCAAGCCTCCGAGGCTGCTGAGCGGCTGCCCACCCACGTGAGCCGTGCTCGGCGCCTTTGCCCACGCCGCCCGCCTCGTAGACGACGCGCGTGGGCCTTCCCGTCGGATCCCGACCGCAAAGCTGCTCTTGACTCCGCATACAAAGCACTGGAAGGCTGCCGAAAATATGCCAAAGCGACCAACGGGTCAAGCTCCAGTGCAAAAAAGACAGAGACGACCACTACTACGAAACTTTTCTGTAAGAACGCCCCTGTTTGCATTAGGGGCGGCTCGTTTTACGAGGCGCCCCTACGCCGTCCGTCCCGGGAGCGGGTTTGAGAGCCGCCCCTACCGGAGGCACGGTAGGGGCGGCTCGTCAGAACCGAACCCCTACCGTTAGTGGGGGGCGGCCGGATAATCCCATCGGTAGGGGCGGCCGGGATGAACCGCCCCTGCTGTAGTAACGATAGGGGTGGCTCAATCAAAAACCGCCCCTATAGTGGTCTACGTAGATAAGGCCGAACCAGCCACCTTCTACCTCCTCAAGACACCCACTCAAACTCGAAAAAAAAAGGTTGGGAGGCCTTGGGCTCCTCCCAAAAATTGCTCTACTAAGGGGGGGGAGGTTTTCAACTCAAATCCTTTGGTGGGGAGGCTCAAAAAGGTAAGGAAATGCTAATCCGACCACTTAATTCGATTTTGTATGGTTAGTTGTGGAGTAATTTAAATTTTGCTTTCCTCTCACTTTCTATGGTGCTTGAGCTTTATATGGAGCAAAGTAGAGCTTAGGATTGGAAGTGGTAGTGGAGATTAGTAAGAGTATTGAACTAGACCCATTTTTTAGTGGCTCTTACATGTGATTTTAGTGGAGTAATAAAATAGCTAGGGTTTCATGTGTTCATGGTTGATGAACATGTCTTTTTTTTTTTTTTTAATTCTTAGTTTATATTTCTAACAAGTTTTTCTCTCTCATATGATGTGCAATTGCGGTTATTTTTTTTTCTAAAATTTTCTAAAATGATAACCTTTTAGTGTGTGCTTCAACTTTAATATTAATGCAATTATTAATTTTAACCATTTAGGGTTTGCCATGCATATGTACTCATATATATGACTAACTACACATTTGATGTTTTTTTTTTTGTTGTATTAAAGGATGGAGTACAGGGAATGATTGGATGTATGGCACGTTAAGGTGCAAGGAAGGTTTTCGTGATGAGGTGGATAAATTTATTGAAGCCGCTTAGAATCATGCGAAGACATTGAAAGAGGATTCAATAATATGTCCGTGCCGTGATTGCAAGAACGAGATAGCATATAGAGATGTGAAGACCATCAAACAACATTTGATTACCCGAGGATTTGTTGCAGATTACACAGCGGATTCATCACGGTGAAAATTATGTTGGTGAAGACGTCGACTTCGTTCCTTTCAAAATCTAGGAGATGACCCCGAAACCTAGAGCGCTTCTCTCGGTGTGTAGATAAGCTTCAAAATAAAAGGAACCCCGAGAGCATGATAGTCAACTACGCGATGATGATGGTTGGCATGGTATGGGCGACACAAATGTCGTTGATGGTACGGGCAAAGGTGATGTTGCGATGATGTCGTAGCACGTGAAGGGGATGAAGATGACGGTGATTATTTGGACGACATGCTTAATGCCTTTGGACCGAAATATTGCGAAACAGCGTGAAAAAGGTATAGAGAACCTAGAGAGAGTGAGAGCAACATCGAAGGAAACGTGTATGGTGTTGAAAAAGGTTGTCCGACACCTTTGGGCGCTACTATGTTTTGTGCTTGAGCCGTTGATCTTGAAGGCTAAAAATACGGTTGGTCGGACTTGTAGTTTCAATGATCTGTTATTTCTCTCTTGTCATGGTTCTTTGCCACAACCAAACTCGATACCCGGTGAATACCTACCAAGCAAAAAAGGTTATAAGTCCATTGACAATGAATGTTGAAAAGATCCATGCATGCCCGAACCATTGTATCCTTTTTCGTGGTGACACGTTCAAGGGGCTGGATAAATGTCCTAGGTGCGGCGCTAGTCGGTACAAGAACAACAATCTATACAACGGGAAGAGACCTCCATTGGAAACAAGAGGAAGAAGGGTGGGAAAAAGCGGTACAGATTCTAATCTCGAAAAGGACACTCCGTTAGGAATTGATCCGGCGAGAAGAGTTCTGCCTTGGTAATGTGGTACCTGCCAGTGACCGACCGCTTGAGGCGAATCTTCCTAAACCCCAAAGAAGCCAAATTGATGACGTGGTGGCAAGACGAGCGCAAGATAGATGATGATAAGATTGCACACCCGGCCGATGGTACTTTCGGTGGTAAAACTTTGATAATAATCACAAAGACTTCGCTCAAGAACCGAGGAATGTACGGTTTGGGTTAAGCAGATGGAGTGAATCCCTTCAATGAGAGGATGACTGACCATAGCACTTGGCCGGTGTTCTTGACAATGTACAACATCCCAACGTGGTTGTGCCCGGTACTTGAAAGTACCTTTTCCTTCTTGTTCTCATCTCGGTCGAAACAACCCGGGGCATTGACATTGGCGTGTTTATTGAGCGGTGTTGGAAGAATTCTATAAACTATACAAGGAAGGGGTGATGATGTATGATGCGTTACGAAAGGAGGACTTCTTATGTCGAGCCATAATCATTGTTTCTATCAACGACTATCCCGCAATGTTTGCTTTGTCTGGACAGATCAAAGGGAAGACTGGATGCGTGGTCTGCTTGGATGGTACTATATGGGTGTATCTAAATGCATCCAAAAAGGTGGTTTACTTGGGCAATCGACGCCACTTAAAGAAAAATCACAAGTATCGAAGCGTGAAATACAAACACTGGTTCAACAACACTGTAGAGACTGAAGACCCTCCAGAGACGTCGGTATGGACAACATGTGTACAGAATGGTCAAAAACTTGCACATTGTCTACGGAAAGAAGAATCTAGATGGGACGATCAGAGATCGAAGTACACCTCCTATCGAAGGCGTACCTTTCAAGAAACAATCCATCTTCTTTCAGTATCTCGAATATTGGCCAGAGTTCGAGGTTCCCCATGCAATTGATTCTATGCACGTGAAGAAGAATGTCTTTCAAAGCACCATGGGTCTCTTGATGGACCCGAATAATTCGAAGGATGGTCTAAATTCATGAAAAGACATGGTGCGGCTAGATGTGAAGCCCGAGCTTCACCACGTACTTCGAAAGAATGGAAAATACATCACGCCGCGGCAAGCTTCAACTTGACCCTAGAAGAGAGGGGCTATATGCGCTTACCTAAAGGCGATCAAAGTTCCGACGGGTTTTCAGCGAACATCAAGAAGCTAGTGTCCATGAAGGACACATCAATAACACACCGCAAGGCTCATGATTGTCATGTAATGCGACGGTGTTCCTACCTATTATGTCGGGGTTATAAAGCCGGAATTCTTGAAAATGGCCATCACTCGCATGTGCTACTTCTTTTGAAGATATCCCAGTCGATTGACAGGAAAGAGCTTCTTTGAACTACATGATTTTGCGGTGGAGACCCAAAACCAGCTAGAGATATGTATGCCTCCTGCTTATTTCGATATAATGCCACATCTCATGCTTCACATGGTTCATCAGATAGAGGCACTGGGCCCTTGTTACTTGCATGAAATGTGGTGCATTGAGCGATGCATGTCGATTCTAACTTCGATTAGTGCATAATCGAGCATATCCAGAGGGGCTCCATGATTGAGGGTTACAATCTTGAAGAAGTCATCGAGTGCTGTCAAGAGTGGCTAAAAGTACGAGAGAGGGATTGGTAAACGCGATTCAAGTCATACGGGTAGGATAGCCGGGAAAGGCATCGGCGGGAGGAAAGTATTCGTTGACCAAGAATACAAACAAGTGAGTCGGGTGCATTACGGTGTGTGTAAGAGTTCAACGCTTATGCGGCCGTGCGTTGATTACCACTTGGCTCTCATTCAGGGAGCGGAGGAATGGCCGCTCGGATGACTGGGTCAATAAACGGCCACGAGGGAACAATTAACTTCATGGTTGAAGGACCAAAACTTACCGACCCCGGGAAACCGGGGATGATATTACCAAGCACGGGTTAGCATTAGGGCCATCGAGACAAGTCACCACGTGGCAAGCATATCGACATTAATGGGTACACATTCTACACCCATGTCAAGGATAGTAAATGTGTGAATCAAAACAGCGGGGTTCGAATAGAAGCTATCAACAACAAAAACCGAACGATCACATACTTTGGCATCATTGAAGAAATATGGGAAATTGACTATGGAATGGAAGTGCAGGTGCCCGTGTTCAAATGTCGCTGGATGAAACAACACGAACTGAACGAGATCGGGTTGAAAGTCGTTGACCTCGGTGATTTAGGCCACCAACGGGACCCATGGGTCGTCGCTTTAGATGTAGCACAAGTTTTCTATTTACCCTACCCGATCGATCCTCGACAAGCCAAAGAGGGCGAAAATCAAGCATATCGTTGTCCCCGGGAAAACAACGCGTTATCGGAGTTGATGGCATCGAGGATGTTGGCGTTGACGAGCACAATGGTTATGCGAAATACGCTTATGTCAAGGAGAAAGAGGTCACGGGGAGTTAGCTAGTTGATAAATGTGTGTGTTTCAAAAATGTATCGATGTATGAGTGAGACTACCTTTATGTATGTGTGAGACTACCTTTATTCATATAAGAGTCAAACTTTTTCTGAGGCGTCTACATGGCGTGTGTGAAGGCACCGCAAAGTTTGAGAATTTTTGTAATTGTTTGGTACTTTTCTCTAATTATTTTAATTACCGAATTCTCCCCAAAAAATGTATGTTGAACTACATGGAAAAACCCGAAACGGTGCCAAACTTTGCCGATAGGTCCCTTGTGCCCTAGGAGGCACAACATGTGGAGAGGACGGTGCGGGGGGTTATTTTGTTTTCAAAGTGTAAATCACCATATTTGTGTTTGATAAATCCAAAAATGGCTAAAAAACCTAGGATTTTGCGTGGGGCCATATTTTGGGTTTAGGTGTCCACAAAAAAATTTGAGGAAGTTTTAAGTTAGGCCTTTTCATAGTGGTATACTCAACCTCTCACGAAGCCTATCCTAACACTTTTTCTCATGGTTGTGTGACATATAAGCTATCGGCCTCAAACTTTTTCTGAGGCGTCTACATGGCGTGTGTGAAGGCACCGCAAAGTTTGAGAATTTTTCTCGTAATTGTTTGGTACTTTTCTCTAATTATTTTAATTACCGCGCGAATTCTCCCAAAGAAATGTATGTTGAACTACGACCACCCCGGAAAAAAACCGAAAACGGTGCCAAACTTTGCCAATAGGTCTCTTGTGCCCTAGGAGGCACAACATGTGGAGGACGGTGCGGGGTTATTTTGTTTTCAAAGTGTAAATCACCATATTTGGTCGCACGCGTCCCGAAAAAAAATACAGTAAATCCAAAAATGGCTAAAAAAACCTAGGATTTTGCGTGGGGCCATATTTTGGGTTTAGGTGTCCACAAAAAAAATTTGAGGAAGTTTCGAGTTAGGCGGAGCAACGTGCTTCACAAAATACTCAACCTCTCACGAAGCCTATCCTAACACTTAGGTTTCTCATGGTTGTGTGACCGGTGCGCTTTTCAGTGTGCTATCGGCCTCAAACTTTTTCTGAGGCGTCTACATGGCGTGTGTGAAGGCACCGCAAAGTTTGAGAATTTTCTGTAATTGTTTGGTACTTTTCTCTAATTATTTTAATTACCGCTAAATTCTCCCAAAAAATGTATGTTGAACTACGACCACCCCGAAAAAAACCCAAAATGGTGCCAAACTTTGCCGATAGGTCCCTTTGTGCCCTAGGAGGCACAACATGTGGAGGACGGTGCGGGGGGTTATTTTGTTTTCAAAGTGTAAATCACCATATTTGGTCGCACGTGACGCCCCGAAAAATTGATAAATCCAAAAATGGCTAAAAACCTAGGATTTTTGCGTGGGGCCATATTTTGGGTTTAGGTGTCCACAAAAAAAATTTGAGGAAGTTTCGAGTTAGGCGGAGCAGACGTGCTTCACAGTGGTATACTCAACCTCTCACGAAGCCTATCCTAACACTTAGGTTTCTCATGGTTGTGTGACCGGTGCGCTTTGCGGTGTGCTATCGGCCTCAAACTTTTTTGAGAGGCGTCTACATGGCGTGTGTGAAGGCACCGCAAAGTTTGAGAATTTTCTCAGTAATTGTTTGGTACTTTTCTCTAATTATTTTAATTACCACGCGAATTCTCCCGGCAAATGTATGTTGAACAACGACCACCCCGGAAAAAACCCGAAACGGTGCCAAACTTTGCCGATAGGTCCCTTTGTGCCCTAGGAGGCACAACATGTGGAGGACGGTGCGGGGGTTATTTTGTTTTCAAAGTGTAAATCACCATATTTGGTCGCACGCGTCCCGAAAAATAATGAAGAAATCCAAAAATGGCTAAAAAACCTAGGATTTTTGCGTGGGGCCATATTTTGGGTTTAGGTGTCCACAAAAAATTTGAGGAAGTTTTGAGTTAGGCGGAGCGGACGTGCTTCATAGTGAAAAAACTGAAATATTCATTGAAAAATTTTGAAATTCAAATCCTAATATGTCAAAATTTGTCGAATCCATGGTTTTGTAAGATAAGAAAGTTTATATTTATGTTTTTTTATTTATAACTATATTTCTATTTTTTTATTTGTCGGATAATATGCCTTATATATATTATTTTTCAAATTATAAAATGAACTATAGGGCGGTTCCTGATTCGGCCGCCCCTATTGATCCCTCACTATAGGGGGCGGCTGAATCGGGGAGCCGCCCTTACCGAAAACCACGGTATATATACTAGAGCCCGCCCAAATCGGCTAAGTCCGGGCGCGACTCTTCCCCAAATTACGCCGTCGGGCTGCCCAAAAATTTTCACCGCGCCGCCGCCGACATCCTCTCCCTCCTCCCCCTGGCGCCCCTCCGCCCCCTCCTCCCTCCTCTCCCCTCCTCCCCCCTCACGCCCCTCCCCTCCTCCTCTCCCTCCTCCCCTGTGCCCTCGCGCGCCGGCCGGGCTTCCTCACCGCCGTGGTTGTGCTCGCCCGACGAGATCTGCCGCGGGTATGCTCCTCCCCTGCGCCCCTCCCCGCCTCCTCTCCCTCCTCCCCAGCCCCAGCGCGCCGCCGCCGGCCGGCTTCCTCACCGCCCGTGGGTGCGCTCGCCGACGAGATCCGGCCTGCCGCGGGTGTGCTCGCGCCCGACGAGATCTTGCAGCGGGTGCACATTACTGTCTTCTTGGGAAGAAGGGCCGCCCGTGGCTGTGGTCTTTGTGTTCTTTGTGGAGATCCGGCCGCCGGTGAGCTGTGGTCTGTCTTCTTTGTGGAGATCCGTCCGCGGGTGTGCTTGCCGGTGAGTATCTTGACACGGTGCTCGTCTTGCGTGACACAGTCTTTGCTTGTAGGTGAGCTGTGTTGCCTCCCCTACTCACCCTACTCTCCTGCGCCGGTGAGCTGTGCTGCCTCCCCCTGCCTCTCCCCACCCCTGTTCTACTGCCTATATGATGCCAATCTATTTCTGAGATGAATATCTATTTCTGAGATGCCATATTACTGAGATGAGTTTATGATTGCTGCCTATGATGCCAACTTATTTGAGATGAGCACATGCCACTTTGCCTATGATGCCTATCTATTTAGAGATGAATATGCTGCTGCTGCTATCTATATAAATGTCACCATTTTTTTCTGAGATGAATATGTTGTTGCTTTTATCTATATAAATGCCACCATTTTTTCTGAGATGAATATGCTGCATACTTATTATGCTAATGCCATATTTCTCACTGCCATACTTTCTTACTGTGGTGACTTTCTCATTGCCAATTTTTTAGTACTGTGGCATGATTTTCTCACTGCCTCAATTTTTCACTGCCTCAATTGCCAATTCTTACTGTGGCATGACTTTCTCTTAGCCAATTCTTACTGTGGCATGACTTTCTCACTGCCTCAATTTTTGAGTACTGTGGTGAATTTCCCTAGTTTTTGGTGCATTTCTCACTGCCTCAATTTTTGAGTACTGTGGTGAATTTCCCTAGTTTTTGGTGCATTTCTCACTGCCATATCTAGTTATATGCATTTGTCATGCCATACTTGGACTTGTCATGCTCAATATGCCATACTTGGACTGAAATGATAAAACCTGTTTGGGAGGAGTACCATATACTGCTTTCTATGAACTCTAACTATGGGAGGGGTGCCATATCCTGCTTTCTATGCTTCCTGTCTATACTTATCAAAGCTAGCTGTCCATACTTGCCTAGTTTAAAATGTTCTACTACTGCTTTGTTGGCTATCTATTTGTCGTGTGTTTTTGCAAACCTATCTCTTGCTACCTACTTGCTGTTGGCTATATGCATTTGTCATTCTCAGATTTACTATCATTGGTTATATGCTACATACCCTACTTATTTCAAGGTTTATTTGTCATATATATGCTGCTGCTCTTTGCTATCTATATATCTTTGCTTCTTTGCTATCTTAGATATATATCTTTCTTTCTTTGCTATCTATATGTATGCTTATTTCAGCACATGCTTATTTCCTGCCTCCTAATGTTAGTACATGTGCCTTATTGCTGTTTTTGGTGCTGTTTTTCTTTAAATGTCAGCTTAGTGCTGTTTTTGGTCAGAACTGCTTGTATTTGGTGCTTTTTTTGAATTCATATCGGGGCTTTGGGCCGGGCATCACTTGTATTTGGTGCTGTTTTTTGAATTGTTATTTGGGGTCTGGCTGGGCATCACTTGTATTTGGTGTTGTTTTAAGCTGAGGCAGTGGCATAGGCAATGATGCGATCCCTTTTAAGCTGAGGCGGCGACTATGATGATTGTAACGCCCTACATAATTGTAACATTCTAAACTTGGATGGCTACTAGAAGCAACCAGTTTAGAATTGATGAAATGACAAAGGGGCAAGATCTGAGTCAACTTTGTAGACAACTACTCTAATTATCTTCATAACTACTCTATTTGGCATTATATTGTGCTCATGTTTTTATATGCTCAATGTCATTATATTGTGCTCATGTATGGTGCCATGGCAGCACCTATGATGCTACAGACCACTACCTATGCTTCTCTTCCCTCCCACTCTTCTCTCAACTTCTCTCTTGGCCTCCTCTATATATCTTGCCATCATCATGGCAGCGGTATCTTTACTATAGCGACTAAGCGAAACTCTCTCTCTCTCTCCCTCCCACTCTTCTCTCTCCCACTTCTCTCCCCCTCTTCTCCCACCTTCTCTCTCTCTCTCTCTCTCTCTCTCTCTCCCACTCTTCTCCCACCTTCTCTCTCTCTCTCTCTCTCTCTCTCTCTCCCTCCTCCCTCCCTCCACTCTTCTCCCACCTTCTCTCTCTCTCTCTCCTGTAGCCCCCCACTACCTTCTCTTCCCTCCCACTCTTCTCTCACCTTCTCTCTTGGCCTCCTCTCTATCTTTGCCATCATCATGGCAGCAGCTAAACTCTCTCTCTCTCTCTCTCTCTCCTCCCTCCCTCTAGCCTCCTCTACCTTCTCTTCCCTCTCACTCTTCTCTCAACTTCTCTCTTGGCCTCCTCTCTCTATGCTGCCTTCATGATGGCGTGAGGTAAAAACGACAGCGGGCCGAAAATTTCGGCGGCGACCCAGCGTAATTTGGAGTTTTTATATGGTCACCGTACTTCTATGTGCTCACTGTTTTTATATGATGACCCTTTTTGAATTTGTCCCCTCTCCTCCTTTGGCCGATGATGAAATTGTCATATTCCATAAAAAATATAACCTGATGATCATGAACTTGTGAGGAACTGGCCATCATTGCTAGCCGCCCCTACATTACCTTCATTACCTTTTCTGTTCTGATGCCCTTATGCTCCAAGTACATGATCAAATGATGATTGACATCTATCCGAGGCCTCTAATGTTTCTACTAGTTTTTGCTCGATGATACAAAAAGGGTAAACCGAGACTACATGATAGTCAACCCGCTAATTTGAGAGCAAACCACTACTGTCATTTTATTCCTTCATGAAACTAGGACTCTACTGGCATATTTAACGCCCTATCTTTTTTTTGTACTAGACTAAATCAGAAAATGTCTCCGACAAGAGACGGTGCACCCGGTAGCCTTGAGCACGAGAAACCCATTGAAGAGGGAGAGCCTCGTGGCATGACTTTCGATGAGTTCCACGCCGAGGTAGACAAGAGTATAGCTGGGATGAAAGATATTGATCCGTTCGCGGATGAAGGCGAGGGAAGAGAAGGAGAGGATGATGATGACTCCGATGACGGCGAGGGTTCTGAGGAGGGATATGTAAGTCCCGAGGATCCTTTCCCACGTGAACCCAGGCATAGGCCCACTGAGGACGACCTGGACAAAGACTTTGACCCGCGCAACGAGGAGAACGAGGTAGAGACACAAAGGCTTAGTAATCAATTTATACTAATGCTTTTATCATGTCACTACCATTAACACTTTGGCCTCCCGTGTACATAGGTCCATGATGAATCTCCTCCTAAACGGCGACGTCGGGCGTCCGCGACGTTTTGTTGAAGGCACCGGAGAGCAAAGCAAAGAGAAGAGGCACGTGCCCGCGTAGGTGAACACTACCAACTCTGCTCCCGAACCCCGTGGACACGACCACAACCTCGGCGCCAAAGAGGAAACGGGAGGATAAGAAAACCAAACCCGGTTTCGACAAGAACGTGGTCTATATGATAACGGAGGTCGGTCCGGAAGGGACATCCGTAAGCCGGAGCGAGATGAGGGCAAGATTCCGTAATTCGATGGGCGCCCTTGTTAGAGATCGGTTGAACCCAGCTATCCCATCTTGGCCGAAAAATACCGGTCGAGACAAAGAATTCTCTATGGGACAAGCCGAAAGTCAATTTCAAGTTTCCATCCGGTACCGAAGGCCGTGAAACGTCAAGCCTTTAGGACAATGGGGAGATATTCGACGTTGGAGGTGTGAGCTCAACACCAAATATATCCAACGGGGCGGGACGCCGTTTCACAAGTATGGGAACATAACTTCGAGTCAATGGGACGATCTAGTGGCTCAAAAGACTACGGCGGAAGCATTGGCCATCGTGTCCGTAACGGCCGAGCTAGCGAAGAAGAACATACACCCTACCCATTTAAGTCCCGTGGATACTTTGCAGTGAGAAAAGACTTTCCCTAAGAGGGACGAAGAGGGCGAAGCAAACGGGATTCCCGCGTGCAGAATTTGGGGATACGGTCAAGGAATTGGATACATGCCGGGAGCACCGCATCGTCCAGTTCTTCCCTTAAGTTTGACAAATCGAGACTCAAGAGGTAGTATCAAAGATGTTGGAATACGGTCAAGGAAAGGAGAAGGGCTCATTCAAACCTTCCGGAGAGAAGGACGAGTGACACTTGCCTTGGGAAACACCGAGCACCACAGGCGCACCGGGGCATAGGGAAAAGAACTACCTCGGAGACATGGCTTTGAAGAGGACCAGCACACATACAAGAAGCATGGTAGAGACCGAAAGCGCCGGAACTTGAAAGCACAAGAAAGGCCATGGTAGCGAAGGCGCTCGAGGAAAGAGGGCTGCACTGTGAACCCGCCGCCCAACTTGCGATGAGTCGGGAGCCCTCCGGAAGTTCCTAGCAGCCAAGGTTCCACTACGGGCACAACCGCCCGATCGATCGCATACGGGAACCAACTAGTTGCCAATGTGTGGTTCTCGTCGGAAGGGCTCAAGTTGTCAAGGTTGTCGCAACGGGTGTGGCACATCCCCGGGGCGGGTGGCACGGTAGGCCTATCCCCGGCGGACTACACTAGGGTCGAGGTGCATAGCGTGGAGCCCCATTACATGGATTATGACCTTGACCACCCGACTCACGAGAGTGTCCAAACTCGGGCAATGCATTCGACGGTTCATCCTCTAGCACAAACGAGACATCGTACTAACCGGTTCTTAAGCCTCCCCCACCCCATATTCCACGGCTAGAAGGAGTTATCGAGGAGGGGAGATACTTTCACCAACACGTGGCGAAGACATGCCCGAGATGCCACACTCCCTCCCTCGTGACCAACAAATGCCCGAGATGCCACACTCTTCTCCACGTCCCTACGGAGATGGGGCCTTCAAAAGAAACTCCGGTTGAAACGGAGGTGCCCCGAAACAAAACAGAGGTGCCTCCGAAAGAAACAGAGGTGCCTCCGAAAGAACCTAAGGGTAAAGAGAAGCAGCAAATTCCAGACATGCAGCTTCCGCCAGGGGCCTTTCGTACCGAACAAGTTATGGCATCAGAGGAGTTTTGGGAGGAGTCGGAGCTTAGGAAAAAGTATCCAATCCATTGCAGGCCCGTCTTTTTGTGGCCATGAAGGACGCCTCGTTGGTGTCTAGGTGGTTCGCCCATGATCGTTCAAGCCACGTAACCAAGTCAAAGAAGTAGCGGACGGACTTACGACCCTTGATCACCAATCACTTTCCGCCCAAAAGTATCCCGATGTTGGAAGAATCAGATGGTCAAGGAACTGCCCGAAAAAATATGAAAGAGGCAAGATATTCCTTCCAAACGATGTCATGCAGAAGATGCCGCGTGGAATGAAAAAGTTTCATGATTGGTACTTGTTGGTATCTGAGAGGACAGACATAACCGAGATAACACTCCACTACCCCGATAACCTTCTCGGTGGACCTGGTGGTGAGATTGCCTTCACTTTCGACGACATGCATACATTGTATCACCTCGGTGAAATGGACATTAATCTAGTTCACATCTACTGCGTGTAAGTCCTTTTCTCTTTAATATGGTATGATTTCGATATTTTGATAACGTTGTAACTAACCTAATCGATCTCTTTTTAGTATGCAAGCGCACCTTGCAAAAACAGGTTCCAAGTCCGAAAAATGCATACATGGATCCTCGACAAATAGCACAAACACGCTTTGCATTTGCTAGGCAATGGAAACCGGATGGCAAATACTTAGCGGGTGCATCGGCCGTGGAGGAGAAAGAGAAAAATCCGGGAAGGCAACGAAGGACGCGCCATTAACATGGCGGCATACTTAGCCGTGTCTTTCAAAAATTTTGAACACAATCATACTATATGGCTACCATACCACTTCTGGTAAGTTCAATCAGTATATAATGGTTGGTTAATACATATTATACGCAAAATGTGCTTATCATTTTCCTCTCGATTGAATTTATGCAAAGAACCCTTTGGATCGTTATATGCGTCGATCTTGGGCTCGGCCGCGCGTGGGTTTTGGATTCACTGCACACTCCGCCCGCACATTATTCCGACTTCATAGCGATTCTCAAATCGTATAAATAACGACAATCCTCTTATATGAATCAATATAACCTCCTAACTTTTTTTTGTCACATACTAACATGTTGTATTTGTGAATATCAATTTCAACAAGGCATACCGTTGGTATGTTAAAAAGTTGAATGGGAGACATCTTGCCGAATGAAGGGTGAGTCGTGCGTCAAAACAGATACTTGTGTAAGTATGACCTACCTCGATCTTTGCATAATCTCAAATGCATTTGCTAACAATTTTATATACACGATTATTGCCAAGCAAAAGCCCGGAAGTGTTCATTTGTGGATATTACGTATGCATGGCGATGAGTAAATGACCTTTTCGCACTGAGACACCCGGACTTGGTATATATGCTCATTCCTCTCTCTTATGTATATGCTCACTATGTGTTTCTATATATAGGCTAACTTTTTATTATCCTCTAATTGTGTAGACGAGACGCCGTGTAGGGACAAAAGGGGACCCTTACCGAGATGATGACCTCTTGGAACTCGTGGCTAGCCTTTGTGACTTCATATTAGATCATGCTATACATCCAAAAGGTTGCTATCTTGATCGTACTTCCTAGTTGCGGAGGAATCCACTACTTCAACATTTTCGTGAGTGGGAAAAGGCTAGCAATAGGGAGGTGAACTAAGAGATGAGATTAAACTTGTAACTTATGTCAAATAAACCATGTTTATTGTAAGATTGAGTAATGGAGATGATACTTTGTGAGTTATGTGAATTGTAGATGTTTATTGAATATAATATGTATATATATTGTGAGAATTGTGAATTATAGATGCTTATTAAATATAATATGTACATGTATTGTGAGAATTGTAAATTATAGATGTTTATAGAGGCGGGTATGTATATTTCAGTTTTGAATTTTTTTTTTTTTTTTGCGCCAAATCCAGTTTAGGGGCGGTTTTTTAGATTAAACCGCCCTACAATTTTCTTTTAGGGGCGGCTTTAGAAACAACCGCCCCTAGAGTATTTCTTCACTTGGGGCGGTTTTTATATTGAGCCGCCCCTAAGGAAACCTACCGTAGGGGCGGTTAGTCTTATTAGCCGCCCCTACAAAGACTTCAGATAGGGGCGGCAGGGAACCGCCCCTACAGTGGTCTCATTGTAGGAACGGAGAGTTAGGGCGGTTTCAAAAACCGCCCCTATCGCTCCAAACGAGCCGCCCCTACGAACTTTACTGTAGTAGTGGACCAAGCTCGGATGATGACGGCGATGGCAACTCAAAGGAATCGCAATTGATCTTGACAAGTTCGACGGTTTTAGCAAATTCCACGAGGAAACAAATGCTAATCGCATCAAGCTGTTGGAACTTCAACGAAGTCGTCATCGACAAGCTTGAGACCACAAAACTTGCCCACCTTACAGCACAAGAGACTAAAGAGGAAAAGAAGCTTATCTTAGAGGCAAAGAAGGTTAAGAAAGAATCGAAGATGATGGATGCTTATAATAATCTCATCTTGCAAGATACAAGTTCAATGTCCGACAAAGAAAGGGCTGAGCGAGTTGTTGCAATGATGTGTCTTAGGAAGGCATTTTTTCCTGAAACTATCTAAACAGGTACAAATGTTCTGTAGACTATATGTGTTTTCCTTAAATTTACAAGTTTTTTCATGTAGACAACACTTTTTTTTTTTTGTTAAGTTCAGAATTCTTTTTTTTTCCCTATGCGAGAGGATGATTTGTTATCTTTAGAAGATGTGATCTATAATTTTTCGGTTATCCGAACGTTATTTACCCGATCTTTGTGATGAGATGTCTTCGTGGATGCCGTGATGAGTAGCTTGTTCTGCATGTTTATCCGATGAGTAGACTTTTCTATTGGTTATCTAGTTCAATGTTTCTCGCGTTCTAAATATGTGAATGCTTCTATTTATCTGAACATGTTGCTTCCATAGAATGAAAATTTTTGAACATGCTTTTATTTATCCGAACATGTTGGTTCAGTGTTTTGAATGTTTGTGAACATGCTTCTATTATCTGAACATGTTGGTTCTGTGTTCGAAAGTTTCGAACATATATGCTTCTAGTTACCTAAATGCTACTAGTGTTCTCGAAAGTTTCTCGCCACCTGAATGCTTCTATGTTACGAAATTAGCCCGTTTATTCCACTCCTTCTAGTTATATGAAAGTTTCAAATGCTGCTAGTTAAGTTTTTGTAATATAAATACTGTTGTATGGTTTTAAAGATGTTGCAATTAGGTTGGTCTTGTTTATGCTTGAATTGTCTTCCATCAAACGTCAACACAATGGTATGCAAATTGGTATTATGCAAATTGATATTCATGATTGATGTTGGCTTCACACAATGCAAGAAATAAAGAAGCGTCACGACCAGTCTTTTTTTATCGCCTATATGTCAAATTGTAGTCTCTTAGAGACGACCCCTAGTTATGCCCTAAAAATGCCGCCGCAGTCCGCAAAGGCTGTTATAGCACATGATCGGCTGGATGGCATGGGTCGCACCAAGTGTTTAAAGAAGCATGTGAAGAAGATGAACTTTTAGTCTCCATATTGGGCATGGCCCGTTTTACTAACAACATGTACTCGGTGAGGATGACAAAGTGTAGAATTAGATGTATCGAGTTGAAGTATTTTTTTTTTTAATCGTATCAAGTTAAACTTTGAACTAGGTCGATCTTCTTCCCTAATGTTTGCTCTGCTACTCTAAAACATTCCTCCGAAATAGAATCAGTATGCCTGTATACAATGTTTTTTCTAAAGCAAATTTATAACATGATATATTTTTCTTTGCATTCTTGGTAGATAACTTTTTATGTGATGTCATCTAGATACTTGGTTTATGTGATTGTTGAAATGTCTCATATGTTTCGTCTAGAGAGAATTGAAAGAAAGAGGGTGAAGGGCCACCTAGCCAACAAACTGTGGGATCCCACCATCGAGTAGCATGCTCATTTGATGTGTATTGAGATTAGCCTTATAAGAATTAAGGCAAGGGTATAATGACCATATTGTTCATTGCATTTTGCACAGTTCAGATCAGATGAGTGGCAAGTTTAATACATTGATTCTTAGGCTTTTAAGTGATGGTAGACATGGACATTGAGATACAAATTACATTGATTAATGTGTACATGAGAAAATGGTACTGGACTTATTACAGATTTAAGCTTTTAGCTTTAACTATCAATAGTTAACGGTTGATACATGTTGATAATGTAAGGTTGTTGATAACATACATTCAAAAAAAAAAAGGGTTGTTGATAACAGATTCACTATGAGATACACTCTTTAATTCTTTCAATTTTATTTGCTGTCAAAGTGACAAAATGGAGACCATGCTTGAAGGACTTAGAATTTGTTGCAGGTGACTTGCATGTGCCCGGACAGCACAGCCGTGAAACAATCGTAATATCTTTTTCAGGATTCTCTGAGGCCAGGGTTCAGCAGCCGACTGTTTGATGCAAGCATTTGTTTGTCGTATCTTCTGGCTGTCAGACAATCGTGAGAGTTCTTCGGGCGTGTTTGCGTGGGTGTACCACGCCGGCCTGGCTGGCTGGCCATGGCCTGGCAACCCATAGCCCGGTCCAAATGATGCAAGTGCTCGTGTTTGCCAACGTGGTCCACCGGAGCCGAGCTCGGTTGAGATCGTGTTTGTCTCGCTTGTATAGATAAATACGATGACCTTGGACTCGGAACGTGGTAACGTTACCCCCAAACGGTTGTCATTGCCATTTCATCGAACATGTGGAGGGCGAGCCCATGGTGAACACCCACCTCAGCCTAGAAGCTGCTGCCGCCGGGCGAGCACCCATGCGCGAAGCTCCAGCTCCCGGGGCGAGGAGCCGCAGAGAGGTGGCGCAAGCGCGGACCACGCTGCGGCGGGAGTGCCGCTGCCAGCTTTGCAGCCCTGCCGGGCGAAGTCCGCCCCGCCACGGCGCGGCGCCGCCCGCGCGGCTGCCACGTCCACGGCGCGAGAAGCCCGCAGGTCGGGCGGCGGCGGCAGTCGGCGCCTCTCCCAGATGGCCGCGCTGGAGCTGTGGGACGGGGACACACCCCGCCGGGCTGGAGCTGTGGACGGAGGCTGCGCGCCGCCGCGTTGCGGACGAGCAGCGCCGCCCGATGGCGAGACGGCGCCGAGTCGTGGACGGAGGCCGCGCGAGCTATGGACGGAGGCCGCGCGCCGCCGCGGAGCTGTCGGGGTCGTGGGGCGTGGCGCGCGCTGCCGCCATGGTCGTGGCCAGCGGCGCCTCGAGCTCGCACCATGGCTGCACGGGCGGGAGGGCGCCAGCGGTCGCGCGGCGACGGTGGTGCCGCGGCAGGAGGAGAGGAGGAAGGAGGTGACCGGAGGTGAGAAGAGCCCACCTGCAGCGCTCCAACGAGCCACCCCTGCACTAGAGCGAGCCGTGCCCCCCAAGAAACGGAGGAAATGAGCGTATCTCGGGAGCCATGAGAGAGAAGGCAGGTTGCACCGCGGCAGCCGGGCTCGCTGGTGGGCCCTAGCTCGCAAACACGCGGACTTGCACGCGGAGGGCGCAGCCCGCCCGTCGGGCCAGGTGCGCAAACGCGCCCCAGGTTTCTCTGAGGCCTGGGTTCAGCAGCTGATTCTTTGACCCGATAGCCTTTGTTTGTCGTGTCTTCCTGTTCTTTCAGTCCTCTTGCTCACGCCGCCGGCTCTGCCACTGTGCGGATACTATGTGGAGCACTAAAAACATAGCTCCGACGAGTCCGACAGATCCTCAATCCACGTTCATTTGTGTGGAAGCTGGAGCTGTTTTTTCACCGATACAGTGATGTACAGGGCTGCACGGTTGCTGCATGGAGTCAGAGCACCAGAGAGCCTAACCAAACATGGACACATGGACTAAGTTTATTTTGCAGTTCATCACTTTTTATTCGGGGATAGGATCCTAAACTCCTGCAGTTTGTTGGCATTTTGACCCTTCCTCTCCTTTCTTTCAGTCCTCTCTGTAATGTACTGCAGTGCTCTGTGTGCGTGTTACAATCCGTTGCAAGTGACTCAGAGCCGTCAAGGTGCAAGATGCACATCTTTGTTCTGTTCCTGTTCTTATGATTCATCTGCATGATTGTGCATTTTTAGTTGTCACCTCCAAAGTTTTTTTTTTGGGTAATATGGTTATCTGAAATCCGGCCACACATTGGGTCCATGAAAGCAAAACATATACCTTTTGCCTCCAGGTTATTGCTTTCATCTCCTCTCATCTTGAGATCTTTCACTCCATGGTCTTAACCACCTCCTGATCCATGTCCTTCATCTTGCTCAAGACAAGTGTCACAGCTCGTCTGACCGGTCAACGATAGGGAATGACGAGGGGCGTGACGTAGCTAGAGAGGGGCGGCGCAGGCGCGCGCACGCGGCCTGGCGTGGGTGGCGGCGGTGGCAGTGGTGGAGGAGGGCAAGAGTTGAGGGTATTAACCCTAAATTGTTTTTTCTGATTATTCCCAAAAGTCTGCCCCCATATTTATACGAGGCGTTTACCAGTGCTAACGGGCCAGGCTCATTAGTCTTTCTTGCTTACTCTAATTTAATAAATAGTAATACTAAATAAGAGCTAGTTTAATAATTATAAATATTCAGCCACCCTGCCTATTCCTGGGACACGTTTGCTGAGTGTGACAACAAGCTTGTGGACTAAGCCTAAAATTCACCTCATTTATTTTTGAGAATTACACGGGTACAATACGCAGACACTCACAACACGCACGCACACTCACCCCTATGAATACACGTCGCGTAAATCCTACCCCTATGAGCACCTCGGAAGGACTGAGCACCCGACAGATCTCGAGATTCCCGAAGTCACCATTGGCGCCTCGTTGTCGACGGAACGTCGCCTTACCACTGAATGCGTAACGCCGGTAAATCTTGAAAAATCCCAGGAAAAAAGTGCGAGCACTAGGATTTGAACCCTGGTGGGTAGCGTTCTACTGGAGTGTCCTACCATTGGACTACAATCCAATTCGCCTAAAATTCACCTCATTGAAGTCCACCAATGTTGTCACCAACCCAGGTTTGAATGGACTTGTAAGAAAAATAATATAAGGAGAAAGCCATGTAATTCTAACACGGTCATGAAATCCTATCACAGATCAACGAGGATGTCACTAGTTTGAATTTATTTTAAAAAAATTCGCTTCTGGTCGAGCAGTGGTCTGCGGTTTAGTTAGTGCCCGTAAGTATTAATTTTTCCACAGTGTGATCGCCATGTGCGCAATAGCTGAGAAAATGGCGTGACGATGAGCATATCTTATCTCTACCAATCGGCATATATGCAAAGAATAAGGGAAATATGTATGTGCACAATAGCTTGATGAGAGGCTAAAAGTAGAACATGAATGCGACGTTACGTATCACCTTGACAGCATCCACTGGAGATGCTGATTTTCTTATGATTCCAGACGTCAATTATTGCGAATGTGTGAAACTGAGTGTGATTTTATTTTCGTGGGTGTTCGTATATTTTATAATTTACTAGGTAAATATCCATGCGACGGGACAAAAAACACCATGATGATTAATTACAAAATCACAATACTTATTTTGAATATTAAAGTAAATGGAATTTCTATTAGAGCGCCCCAAGCTAGTTGTGATGACTTCCACACCAACGCTAACTCATCATGCATGCCTGATCAAGGCACCAAAAATAAATGGTGATTCTTTTTATACAGAATACATCAAATTTGTAACCCATATGTACAAAGAATGAAACAGTCACATTTACATATCTCTGATGGAAGCAACATTAGTATGTAACAATATCTAACTTAAAGTTCACGTCATGAATCTTTGATCCAGCAGGGAAGCCTCTCATCAATCATTGACTGGAACAATACAATATCTAATCACAAATTAGCAAAGACCATGTTTTAAGTAGGAAGGGGATCCATTTACTGGATATAAACTCAGCACAAGCAAAGCCAGTATTTGTGGAGTTACCTGTTGGGTGTGACCGAATTTCTGAATAGGGATCTATTTTGGACCAAGCAAACACAAGCAAAGCCAGCCTCCTATTTGCAAATCAGTAAGAACATAGAACACAAGGTAGAATGTCATACTCCATGGCAGGCCAACATGTAAACAATTTACATGCCATAGAGCTCTAATGCTTAAGGAAATACACTATCAAGAACATAGAGCTCTCGCCCCACCCAGGGCCGAGCCCCATCGAATCAGGATAGGATTATGACTTTTTGGTGTAAAAGAGATATTTCTAATCTATAAGGAAGTCTCCTATTAGTAAAAGAATAAGTGTTTGCTTGTAAAAGATATTTCAGAAATATAAGAAAACCTTTAGAGATTGCTTGAGATACAAGTCTAATAGGAGGGCTATATAAACAAGGAGATGTAATATTTTAGGGACAAACAAATAAAGAAAATATTTCCCTGCTTTTGCCCTAGGCTCCCAGCGCCACCACCTCCCCTGCCCCCGCCTCCTTGCACGCGTGCTGCCCCCCAGGCAGCCGCCAGCCAGCGCCATCACCCCTAGTGCCGCCGCCCTCTCCCGAACGCGGTTGTGACACATAGCATCATGCTTACTTTTACTTCAACAACTGCAAAAAGTGTGTAATTTAGAAATATATATAAATAATTATTCCATCATTTGTGTGTAATTTAGAAATATATATAAATATTTGTTCCAACATTTATGTTACTATTTATACATAGATTTGATGAATTTTTATCTTTTTATAGTGGCGCACATGAATAATTTAGATACAATGGCGGAGATGGGTAGTTTACTTTTTTTGTAATTTATCTTTCTTGGCATAGATAGGTAATTTTTTATGTAATTTATCTTTCCTAATGGTGTGTGTGTAACTTTATATAGAGAGTAAACTACCCATATTTGTTGTTATAAAAGATAATTTTTATCTACTTGAAAAACTCATTGATTTACAATACTCCCTCCGGGTTGGTATTAGAAATCGTTTTTGGATAAGGTTTGAGTCAAACATTGGGAATATAAATCATTAATAACTTTTAAGTTGTTGAGTTTGTAAATGTGAAAATTATATGAATAGATTTGTGTTAAAAAATACTTTGATAAAAGTATACACATATCACATTTACATAAATATTTTTTTGGTAATAATAAGTGGTCAAAGTTGTGTTTTGGAGACCGTGTCATTTGTCCTAAACGACTTCTAATACCAACCCGGAGGGAGTATGTTTTTTTGGAACTATTCAAGATGCTCTTATACATACAAATTTAGGGATCGCTTTTACATGTTTTTCATAATGGCATATGTAGGTATTTTTTTATAAAACATAATGGATCCAAAAATTATCATTGGTGATAATGGTCAGAACCAAACTAAAGGCCAAATATTTTTTAATATTATTTTTCTCAAATAGGCAAAAAGTTTGTGCTTCTCTTGTATTAATATTGAGAAATATTGAAAGTTATAATGACGCGCCTATGAATGACACACAAATTATTAAGAGAATTTCTATTATTTTTCCTAATGCTTATGTAAGAATCAAATTGGAGGTTTCTTTGGAGCCTCTATGATAAGGTGCTTTTGTCCTAATGTGCCCCATGGTAATTAAAACAAAAACTTCTTTAGATCCTCTAATCTGTCCTAGTAACATTTACCCAACTTGTCCACAATTTCAGCAAGGCCATGATGCATTTGTTTATAGGAAGTGAAGACAACTCACACAATTGTCGATGATAACATGCATGCTCGTCAATTATTGACCTAATAATTAATATGCATGGTTTATCCCTAGTCGTCACTAAATAAATTATAATGTCGACGAATCAGAAAAAAAGCGCACATGCGTTTTTGTTCTAACACTTGCGCCACTAGATATATAAGCCTTGACTTTAATTCCCAATAGTACACACATCTTTCAAAAAGTCACGGTCAGGTCGATGTAATGTTTTGCTTACCACACACATGCGCGCGCGGGCACACACACTCACCGTGCAGAGCACGGTCAAATGGACTAGCTGTTTGTCTTCACCTCCTATATTGTTATTAGTAGTACGTAAATGATTTTGTTGCTTTCAGAAACCCTATATAATGTCCCAAACGTAACCGATTAGTACTAATTGACTCGAACATCACCTCAAAATGAATTCCACGTTCCACCCATCCACGAACAGCACCGTACCACGTGTCTAATTGTCCCAGCACATGTTTTTCCAACGATCCCAAATATTGTACTGCCTCCGTCCGTCACCCCGGATTCCGTCCATCTTATTCGATCTTGCGTCTTATTCAAATTTTTACACAAATATAATTTATTTTGGTGCGACTTATTTTATCAATGAAGATACTTGAATATTGATTAATTTATTTTATAATTTACATAAATATTTTGAATAAGGCGGATGAATTCAAAACATGAAGTTTAAAAGTAAAAACGACGAACTCCATGGCCAGCAGTGGTCAATTTCTCATTTTCTAGGCAGGCCGCCGGGCGTCCGTTGCCTCGTCCGGACCTGCACCTGATCCTAGAAAAGCACAAGACACAGGGAATAAAACGGACGGCCGGGCACATGGCCCCAAGTCGGCAACGCCACGCTGCTCCGTTCCCAGCCAAGAAGAGCCAAGAGCAAGCGCCCAACACAACATCCGATTCTCAACAGATCGATGCCCCAGCAGGCTAATAAAGCAGCAAATGAAAGAGACAATGGTGCACGATAGGATCGGATTAGGTGTACCCGATGCACTCGATCCATCGGCCTAGCTTGGCATATGCACGTGTAGTTTCCAAGCTTTACGCGCTTGCAGACGTTCTATTTGCCAAACATATATACGCATACATGTATACATCACCTTGACATAAGCACGATCGATGTACCATTGTAACGTCGGCACCCACTTTGTACTACAATTATAGGACCAGTGCCAAATAACGTTTGTCAGCAAGAGCCGAACTGCCGAAGCATGCTTCTACTACTACCATCTTAGGAACTATAGTATGACCCCCATACCATGGTGCAGTTGGTGTAGACGGTGTACCATGACATTTGGCACGCTCTAATTTTACACATGTTTTAAGCAGGAACTTTACTAGAATGATATATAAAAAGTTCAATTTGTACTCACAACATTAAAGGGAAAATAAACAATAGGTAAAAATTGGACCCAGAGAGCAATCAGGATGACATGGAACCCCCAGCCCCGCACCTGTTTCTTATGTAGATCACTGTTTTCCTTTGTCCAAACCCACGATCTTTGTTTTTCCGAAATTTGTCACGCTTCTCCACGCGTGTCTAGACAAGACGAGTACACGACCAGGACCAGCTCCGGCTCCGGTCTGTAGAACCATCGCGGAAATGGCTGGCAAATAAACACAAGAACCCAAACTCGAACAGCGGAATTGATGCGCACCCAAGCAACCCGACTCAGTTATAAAAACGTGTAGTGGTGAGCGGCTACTGCCCGTGGCGTAGGCGCGCAGCTAGAGTAACATTGCGCTCCTCGTCAGCTGCAGATCGAGAGCGCAATCACACGCATCCTGAGCCCAAAAGAAGCCGGCCGGTTCCTCTCGCTACCTAGCCTGTGACCATGGTGGCCAGCGGCGAGACAACACTGCTCGGCTCCGGTGGCGCGCAGGCGCCGTTCCCGTGGAAGCTGGTGCTGCTCTGCGCGGCGCTGGCGTGGTGCGGCGTGCGTGCGCGCGCTGGAGTGGGCGTGGTGGCGACCGCGGCGCCTCGCCGGGTGCTGCGGTCGCAGGGCCTCCGCGGCACGGCGTACCGCTCCCTGGCGGGAGACGCGCCGCTGACGGAGCAGCTCAACCGGGAGGCCAGGTCCCGGACCTTGCCGCTGGGCTGCCACGACGTCGCGCCCAGGGCGATGCCCTTGTTCCATCAGACCATGAAGGAGCACGGTACGGCACGTTGTTTTCCTTTCCTGCAGGCTACTCTTTCTTACTTTGGGCACACACACACACCACCCGTACGTACAAAGTCAGCCTTGCCTTTCCTTGGTCTCAAATTTTGCGAGGTCAGCAGGCCCTTCGTCTACGAGACATACAGGTCTATTGGTTGTTTTGACTGAAATCCTGGAGTCTTCTCTGCAGTTGATTTTTCTCTGAAAACACCTTCATCCCTCCGGTCATTGAACACATACTACATCGAGTTCAAAGTTGACTAGTACCAGTTCATTGATTCTCTGTTTGATTACCAACCAGTAGTACCTTTCCGTTGGATGCTGTTTTCTAGTTTCCAGATCTTATTGCACACTTTTCGTTCTCTGCCGTGTTTCAAAAGCAAACAAGCATGTTTACATACCAGCTGCTGAACTAGTTTTCCCATTTCTGAAAATACATGTATATAAGACAAGAGGCTTTTCAATGAGAGAAACAGTACTAGCAAGAAATTTCCATGTGGCATGTAGCATGCTATCTTTCCATAGGATATTGCAGAGATCCATTATACTATTTGTCAATAACCACATGAGAGATGGACCTCGCACCAAACTAGCACAGTACTTAATTTTCTTGAAGCGAAACACCAAACTACTAATAATTCAACGAAAATGTGTGTGATCCTCTTGTTCTGATATGATGACCAGACTTCCATCATATTGTCCTGCCGTTCTTGCTTAATTCACCGGTTGCTGTCGCCTTTTTCCTTTCGATCGTACTTTATCTGCAACAACTAGTTGTCCCCCAGCGAGAAAACGAAATAGTGGCACGCCAAGCCACCCACTAGCAAGCATAGCATGTGACTGAAAATGACAATGACAGGCAAGACGTCCATCACCTGGTTCGGGCCGGTGCCGAGGGTGACCATCACCAAGCCTGAGCTGGTGCGAGAGGTCCTGTCCAACAAGTTCGGCCACTACGAGAAGCTCAAGTTGCGTAGGCTTCAGAGGATGCTGCACAACGGCCTGGGCAGCCACGAGGGCGAGAAATGGGCCAAGCACCGGAGGATCATCAACCCGGCGTTCCATCTCGAGAAACTCAAGGTGAAATTCCTGTTGACATGTATGAACATGTGCCAATGCAGTGCCATCGATCTCAACGACGTCAGGATTACAATTACATACATACAGGATGTAAATTAAAATGCTTGTGTTGATGATTCCTGTCTTCCATTTCCAGCGAATGTTACCGGCTTTCGCCGCGTGCTGCACGGACCTGGTGCAGAGGTGGGAAGGCCTAGTTGCAGAAGGACAGCCGTGCGAGGTGGATGTGTGGCCTGACATGCAGAACCTGACAGGGGATGTCATCTCTCGCGCCGCGTTCGGCAGCAGCTACCTCGAAGGCAGGAGGATCTTCCAGCTTCAGGGGGAGCAGGTTCAGCTCGTCGTTCAGGCCATGGCCAAGATTCACATCCCTGGATACTTGTGAGCTTTTCTTTCCAACTCCTGCTTGTCTGTCTGCTTCCCCCGGCCCGTCGTTCAAGATGGGAATTTTAGCATTGCTCGCACCATGCATAGTGCTAATTGAAATCGTACGTTTCGCGCAGGTACCTGCCTACAAAAACCAACCGGAGGATGAAGCAGATCGCCTCAGAGATCGAAGCGCTCCTCAAGGGCATCATCGCCAAGAGAGAGAACGCGCTGAGAACCGGCGGTGCGGCAAGCGACGATCTCCTTGGCCTGCTTCTGGAGTCCAACATGGAGCACTGTAGGGGTGACGGCAACACCAAGGCCGGCATCACCACCGACGACGTGATTGGGGAGTGCAAGCTGTTCTACTTCGCCGGCATGGAGACCACGTCGGTGCTGCTCTCACCTGGACCATGATCGTGCTCTCCATGCACCCGGAGTGGCAGGACCGGGCCAGGGAGGAGGTGCTCCACGTCTTCGGTGACAAGACGCCGGACTACGATGGCCTCAGCCGCCTCAGAATCGTAAGCAGTGCACAGTCCGATCGTTCGGCACATTGTAACCGGTCAATCTGGCTTACGAGACTTGTAATTGTGATGCAGGTAACAATGGTGCTGTACGAGGTGCTGCGTCTGTACACGCCGCTGACGGCACTCCAACGCCAGACGTACAAGCCGATGGAGCTCGGCGGCGTCAGGTACCCGGCAGGCGTGATGCTGATGCTGCCGCTGCTGTGCATCCACCACGACAAGGACGTGTGGGGTCCCGACGCAAGCGAGTTCAGGCCGCAGAGGTTTGCCGAGGGGATCTCCAAGGCGTCCAGGGACGCGCCGGCGTTCTTCCCGTTCGGCTGGGGACCGCGCACCTGCATCGGCCAGAGCTTCGCACTGCTTGAGGCCAAGATGGGGCTCTCCATGATCCTGCAGCGCTTCGCGTTCGAGCTCTCGCCGGCCTACACGCACGCGCCGTTTGCCCACGGCTTGCTGCAGCCGGAGCACGGTGCGCAGGTCATGCTCAGAAGGCTCTCCTGATGATGATGATGATGATATATATGCATGGGCCGGGGTTAGGTTAATTGTTTGATGACTTCGTCTACATGTACAGCATATGTATGTATGTACGTACTACGTAGTAGTTACAAATCATGCAAGGAACTACACTTGCAAAGGCGCGCTTGTGAAAAAGTTAACTGACTTTGTATTTACTGATGAGATGTATCTCTATTATTACGGGTTGAGAGACTGATGGTTAATTGCAGGCAACTACCCATCATATATGGTCCTGTGAAATGTGTAATGCCTTATTTTTTTTTTTCCACGAAGGACTGTAAAAGTTTTACCACAAGTTTAACAACAAAATACAAAGAAAGCGCTTAGCCAAGTTTTTGGACGGCGAAAGATTTACAATAATTTTATTAGACCAAAGACATTCACCTGGCTTTTTACTAGAAAGCTTAACGAACATCAACTCGGTCTTTCGACACTGGTGTGAGCCAGTTTACATTTTTTGAAGCACTCTCAAGTGCAGCACACTTCACACAAAGACTTCTACCATACCTCTACTTAACATACTTTAAACGAAAATGGAAAACAGCTAAGTACCATTACATCCTTATCTCTTCCTGAGATAGCATTCAGCAAGTTCAGAACATCAGAGCAAAATAAAGAGCTAGAAGCATTCCAACGACCGAAGCAAACATCCCCCATCCTGCAAATTTCTTGTTCAGTGTACGTTTGCCACCAGCATCTGGAGCATCTCCTCCGCAGCTGGCTCCATCTTCGTCTTTAGCAACGGCCTCCAGGACTTGAAAGCACGATGATCTTGTGGATTATTCCTCTTGGCGATGCCAAAATCTTCTCGTTAATCGCCATGTCATTGCACAACTTCCATATGGTCCACATTGCCCCTGCACAAATGAATAGTGTCACCTTTTGCCTAACTCTATGGCAATTATCCATGAACTCTAGTAAAAAATAATCACAGCAAGTTGGTGCATTTTGCCACCCTAGGGTGACCAAGGAAGGTCCACAGGTAATAAGGCATTGAAACAAGATATGGTCAGCAGTTTCAGGTACATCACAACTGAAACAATTCTCTATCTTGTCCATTTTTTCTTTTTCAGCGCTACCCCCAGCTTGAATGCCATCATGTGTGGCCATCCAGATAAAAATCATCACTTTTAAAGGAATGTTGCATCCCCACATATTTATCATTTGTTGGTCCTTAACACCACCTGTTGTCAAGAACTTGCATCCCCACATATTTTCTTAGATTGTTCCAAAGCCCACCTCATTCTATCTCTACCTACCTCTAATCTGATTTGGGGTAAAAAGATCTAGGAAATCCCCCATTCATCCATGAGGACCCGTTTCATTGTCTCCCTGAATTGGATGTTCCATTTCTCATTTGTGCAAATGTTGGCTACCTCAATATCTAGAGCAGTGGCAACTTGGAATAGATTAGGAATCTACCTGTCAAAGAGCATCCTTCTAACGAGACATCATGCCAAAATCTTGTTTGTTGACCACTGACCACTTCCATCACCCTCCCCGTTTTGAAACCACTCCTAATGTCCAACAAAGATCTCCGCAATTAAGAGCCTTTTCTATTTTTTTATCAAAAATATGCTCTTCACCGCCCGTGATATTTCTTCCTTGAGATTGAACTACAAAGACTATCGTCACCCCTCTCTAACTTTTCAATCCATTTTCCTAATAGGCATGTATTCATAACTCTAACATCAAGAAATCATATCCCACCAGATTCCGTTGGTCTAGCTAGGGCTTCCCATTTCACCATATGATACTTCCTCTTTTTGCCTATCCCATGCCAATAAAATCTTGATCTGATTGAGTCTAAGAGTTGAAAGTTGCCCTCATACAACTGGTACACACCCACAGTATACATTGGTACACTAGATAAGCAGGATTCTATTAACATTGCTTTACCTCCTAAAGATAGGTACTCACATTGTCATGTCCCCAATCGTTTTGTTGTTTTGTCACTTACATAATTCATTTGTGCTTTGGCAATCTTGTGATCACTTTTTTTTTTTTAGATAATGGATGAGTACAAACATCCGATCTTGTGATCACTTACCCGTAGGCCTACGTTGTGTTGAACCGGGGAGGATGTTGCTGTACTTCTCGCTTGATGGAGTCTGAGATCGTATCCTTATTTGAGTTGCTCTCAAATCCCAGCACTTTGAATGGCCTCCATGATCATCTCCGGGTAGGATGAGAGCGGTGACTATCGGATCTTGACGGGCGTGGTGAGGGACGAGGAATCGTTTGGTCTCGAGGTACCCGCGGTCACAGTCCGACGGACTCACACGGTGGCTGTGGACGGCGTGATGATGGCGCCAAAGTTGCAGCGCGCTAGGGTTCGGGAGAGAGGAGACTTGTAGGGCTTGAGAGCTGAGGGTTTCCCTTTATTATTTCTTTCTTAATTACAACTGATTACACTCCTAACTTGTATTTATAGTAAAAAAGACTTGCACGCTAGGGGATAAGCAACACAAGTTTCCCTTTATTGTGTCGTAATCAGGAAAATTACGACCACACACCTACTAATCTGCTATCCTTTGTCGCTAGTGTTGATTTAAGATCCCCACCATATGGAAAAAAAGATCCCACCATATTTTTCTTGCCCATTTTTCACGGAAACATGTGAGAGCAGCCTTTTTAAAAAAACTTCAAGCGTATATTAAACAGAGGATATTGTTTCGCACCACAACCGGCCAAGTACAGAAAAATGAAAAGGAAAAAAAAAGAACATGACGATGAATTGGGATCTACCCAATTTAAGAGATAATAAATCCATGTCACCGGGTGAGCTAACTCCTATTTTTATAAGAGAGCCCTTGGTTTTAACAAAAAACGTAGGCTAGTACACTACTACAGAATTGTCCATCACAGCCGGGCTCCAACCCCCTTCACCGCGGCGGAAAACTGAACCGCAGAACCATAGCGTAGTGATGTGGGGTTTGAAAACACTACGGGGTCAAAACACCGGGCGGTGATGCGGCAGGAGAGACTGCGGTTTGATATCGAACCGCACGCGACTGTCACCTAACACCGCGGGTGTTCCGCGACCCGGCAAAATTTTTTGATCCAAGCAATGCAGGTTCGGAAGTCACCGCGTAGTTGATATTGGGGAGCACCGGGGCATTAATGAACCGGACGAAGCTGTGGGGATAACACTATCGGGTTAGACTGAAATACGGTGTATCGAAGAGCTAACAATGGCGGGTTACTTTGAACCCGTCGCTGAACTTTACGTGAACACCGTAAATTTTTGATCTCAACCCGACGGCGTTATTAGAGTGGAGACTATCGGTTGGTTAATGCAGCCGGCGGTGATGTTTCGTCGCCTATGACGGTTAGTAATTCAAACCGATAGTGTTTGGTATAGTTACACTACGGGTATGTTGCTCATTCATTGCTGGGCCCATGCCACCGGCGTTTTGTTTTAAATTTTTGAATTTATTCGTGGAAATTCAGCTCTTTTTAAATCCAAAAATCATCATACATTAATATCGTCAAAACATTACAGGATTTAATGGTTACATACAACAAAATCCACCTAATGTTCTAGAAACTAAGCCTACATGAACTTCTAAAATAAAAACACCAATGACCATAGAGTCATAGACATAAATAAAAAGCATGACATCTTTTCCAAAACCAATTAAGCGGCAATTTCGCAATCTTCATAAGTATGTGGGGTGGCTTCTCTTCAATCTCCAGGCGGTTAGTTTGCACCATTGTAGGCGACGGCGGCTTCACCTTCGATTGTTGTATTTTTCTCAGAATAATTATTAGCGTAGCCTTGGACTTGAGCATAGCAATCTTCCCAGGTTAGATAGATCCCCAAGACGCGACCAACAAACACTACGCGTACCCGCCATGCTTGCCTATACATGTCACCAAAATAGGATGATATTGTTATGTTATTCATAAAAGTTGTACAAGAAGTTACAGCATATATTTTAAAATATCCAAACTCCGGATTTGAACAACACTAACTCATGAATTTCAATCACAATTCGAGCACAAAGTTGCAAAGTGGCCGAGGCGGGCATTTCAACGTAACACCCCGCTGGCAAGGTACCGACTCCGACGACTCAATTGCTAAGTTACCTCGGGCGCCCTATCTTGTCTTGAAGGATTTGAGGAGGACAAGGTCGCGACTCACACGGGTCAGCGGTGAAGAGGAAGATGGCGCGAGGCCATGACCTGTAGAGGTGTATGGGTCCTCCGGTCGGGCGGAGGAAGACCAAGCGGCGACGCGAGGCTAGACAGCGGGCGACTAGTTCTCATTCCTCATAGGTAAAACTGCATACACCTAAAGGGATAATTTTCACCTCACCGCGGGTGCGGGCCGGAGGCGCAGGATGCCGGGCGCGCATTGGGGACGCGCCGAGGGAGGAGCGCCGGGCGCGGAAGAACGCCGTTGCTTTCCTGGCTTCCGCTGGAGCGAATGACCGGGGATGCGCTGTAAATGCATCGCCCGCGGGCGAGGGGAGGACCTAACGGGCGACAAGCAGTTGGTGGTGCGCCCGCCGGGCGACCCGGTGCTCTTCGCTACCGGTGGGGAAACGAATGGCGCTGTGTTCAAATGGCTTGCCAAAATTCTCGCTCCGAGCCACTCTAATTTTACTAGTCAACTCAAAACATGGATAAGTGGGCTTAAAATGAATATCAACATAAGACTAGGGTCTAACTAACATAATTCCACGAGCTTTGATGATTTATACCTTCTCGTGGACTTAATGTATAAAATGCAGAGAAGAATGGAGAAAGTTCCGTAATATATCCTCACATAATGCATGACAAGACTTAACCGCTGAAGTAACTCGACCTAAAATGTGGACTAAAAACACTCTAGAAGATACCGTAAGACACCGTAAGAGACGGGAAGTCATGGGTCTACCACCTGGGCGGCCGCCAAGCTGAACTAGGCCGGCCCGCTGTGGGTCCCACCAATCAGCTCATCATTTGAATGTCGGTTTGTAAACCGACCTTGAGGTTGTATCTACACATCGCTATTGAAGGTCGGTTTGATCCAATGGTCATCATTCATCGCCAAGGCCTATATAAGAAGACCCCCGACCCCGTGGCTAAAAACCCTAATTCATTCTATCTCATTCTATTCATTATCTCTCTCGCTTGTAGAGGTGTCCCAATGTAAGGATAACCCTCTCTGGGATTAGTGAAATTAGAAGTAGATTAGAAGTAGATTAGCCATGTAATTAGAAGTAGATTAGACATGTAATTAGAAGTAGATTAGATCTAAATTAGATCTAATCAAGAGTAACGGAGAGTGGAGCTATGCTCCCTGCTCGAGATGTCTTCAGAGTATGGTATGTCTTTGTATCTTCTCTACAAGACTTATGATTCATATACTTTATCTTCTCTATTCACTTTCCATGCCTTTTCTATATATGGTTAAGTATAGTTGTTATGCTATTGCATGGGATCTCCTGCCGTATTGAGGACTCTAGTTATTCATGGTAGCTAGAGTAGTAATCTATAGTGTAGACTTGGTGTCTAGGCTATAGGTTACCTGAGATTGCGCCTCAATCCCACTTGGATAGTTGTGGTAGCCTCAGGGGTGACAGCCTCGCCAAAGCCAATGTAGTCCACCACGCTCGAGGTTGGTGTTTCAGAGAGCTTTTAGGCGGCCTTCCCCAAGCTACTTTCTTCCCAGCCTATTCAAGAACCTGGAAAGGTACCGCTTTTGCTCCAAAGTGCATTAGTGTAATTGCTATCATAGAACCTAAGTAATAGAGAAGTACCCGTGAACCTTGATTTCTCTCTTTGACTTCTTGATTAGTTTAGTTATTCTTTTGATAATCTTAGGTGTTTGTTATTTTACACTTTGTTTGCTTATCCTTTATCATTTACCCCCTCACTATAGTCTAGTGGTTTGCTAAGTTAGTGGATACATGATTGTGACTTATTAGAATTCTTTAGCCAAAGCTTCCCTCGTGGATACTGATACTCTAGAATACTCATCCTAGGGAAAAAGCTACAATGGTAGGTGTCGTAGGCGCTGCGTAATCCTTCATATTCTTTTTAGCACTTAACA
>JADLZK010011990.1:0-16790 GCA_015847255.1 Hyparrhenia diplandra | reverse complement strand
GTGCCAACAATGAGGATTTGAGTTTGATGTGTATGCATATGTGTTGGTCGGCCATCGTGACGTTGTTTTGTTGCAGGTGTGGTAAACCTCACCGTGCAGGGGAGGTGTTGCCGAAATTTCTAACTTTCAGTTTACTCGGCTTCTTTTTACAAGTTTTCGTAACTTATCTTAAATCCTGTCTCACACAGTATACTCTTCTTTGTCCAGCACCAGTCGGCGGCGTCAAATGACCCACATCCCGAAGTATGTCAATTTGCGCTAGCGGTAGATTCTCCGGCTCAGCAGTTTCCAGCTTTCGGGTGGGGAGTAAGGCCTCCTGGATCCGCGCCGTGAGTTGTGATAGACATTAGTGGACTTCTCTATGCTTTAGTGACATTAGTGGATGCTTTGTGATGGTTGTGTTGAATTATGTGTGATGAACTTGTGACATGTTGTGATGAACTATGTGCAGGACGTATATTTGTGATAATGTGGACCTGTGATATGTATTTCTGATATTTGTGGTAGTATGAAACTGATCTGAAAAAAAAACAAAAATCAACCTATTCTTTGCCGAAAGTGTTATTGTCATGACCCAGAAATAGGGCCCGGAAGGACAAGCCCGACAGAGCCCGCGGAGCGCCGGTGCCCCCCCCGGGCTCACGCCCCCGCCGCCCTTCCCTCCTTTCCGCGGACTCTTCGGCAATTAATTCGGGAATAAAGGAGGAAAATATCTAGGATTATCTTTAGGCGTTTTTTTTGGTGTGCAAGGGGCTATCTCATCTATAAGGGAGACCCTTATTAGGAAATAAATAAATAGGATATGCTTGTAAAAAGTATTCCAATCTATAAGGAAACCTTTAGAGAGATTGCTTGAGATACAAGTCCCACTAGCCGGGCTATAAAAGTAAGGGGTCATAATCTTTCGGGGCAACAAGCAAATAAAAGAAATTTATCCCAATCTCATGCTCCTCCTCCCCCCAGCGCCCCCCTCCCTCCCCTGCTGCCGCACGCCGCCCGGGGCCGCCGCCACCGCCGCGCCCGCCCAAGGCGCGCCGCCACGCCACCGCACCTCGCCGCCGCCTCCACCATCGCCCCCCGTCCTCATCTCCTCCTTCCAATCCCCCAATTCACGTGTCGATTCACGGCTCAATCTAGCCGGTTCCCGACAGTTATGGTCATAACACTTTCGGCAAAGGGGTTGTCCTTTGCCGTTGCCGAAAGTGTTATGACCAACGTGCTTATACTTTTTTGCCGTATGTTTGGACTATAGCACTTCGGCAAAGAATTAGTTAAAAAATATTATCAATTTCTTTACCGTGTGTTTTGAGTGTTATGACGAACGTGCTTATACTTTGCCGTATGTTTGGACTATAGCACTCGGCAAAGAATTAGTTAAAAAAATATTATCAATTTCTTTACCGTGTGTTTTGGGCGCCAGGCAAAGAATTAGTTAAAAAAAATATTATCAATATCTTTGCCGTGTGTTTTGGGCGCCAGCACTCAGCAAAAAATTAGTTCAAAAAATATTATTAATTTCTTTGCCGTGTGGTTCGGGCGCCAGCACTCAGCAAAGATGGATTTTTTTAAAAAAATCAATTTCTTTAATTTCTTTGCCGTGTGTAAAATATTATCGATTTCTTTACCGTGTGTTTGGGCGCCAACACTCGGCAAAGATGAACGTTAAGATGGGCATTTTGACGGGCGCCGTCATGTTTCTTTCCTTTGCCGTGTGCTAGTGCGGCACTCGGCATTGACAATGATGACACTTGGCTTAGCCCGTCTATGCCGAGAAAACGCTGTCGTGTGGGGTAAGCCGAGTGTACCTTTGCCGTGTGTTTTCGGGCCTAAGACTGTGGATCCGGTAATAATGATATTAAATCTTCAAAGGAACTGTGACGTTTGTGCGGTGTGTCTCGAGTGTATTCAACCTTATTTGATGAATCAGTTCTAAGGACCTTGACTGTCAGAACCCGGCTAGATTGGGCCGGAACTGACATGTCGACGGCCATCTTGACGGTGGCGGTGATGGTGTAGACGGTGGTTGGGGCTGTTTGGGAGTAGTAGACAGGAGGAAGAAGAGGAGGAAGCGGGCGGCGGGGCGGAAGACCGCCGCTCCAGGAGGGCGGCGCGGCCGGGCGGCGGGGGCGGGGGGGCACGGCGGCGCGCGCGGTGGCGGCGCGGGCGGTGGCGGCGTGCGCGCGCGGCGGCGCAGGAGAAGAGAGAGAGAGAGCCTAGAGCTGGAGAGCTGTTGGGAGTTACCCCTTTAATTTATTTCTTCTTGAGATTCAACCGACTACATGCCCCTTGTATTTATAGTCCGAGGGAAACTTGCATGCTAAGAAAGATCTAGAGGTTTCCTTATAGATTGGAATTCCTCTTTTACAAGCAACCTATTTATTCCCTATTTTATTCCTAGCTTTATTCCTTAAATATTCCTTACTTAATTGCGAAAACAACCGACGTGGCGCGTTACGGCGGGCGATGGCGGCGGCCGGCCGGGGAAGCGCTGCCACAAGCTGCGGGGGCCTTGGGCCCTAGGCGGCGGCGGTTCCCCCCCTTGTTGGGCCCTATTCCGGCGATCTCTTTTTTGGTCATGACATTTCTCCCCCCTTTCGCTGACAACGCGTCCTCGCTACCGTCGTTCGCACTATTGTCGTTGTTGATGAGCTGGACGAAGATGGATGTCCTGACCTTTGCTGATTGGAGAATATCTCGTAGCACCCGTGATAAGTCCATGACGTAGTAGCGATGGTTGTTGAGTAAGACAATCTCCATTGCCGGGCGCCCAAGTTGTTGCTCCTAGCCGGGCTTGATGGTTCCGTCGATGCAAAGTAGGTTGTTGCCAATTCGTGTTGCCGCTTGATGAAGGATGGGAGCCTCCGGGGTAGTGACGGGGCCCGACGAGGTAACAGGTTGATGTGGGTGGTATGTACCTCTTGTCGCCGCCGCTTGAAGCTCACAAGTCGAGGCTTGTCAAGATGGAAGCGTCGAACTCCTGGACGAAGTTGGTTCGTAGTGCTCCCTATGTAGGGCGCCTCCTCGGTGCGGTGCAGCCCACGGTATGTTGGCGTAGTCGTACTGGGCGTAGATGTCGTTGAGGAACATTGGGTCCCACTGGTTGAGCTGTGGAGTCGTCCTGGTTGTCATGGCCGAGTAGTCGACGTCGCGATAGTTGTTGGTGTCGTCGTGGAATGACGTCCCAAAACCGAGAGTGGGGCACCATGGTATGTTGTCTCCGCTTCTCCGTGGGCGCCTTGGTGATGCGGGGAGCCAAAGAAAGAGGAGTGCCGCTTTCGTTGGCAAACCGTGTACCTGATGTTCCTTTTGCGTGGTGCTGATGGTGTCGCCTTTGCTGGAGCTGTAGCTTGATTGATGGTGTTCTCCACCATTGTCGATGTTGACCGAATGTCCAGCAGGTGTAGTAGATCGTCGTCGAAGGTCGGCGAGTGAACGACCGTCTCCTTGGTGGCGCCTGGGGGCGTCGGTGTTCTCATCAGCCATGGCGCCCATGTGGGGAACGTCGTGGTCGCCGATGTTGAGGTTGGCCACGAGGATGGCGTCGTGGTTGATCCCCTTGTAGTTGTTGGCGATGGTAGGCATGGCGAAGACGTAGTCGACGTCAGGGGGCTCGTCATTGGCGTTGGCGTCCTTGAGGCCGTCGTTGACGTTCATAGCGCCCATGGTCGCGTCGTCGCCGTTGTCGATGTCGTTGATGGTGCCGGTGTCGAAGACGCCATGGTTGACGCCGCAAGCGGCATCGTTGTAGCATGGGTGGTAGAGATAGAAGCTCCTTGTTGATTGGGATGTACTTGCCCGGTGACTATGGAGCGTGTGATGTCCTGGTCGGTGAAGGTGTTGTCCAAGATGCTAGGATCAGCGACGTCGATGTTGACGTCTGTTGACGTCGATGTCTCACCCATAGTGACGTTGGTGTTGTCGTTGATGCTGAGGACGTCAAGGTTGGCTACGTCGTGGTCGTTGCTGATGTTGTTGGGGCCGCCCTTGGAGGTAGTGTCGATGTCGAGGACGTCGGGGTTGAGACCGGCGACTTCAGTGTTGACGTCGGGCGACGTCGTTGAGTCGTCCTTGTTGGCACTCCAGATGTTCCCAATGTCAAAGATGATGTTGGTAGTGACCGGGAAACTTATCTGTGCCATTGTAGTAGTCGTGAGACGTTGGCCTAGTTGTGTAGGCTTTTCGTCGAACAGCTGGTGGACGTCGGTGGTAGCCTCCGGTTCTGATCTGATCTGGATAGCGACCGTGGGGGCACCCATGGGGTTGACATGGCTGGTACTCGCCGTGGAGGGGACGACGTCGGCGGCGCCCTGGGGGACACCGTTGTTGTCGGTGGCGTCCGTGGTAGTAGCGTCGTCGAGGGAGTCGTCCAAATGCATGATTATGAAGCCGCGGCGTTGCCGCGAGTGTGTCGCTGGTGTTGGCGCCGCCGTAGGGTTGTCGCCCTTGGTGGTCGCCATAGCAGGGCTGGTCGAGCTTCTCGTGAGGGCGGTGAAGTTGGCTCGCATCTCCTTCATGAGACCAGCAAGCTCGCAGATCCCCATCCGGAGCTCGGCGATCTTGTGGTTGTCCATCCGATCTTGGCGTTGGTGGTGGTCGGAAGCCGTCGGTGGTGGGAATCGCCCCGGTCTCCGGATACCACCGCCGAACCCGGCTAGATTGGGCCGAATCGACATGTCGACGGCGATCTTGACGGCGGCGGTGATGGTGTAGACGGTGGTTGGGGCTGTTTGGGGAGTAGTAGACAGGAGGAAGAAGAGGAGGAAGCGGCGGCGTGGGGCGGCGGCGCTGCCGCCGGGAGGGCGGTGCGTCGGGCGGCGGGCGGTGGCGCGTGGCGCGCGCGGCGGCGGCGTGGCGAAGCGGCGGCGGTCGGAGGGCGGGCGCGTCTTGGGAGAAGAGAGAGAGAGAGCCTAGAGCTTTGAGAGCTGTTGGGAGTTACCCCTTTAATTTATTTCTTCTTGAGATTCAACCGACTACATGCCCCTTGTATTTATAGTCCGAGGGAGACTTGCATGCTAAGAAAGATCTAGAGGTTTCCTTATAAATTGGAATTCCTCTTTTACAAGCAACCTATTTATTCCCTATTTTATTCCTATTTTATTCCTTAAATATTCCTTACTTAATTGCGAAGCAACCGACGTGGCGCGTTTACGGCGGACGATGGCGGCGGCGGCCAGGAGGCGCGCCAGCCAGCGCTTTGGGCCCTAGGCGGCGGCGGTTCCCCCCTTGTTGGGCCCTATTCCGCGATCTCTTTTTTTGGTCATGACATTGACGTTTAAGGACGAGACGCCTGCTGCGTGGTCAACACTAGCGTCAGTATTTCAGTGTCTCGACTGAATCAATGCAATGTAGATGTGATGGGAAATTCAATACCACCTCAGTACGTCGATCTCAGATATAGTCAATAATGAAGCAGATAATTTTTCGGTGCGTTTTCCACTCGTTTGCCTATTCGATCGAGCCTGCCCATTTGTTTTTTACTTTTTAGTTTTCTTTGACAATTGTAGTTCCTACCTTATCCAACTACACGTTTTAGTTTGGTGACTTAAGGAGACACTTCCAATTTCTTTCCAATTGTATATATTTTGGTAAGTGATTCTCGGTCTGGTGTAGCATAAACAAATCGTTAACACACAACATTGGTCTTCCTTTCATCTTTGTTGTTTGACCTGTAAGGTTTTGAAATGGATAAAATGATTTAGCATGACACATTTTTTTTGCAAGGAATTTAGCATATGCATGGTGTGCTGAATTGTTTGGAAACTATGAAACTTGAACAGTTCAAGCAAGTTCGTGAGGCTGCAAGTGTTGGAGTGCGAGGTGGGAATATGATATCACATGGGACGCTATGGGAACGAATATGGTTTTAATTAAGGGCATGCATAATGTGCTGCGTTTCCGTCAGGATTGACTTCCCTCACACGGATACCATTATAATTAGCATATATATCAAGTTGGCTTTGCTCTGTTGCTGTTTGGATAAGTTGAATTATCTCACCTGAGTCACATAGTAGCTGCTTAGTGTACTGAACTTTCAGCACATTCTATACTACTATAATAAAGAAACCATAAACATTCTTTATCAGTTGCTCCTGAATACTTGCCTAGAGATTTTTTTTTCAAAAGCGTGCATTGACACGTGCTTCATTAAGTGGAAGGAAAAGTTTTGCAAACTTTAAGGAGGGACTCGGCGAGACGTTGTATCCACCTTGGATAAACACTAGACACAAATCGCCAACAGGTAACGGAAGTAAGGGTGAACTAACTAAGTAACAAATTGTGCGACAAAGACTAGCGTGCTATTGACGCCTCAAGGCATCACGCCGCCATCTGCGCTCTAGAGTGCACCTCGAACAAGCTGCTGACCACGCCGGTACTCTTGCATCGCTTCCATCGTGATAGGAGATAGGGGCTCGGCGAACGCCTCATGGAACTTGATAGTGATTGTGTCATCTGGAATGAAGACTTGTCATGCCTACGCTGCCAACAATGCCTAGGCCTCCAGAGAGTCAACTGTCATAGTAGACGGGCACAACACAACAACATCGGTTGGCCGACCCGCGAGAAGGGAGATGGCGAGCTCATCGAGCATCGGGTCGACCCATACGGGAGGCCCAGTGCCCTCACACAGAGCTAGCATGAGCGGGTTGGTAGAAGTGGCGGCATTGTCGGCGATGTTGATCTCCCTTGACAACCTGCCATGCCACCGGCGACGATGTCAATGGCGCATGTCATTGTTGGAGCGACCAGGTAGTGCTTGCGAGCAAGCCATAGGGCTGCCACCGCAACCGCCGGCGTTGAAGGGGCCGGGCAGAGGATCTGTCTGATGATGACGGGTGCCGCTTGTTGGGGACTTTGGTTCCATCCAAGCTCAAGGTGCGGTTCCGGCACATAGGTTGTGCCCTAGCTGTCGCCGTCATTGCCGATATCCATCCCAAGATGACCATGGTTGCTTCCATTAGGACATTGCTGACGACTATGCCTAGGAGGTTCCCATACTCAATCCAAGGAAGGGCACAGGGTTGGGTGGGCGTGCATGCAGTTCCTCACGGTGTGCTTTGTGCTGAGGCAGAGGAGGTAACGAGATGGTAAGATGCACCAAGTGGCGATGCGGTCCCTGGCCAAACAATTGAAGCAGCGGCCAACGAGCGAAGGTGGCACTGGGCATCGGCGATGTGGCAGGTTACGGCGACGCCTGCTTCGATGACTTTGAATAAGCGTGAATCCATCTGCATTAACAGACGCAGCTACATGAGGGGCTTCGCGTCGAGAGGAAGCGCCTGTAGAGAAGGGGCACGTGGTGGCATCGGAGAACGCCTGGCATCGGTCATGGAACGACAGAGACGGCCGCAAGGCGCAGACACCCTGCGCTGCTGGCCAAGGTGCTGATGTGCGGGCACACGCACTGTCGGCTGTTGGCCAAGCAGGTGGCGCGCGGGCACCCTAGCTGTCGAGTGCATGGGCGTTGTGGAAGTACCGTCGACTTTGGTCTGGTTACGACGATGCCGCCAACGCTTGTTGACACTTGTAGTCAATTGTGGGCCAAGGCAGCGCAGCGCAGGCACTCGAGCGACATTCAACGGTGGACTCCTACCATCGTTGGGCACATTGGTCCTGCGTCGATGGTGATTCCCCCTTACAGGGGCCGGATGGGCTCTCCACGGCAGCAGTGCCCCGTGCTGCATCCGGAGAGCCTTGTGAGCGGCATCTAGGTACGTCGGTTGCTTGGGCGAAGGAACGAGTCCAATGTCGGCGCTATCTGTGCCAGGGTCCTCCTCCCAACGCTAGAAATTGCTCCTGCCAGCTTGAGCGGGGAAGAAGGGTACGTAGGGCGTGCGCGGAGAGGGAGCACAATGAGGATCTGCCTGAGCACGTGACATCTTCCTCCTCGTCCTTGTCTTCCAGAACCTCCTCAACGAGGACTGGCGTCTCGTCCTCAGGCACCAGCATAGGAGAAGCTGCAGCCAGTGAGAGCATCTCCAGTGGTACCTCTCAAATTGGGGCCCCAAAATCTCATTTGCATGCTAGCCTAAAAAAAGTAGGGGCCTAAAATTGGTTCCAACTCTAGTGGAATCCAAAGCGCAGGACCCTATCCGCTCGTTTTTTTATTCTTCGATGCCTCGCCCGCGCCGCCCGCTACTCTTGTCATCGCCGGCGCTGCCCACTGCTCCTGCCCTCGCCGCCGCGTTGCTCCAGCCTTCTTGAGAGACGCAAGGCCAAGGTGTACAAGCCGGCGGCGTGCCACGACGAAGTTCCCTCTGACACTCGATGAGCGTGCCGGCGCCACCGTGTCTGACTTCCATGCGCACGATGTCTGGCGACGACACGGACGGGCGTTGCAGCATAAGCGCGGCCTTCTCGCACCCCACAAGGCTGTCGGACTCCGCCAGCGTGACGAGCGGGCCAGGGACTCCCTCGGACACGAGCAGCACCTCGTCGGCGTCGCCGCCCGAGTCTGCGACGTGCCTATACGCTTGGGCCGGGAGACCCGCTTGTCGAGCCCGAACCAGGCAGCCATGCCCGTAGGGCCGTGCCACCGAGGCAAGACCTCCTGGGCTGCTTGGGCTTCAGCTCCTGCTAATACGGGCGCTGGGACGACGCTGCCTGCGCCGCCTTAGATGGAGACCGCCCGTGGGGCGGTGCGTTTGGGCGATGGGCGCGCTGCTTGAGTGGCGGCCGGCCAGCTGGTGCGATGTGTTTGAGCGGTGGGTGACCGCGGGACATGTCGGAGCGGTGAGGAGCGGCGGCATGAATCCTCCCCCGCCGCGGCTAGTGCGGAACGCTGGGCCTGGGTAGGAGCAGCGGCGACGGAAGCACCGGGTTGGTGACGAGTCGGCGCGGAACTCCATCGGTGGCGCGGGGCGGATGCGGAACGCGGGGCCGGGTCGGCGACGCGGTGGAGAAGCTCCACCACTTGATGGAGGCGCCCGCGTGCTCCTCAAGCTGAAGCAAAAAACCCGACGAAAGCGGCGTCCTTGACGCGCCCCCGAGGTCGAGCGGCGCCGACAAAGACATGCTCCCCGGGCGGGCGGCGGGCGGGGCGGCGCCCCCCATACCCGATCGACCGGGTGGCAAGGCCACGCTGGCGGCGTGTGCGGTGCTCCACGCGACGGGAAGGGGAAGAGAAGAGAAGTCATGTGAGACCCACTGAATAGGGGGTTTGCAGATTTAGGGTTTTCATATTAAAATTTGAGGTGGCATGAAAAATAGGAGCCCATCTAGAGGGCGCCACTGGAGTTGATTTTTTACTTGAACTCTTATAATTTAGGGTACGAGTCCAAGCAGGGGCCCCCACTGGAGTTGTTCTAACGACGGTAGTGGCTACGTGGCGTGCACGCCAGGCCCCACGGGTGTCGGGAGAGACAGGCTTCGGTGGCTGCGCCACGTCGGCGGCCGCGGCTCAATGTGGCCCATGTCCAAGTGGCGGCGATGGGGGTGGACACCGAGTGGCGGCGATGGCAGTGGACGGGTGGCCTCCGGCGGCGGAGGTGAGGCTGGCTCTAGCTGTGGCCTCCTTGGGGCCTAGAGACTTTCCATGTATGTATGAGTTAATAGTCCGTGATTACCCATAAAAACACTAGTGATCCCTGATAATATAGCGTATGCCACATTAATTTGGTTGTTTTTATGTGCATTTTTAAATGAATCCGTATACTAGTCCATAAAAAAACGTGTATACGCATATCCAATCTGTACGTATCCAAAATCCATAGTATGGAATGAATATGTGTCCAGGAAGTATTCGTATCGTATGTCGTATCTGATACGCATATCCATCTGCCATATATATTTTTGAAACGCACGATCCGGCGGGACGACGTTTTTTTCGGGAGAGCTCTGATTTTTTGGCTTCCAAAAATTTTGAAACCTAATAATTTTGGTAGCGTCGAATGAATAATTTTGGTAGGGACGACGTTTTTTCGGGAGAGCTCTGATTTTTTTTTGGCTTCCAAAATTTTGAAACCTAATAATTTTGGTAGCGTCGAATGAATAATTTTGGTAGCGTCAAATGGCTTCGTCGATTCGCTCGGTGACCTGGCGAACCAGGCGATTCCAGCGGACGTGGGATGGGCCCACACGGCGGGAGCTGCGTTGCTGGTGGTCCTGGCGGCGCAGACGCACCTATAGATGTCCAACGGGCGGCCCGGTCGCGGCCCTTCGGGCGGGCACGGCCCGGTCTGAGGTTGGGCGCGTCGGGCCACGGGCCCGGCCGCCCGCGCCTCCACCGTCGCTCGGGCCCGACCTCGGCTCATGGCCCGGTCCGTGGGCCATTTTACCGGGCCACGGGCCGCAAGCCCGCGGGCATCGGGCCGCCCATCCCCTTTCTCTGGATGCTATGCTCGATGTCGCCGTTCCCGGCGCCCGCCGCGTCGCGCCACGAGAGAGGGAAGGTTTCGCCGCCGGGCGGGTCGCCATCACCGGCGCCGCCGGCACCGTCTGGCCGGCCGACGCCATGGCCGCCACGCGCCACGCCGCCGCTGCCGCCGCTGCCGCCCGGCGCTTTGCGCCCCGCCGCCCTTTACGCGGCGCGCCATACGCCCGCTGCCGCGCGCCGCGCCAGCGTAAGCGCTGGCGCCGCCCTCTGCGCCCGCCCTGGCCCTCGCCGCCGCCGCCGCCGCAAGGCGCGCGCCCGCTGTTGCCGCGCTAGGGTCGCAGCGAGGCCTGCCAGCGCCGATGCCGCGCCACTGCCGTGGTGATGCCGATGCGGCGCCGTCGAGGTGAAGAGTTAGGGCCGATGGGGAAGTTAGCACATGGGAAAGTTAGCAAGCCGATGGGGAAGTTAGCGGATGGGGAAGTTAGCGGGCCGATGGCGATGCGAGAATCAGCAGGTTGCCGGGCCGCCACCGGGCCACCTCCTCCCACCGGGCGGGCGGCACCGTGCCACGGGCCGAGGCGACGCCCATGGCCCGGTCCGGCTATCGGGCCGTGCCGCCCGTGGCCCGTATGCACCGGACCGGGCCGTGCAGTACCGGGCCTCGGACCGGGCGCCGTGCAGCGGGCGGATGGAACATCTATAGACGCACCCTGCAAACTACAAAAACCATATCAGCCCACTGTGCTACAAAAACCATGCAAAGCCGAAACGAGGACCTTTTTAGCTTGTAATCCCTAGCTTGGCTACAGATCCTTTGGCATTCTCGTGATATATAAATATTGTTAGTATTTTTCTGTTAATCTAGCGAAATTTAAAAGTTTGACCATCATGCATTCACAGTGATATTTATTTTGAGACGGAGGAGTAGCTTTTACCGACAATCTTGTCTTGATTACCAATTCTTTATTAATTATGAAATTAAAGAAACAATAGAATAAAATTTTTAATTAAGATGGAGTTTTTTCACTTAAAACTATTTACTGACTTCAATTCTATCTTTACTAGAAGAAAACAAAAAAGAATAGTCATATGTATAGACAATATAAAGAAAATGACATCTCGTTGACAACGAGGCAATGCCAAACCATGAATACATTATGCCATGAACTTACAATTCCACTTGTATCTTTCACTACGAATCTATCTCACCAAAATTCTACTTAAATATTGGGAGGTCAATAAGACAAATTTATAGAAGAAGCATGACAAACTGAAGCGGCGACAACCTCTTGTTTTATCATGCCAAGAGGTCTACTAGTTCACAATTTTTGTCTTATTGTTGCCGAGTATCAAGATCTTTGCCGAGTGCTAAATATCGGGCACTCGGCAAAGGCTGACGCTCGGCAAGTGAGGCTTTGTCGAGTGTGACACTCGGCAAAGTTGTCATCAACGGCGCCTGAGTCGTGACGACGACTTTTCTTTGCCGCTCGGCACTCGACAAGGGCTTTGCCCTATAAAAGGCGCTCGGCAAAGAGCCCTTTGCCACTAAAAATTCACCGAGTGCCTGGCCTCCTAAACTGGTTAACTCTGTCAGTTCTTCCTTGCCTACTTATTATATGTACTCTCTTAAATTACCTATCACGGTAATCGACATAATTGACAAGCATAGAAAAAAAAATGTCCGTGAAGGGAAGTGATTTTAGAAAAAAAAAAAAATACGATCTTTCTCCTTGTAGCCTTGTCAAAGTTCCAAAAGATAAAGGTGGGCTGGGAATTGTTAACCAATGAAGCTTTGCTTTTGAAACAATTGGATAAAATTTAGAAAAGAGAATATCCGGTGGGTGAACCTGATTTGCCAGAAATACTACTACTCGTCTGATGTCCCACATTTATTGAGAGAAAAGGGTTTCTTTTTGTGGAAGGATATTTTAAGGTTAAATGTTAAATTTAAAGGAATTGCTTGTTGTTTAACCAATAGAGTTCACCACTAGATAAATGAACTTCCGTGGCGGACAAAAACGATTTTCGGCGGCGGTTTTTTTGCCCGCCACCAACATAGGGTCACCGAAAATGAGAAACTTCAGTGACGGTTTGTTTTTGCCCGCCACCGTTAATAAAATAAAAAAATCCCACGAGCCCACGGGAGCCCATCTAGGCCCGGCCCGCGAGCCCATCCGCCGCCGCCGGCGGCGGCCGCCGCCGCCCGATCCGTCACCGCGGCCACGGGATCCAGCCACCAGCGGCCGGTGGAGGAAGCGAGCCGCCGCGAAGTGGATCCGCCACCGCGAAGTGGATCCGGACGCCACGGTTGATCCGACCGAGGCGCCACTCGACCCGGTCGAGGCGCCGCTCGATCCGGCCGCCGCGAAGTGGATCCGCTGCACGCTTGATCCGCCCGATCCGCCGCTCGATCCGCCCCGCGCGCTCCATCGATCCACCCGGCGCGCTCCATCGATCCGAGAGAAGGAAGGGAGAGGGAGGGCCGGTGACGCCCGCCGCCGGGAGAGGAAGGGGAAGGGAGAGGGAGGGCCGGTGACGCCGCCGCCGGAGAGGAGGGGGAGGGGAGGGTCGCTCGCGGGAGGGGAGATCGGGAGGGAGAGAGCCACCGGCCGGGAGGCCCGGATAGAGAGAGAGAGAGAGAGAGAGTTGGTGAAAGAGGGAGAGAGTTGGTGAAGTGAAATGAAACCCTAGGAGCTCGTATATATATTTGTGGCCACCGAAATGGGCTTTTGGGCTGATAGGTTGGGCCTGATTTTCCGTAGCGGGCTAAATATAATAACCGCCACGATTAATCTATTTACCATGGCGGGTTTTAAAACCGCCATCAGCAATGAAAAAAAACGCCACTTGTAAATTAGGGTATTAACCGTGGCGGTTTTTTAAATAACCGTCACCAAAAATCATTTGAAAGTGCTATGCAAAATCAATTGTGTAGTAGTGGGTGAGACTACTAGCTTTTGGTATGACAAGCTAAATGGAAAGATTTATTCCCAAGAGTATCCAAATCTCTTCAGCTATGCAAAGAATCCAGACATTTCTCTCTAGAAAATCAGAAATGCAGATTAGCTCATTGATTGCTTCAGAATTCCAGCTTCAATGAATTCTTGGAATGGCATAATACTGTGGCCCAACTCAAATCCTATTCTTCCATATGTCAATGATAGTTGGGCTGAAAAATATTATTGGCACGCGCTGGGCAATCCAGAGCAAACGGACATCTTGCATACGAAGACTTGGGGGGCGACTCAGCACCGCGCCGTCCGAGCTTCCCCACGCCGGTTGCCCCCGACCGCCGCCGCCGCCGCTCCGGCCAGCGGTGGCGGCGGCTCGTTGCCGAGCTCAACAAAGCCCACCGCAACAGCTTCCCCACACCCGTCTCCTCTCCTCTTCCTTCTTGAAGCTCGAGAACGAGGAAGAAGAGGGGAGCACCACCAACTTCGCCGCCCCCACCGCCCGCACGCAGAAGTCTCGCCAACACGCCTCCCGACCACCATGGCTGAGAACGGTTAGCCTCTCAGGCGCCCCCACACACAGGGCCTCCCGCAGCCTCAAGTCTCCGCGCGCCGCACCTTGCAGGCCGCCGCCATTGTCGCTGTCGCCGTCCCCACGTAGGTCCACGCCGGCACGTCCACGGCCCCAGTGTCACCAGCCGTCTTGCCGCAGTCATGCCGACCAGAGCCACCGCTACTCCACCAACACAACAACCACCCCACCACCGGCCACCGACGCCCAAACATCCCCATCACGGCTCACCGCACCTCCACCTCCACCACTACTCTGTCGCCATCGCAGCAGCGCCACAGAACACCACCACCGTCCGCTTGCAACCCCGGCGCACCTGTATCGGCCACCCCCGCCGCGCCCAGTGGCCACCTCCCACCGCGCCGGAGACCGGATCCGGCCAAGGGAAAGCTGGATCCACACGTCGCCGCCCACCTGGTTGGCCATGCGTGGCCGGAAGACCGCCGCCGCCGCCTGAAGATCGCCGCCACCTCGGGCGCCCCGCCCGACCGCCACCGCGGGGCGCGCTAGGTCCGCCCCGAAGGCCGGATCCAACTACCACGATGCCGGATCCACGCCGGAGCCGCCAACTCGCCGGAGGAGAGGGAGCAAGGAACCGGGAGAGGGAGATGGTCGACGGCGGACTCCATGCCCACAACCGGGAGAGGGGGGAGGCAAGGAACGCCCGGCCGCCACCGTCCTTGCCCTCCACCGAACTCCGGCGGCGAAGCTCCGGCGGCGGCCGAGCCGGGAGGGGCGGGGAGGGGCCCGGGATAGGGTTTCGGCGCCGCCCGAGTCACCCCTTGGGGAGAGCGACGCGGGGGCCGAGCTTGGGACCGTCTTGCGAGATTCAAATCAATTATAGATTTGAAATTTAATAAAAAAATGATAAAACAAAAATAAATATGTATTATTTCTTATTAATAAATATATGTATTACTTTCGTCATTATTTTATTGACATCTGACAGTTATTTTCCTCCCGTTGCATCGTACGGGCAAATTTGCTAGTATATATAAAAGAACACATTCTGCAGTACAACCTTGTGCGAGGGCTGCGGGCGGATCGGGGAGGGGCGCCCGGTGAGGATACGACAGCGTGGCTGAACGTCAGGGCTCCGAGTCACCCAGCACAGATCCAACGGCCAGCATGTCATTTGATACTCGCCGTGGTTATTATATTTTGATTTTAATAAAAGCAATCTGAAATGACCAAACACGAGGCTGTGCGGCAAGCGAGCTGGACTGCCGACTGCGTGCGGGGAGGGACTGGGGGAGCCGGGAGGGATACTGCAGATACATTAAACGGTCGGTTGAGTAAGCAGAGGGAATAGAAGAGAATTAATATGTGTATAGGAGTATATTTCTAAGGTGTGTATTCCTAGATGTATATTGTGGTGTAGACATAGTTGAGGTCATGACTGTGGAGTAGGTATTGAACTGGTGTTTTATAAGGAAGAGAAAGAGATTTTATAGAGCAGAGATTCAAAAAAGATTCTACCTATATTAACTGTAATGTCTCGGAGAGGGAGGTCTTCCTCAAACTGGAACAAATGCAAAGATGGCAAACCGAACAAATGCTATAAACTAAGCGTTCCTCTCATGACGGCAGCGTTTTCTGCTGTCCTCTGAACGGAGGCTGTCGGTTCCCATCCCTGCGAAGGCGTGCTCCACGACCTTCTTCTTCAGGTTTTCCTTAACGGCTTCAGAAGGTTTTTTGGGCCGCATTAACGGCCCGCTTTTTCCATGAGTTTAATTTGGGCTTCCGCATCATCAGCCCGCTTTTTCTCGAGTTTAATTTGGGCTTCCGCATCATCAGCCCGCTTTGCCGCATCATCAGCTCACTTTTCCATGAGTTTAGTTTGGGCTTCCGCATAAATGGCCCGATTTTCCGCATCATCAGCCCGCTTTCCGGCATCTGCAGGCGTGACGAGTATATCCTCTAAATAATTAGTATGCTCATGCTCTGAATCAGTATGCTCATCCACCTCAGAGGGCGGCCCGGCCATGACTTGTGGTGCCACAACGGAATCCTCTTCGCTCGTGTCCTCCGGGCCTCGATCCGGTGAGCAGCAACGCTAGCGGCCTGGCGACAGGCGGGGTGCGGCCGGGCAACCTAGCTCCCCCCCCCGACGACGACGTCCTCTCCGCGCTCTATGATTGGGTGTATTAACCCGGGGGATGCGCACACCATCCTACAAGAAGATGGTGCAACTCGCGTCAAGCAGCCGATGACGACGGGCCGCGTGCGCCACCTGCCTACCCCGCGGGCCTATGCTCACGGTGACAGCCGAGGCTGACGGTGCTAAGGTGGACCAGGGACTCTGGGCCTGCCGGCGGTGAGGCAGCAGGAGTGCGTCCGCGGGGCCAAACCCGTTTACCTGAGTGCTACGCTGCGTCGGGCTACTCGACTGAAGGCCGATGCGGTGGCCTGGAAATAGCATCGCCGCCCCCGCCACCACTGAGGAGCTGCTTGTTGTGCCTTCCAGCGTGAATGCGGCCCCGTCGGTCCTCGATACACCCCCAACCACACACCACGGTATTGTCATAGTTCCTGTGAGCATAGCTGGGTGAAAACCCTATCCGGTTCCGTTTGGACCAGCAGCGATGGCGCAAGCTGCATCATCTACCTCCTTGGAGGCATCGTTAAGGCTCATGTTCCTTTAGGACAGCGCGCTATGGAACTCGCCGTCATGTGTCAGGTCAGCTTGGCTGCTTTTCTCCGATCTTGGTTCACTGTCTGCAGGTCTTGTGTAACACCCCGATTTTTTATCCTTTTAAAATTTCGCTAAAAATTTGAATTTTTTCGATAATCGTGTTTTGACTTGTCCCATTGGAAGCTCCCATTTATTTTGACACCTTAGATTCATTTCATGAATTTTAGAAAGACCTAAAGTGGAGTTACATTTAATAAAAGAATAGGGAAATAAGAAAAATAAGAGGGAAAGAAAAAGAAAAAAGAAAAGAGAAAGGAGAAA
>JADLZK010011989.1:0-20805 GCA_015847255.1 Hyparrhenia diplandra | reverse complement strand
AAAAAATTATAAATAGTTATTTATTTTTCATTTTCAAAATGAAGCCATCCAATTCAAAATCTTTTTGCTTCTCCAAAGGGGGAGTTCACGAGCCACAATCTTTTTCAAAACCAAAACTTTCATTATCCGGTTATGAACTCACCCTAATTTAAAAAAACTTTTGGTTCGGGCACACTCCTTCTCCGGTAACTATTTTGAAAACCTGTGTAACCACCTCTCAGATTTCGAGGAGTTATAATCTTGCCTCGGCTTCCTAGCAAGATTCAAATTCTCATGTGGAATTTGTTTCTCGCTCTCCCTCATAGGGAAAAGCAAAACAATAGTACACTATTGTCGTAGGAAGTTTGAATGGGGACTGAGAAGAACTCAAAGACAATTTTTGTTAGCATTCTTCCCCATCAATGCCTACCATGGACAATCCTCGATTTCAAATAGGATGAGAAGGAGTCCATAGGTGCAGCCTAGGCCAGATTTATAATGTTTATACATGATGGCCTCGCAAGCTCGGCGGGAGGGTGAGCGGTTCCCAAACCCATCTCAACCCTGCAAACACGTCCGCCTTTGCAAAAGTGCCAACACCACCAAGTGTACATCTCCATGTGCAAGTGTGTTAGCATTTTCACAAACAAAGTCAAAGGCGAAGTTAGCTCTTGTTCTCACCACGCCACACGATCCTAACACATCGCAAAGTTAGATCGCACAAGTGGCACTAGATGACCGATATGCAAACAAGTTTGCCCCTCTTGATAGTACGGCCATCTATTCTAAACCCGGTCATAAACTTCTCTAAGCTCCTCATGACCGGCGAAATGAAATGCCCTATAGGTTATACCTTTGCCTTGCGCATTTCCATTCCGCTCCATCTTCAAGTGCCGATGCAACACATGCACCAACACGATCAAGAATGATATGATCCACTTCATATCATCACATGACCTTCTTGATCCATCGATCTTGACCTCACTTGCTCTTCACCGTTGCGTCAGTCCATCGGCGCTAAGTCTTGCCCAAGCTTCACCGCCTCGCGGTCCATGACTTCAAAGCCTCGACTAGCCCTTCACTCTTGCAACCGGTCCATCAAGCCAAGCCTCATCTTGATCTTTACCACTTGGTCACATGACTCCATGTCATGTCTCATATGCAATAAAGCTCCTTCATTGCGTCATCACGTGTGAACTAATCTCCTGTGTATTATCTCAATCACACATTATTAGTTCACCTAATGTTGACACTCAATTACCAAAAACCACAAGGGACCTTTTACAAGGCGCCGGCAAGCATCGCGGACTCGTTGCCGCCGTCGAGCGCGTTAGAGATCTGCAGCGAGTGCTTCGAGGGCGACACTGACCTGTGCCGCGCGGCGGCACTCCATGTGTTGTCAGCTCCCTAGGCCCCATTCCCAGCTCTAGCTTGCCATCGTGGAGTAGCTACCCCTCCTTCTCCCCGACGCCAGAGCCAAAGGAGGTAAGAGATCAGTTCATTCATAGATAATAGGTCCTAGTTTGAGTACATATATGGTTGGTCCTAACTTGATTTGTAGAATCTAGATTAGTTCATTTGTAGAATCAGAGTTCGAGGTAAAGATTTGGCTAATGATGCATAATGATTTCAGTAGATGGCTACTGATTTGGTAGTTCATTTGTAGAATCAGAGGTAATGATTTGGTAGATGGCTAATGATTTGGCCAATGGTGCATAATGATTTCAGTAGATGGCTACTGATTTGGTAGTTTCTAATTTGAGTAGACAGTTATTGGCCAATGATGCATATTGATTTCAGTAGATGGCTAATGATTTGGTAGTTTCTAATTTGAGTAGACTGTTATTAGCCATGTGCATACTTTAGTGAATGTTATAATGAGATGGCTGCCTTTATGTGAACACTACTTCTTGTACCTAACTTTCTATTCATGTCAGTAATCCAATATGCTTGTATCAACCACTGTTCAGCAACAATTGGGTTAGGAGGGTTGTTTGGTGCCCCACCAAGGTTTGGCATGTGGTGGAGCAAGGGTGTAAGGAATATATGCATGCAAGGGTATAAGGATTATATACATGCAAGGGTGTAAGGAATATATGCATGCAAGGGTGTAAGGATTATATACATGCCAAGGGTGTAAGGAATATGGTGGCTAGGAACCAATCAACCCCTAACTCGAGGTGATGGCTGATCAGTGGAAGATTAGGCATATTCCATGCCGTCCATTCATGTCTTTGTTTCTCATGTTCAATTAAAAGGCAGCCATTAGATATAAGAAAAAGGCAGACACCAAATTAAGATGCATGTGTTTGATCAGTATTCACATAATTGATTTGCTTCGATTTTACAGCACCCTGGTGGTACAAATTGGGAAAGCATTTCTCATCCTGGATTTTGCAGCACCGTTGGGGACCATCCATTCTCATGCAACACTAGATCTAATCTAAGTGATGGTAGAGGATGGATGAGGCCACGGTGATGTTAGCCCAATGAGGACTCGAAAGTTTCTTTACAACAAAGAAATCATTATTTTCCCCCTATCAAACTGATGTTCCTTTCTCAAAATCATTATTTTACAACAGCTAGTCATTATATTATCCTATGATATATATAAGTGTGTTTGGTATAATATCTGACTCTTTTGTATTTATCCTATGATATAGCACTGTGTTTGGCGAGTAACCTACTAAATCCTATCAAACTGATCTTGCTTTCTCAAAATAATAACATTCCATGTGTTTAGACTTTCCAGATCTCTCGGACCGCTCTAATGAGCACCATCGCCAGCTCGGTCACGAAGCCACTGAACCAGAGGCTCGCCACTCTGTCCTGGAAGGTCGCCGACCTCACTGATCTGGTGAAGAAGGACCAGACCCAGAAGCACGTCGACACCTTCGGCATGGAACTGGAGGGCATCAAGTCCAAGGTTGCTCGCCTGCAGCAGGCCCTGGATGACGCCGGCCTGGGCAAGAAGTGACGGCGACCCCCTGGAGCCCCCCTGCAAGACCCCTACTAGACCCCTGCTAGACCCCCTGCAATACCTGTTGGTAGCCTACTTTTTAGTGGGCTGTTAGTTGTTATTTTGTGACTGATGATGCTTTGGAAGTTGGAACAATATGTATGTATGGCTGGATGGATGGATGGATGGATGCAGGACTAATTATAGTATTAGTTAGTATATGCTGCATGGATGGATGCAAAACACCTAATTATTAGTATATGTATTATGTAGGGATGGGTGAAGAACAACTAATATTAGTGCTGGTATAATATTGCTGGTATATTATTATTGCTGGTGATGTCTTTGTTGGTGTTCACTCACACTTTGTGATTGATCTTCCCCTTTTCTTTTTCATTTGGATTTTCTAAGTTCATAGTCAATTGCTTAACACTTTGTGATTGTACTTCCCACCTTTTCTTAAGTAAAGATGAATCTTTTTTGTGTTAGTTTTTAAATTTAAGATTTTATTCCTCATTTAACAGGAAGAAACAAAAAGAAAAGTCTCAAGTAGATTTTATTCCTCATTTAATAGGAAGAAAGAAAATAAAAATAAAAAAAGTCTAGGGAGGGCCTGAACCTTTGACCTCTTGGTCTAGAGTGCCAAGTCCTACCACCAGAGTATTCATGCTTATGTGTTAGTTTTTACTCATTTCATAAGTTTAAGGTTGTATTGCTCATTTTACCAAGAAGAAAGAAAATAACAAAAAAAAAGAGTTTATGAAAACTTTGTGAGAGACTAGTGGTTTTCGAACTACGGCTTCCGAACACTTCCTCGGATGCAAAAATGACCTAAATACCAAATGTAGATCTTGATGAGTTATGAATTTTTGGTAATCATGACATTTCAAATGGAGGCCGCCTAGGTTTTGAAAACTCGTCCAAAGCCGTAAAAAAATTTCAAAATTTAAAATTCGAGGCGTCAAAACTTGAAAACATGAAAAGTACACTCTAATACGAAATGTAGACCTTGAAGAGACCTACAAAACATGTATTCATAACTTTTCGATTTGAAACCAGTGGGGGTTTTCAAAACGCCCCAAGGCGCCAATTTCAAAATCACCAAAGTTTGACTTGGTCAAACCTCGGTCAAACGGAGCACTAAACGGCCTCGGTGAAAAAAGTTTTGAATACAAGGGTGTTAGAAATCATCAAGATCTACATTCTATATATAAGTCATTTTTGCATTTGAGAAAGTGTTAGGAAACCCTAGTCGCAAAAACCATATATCTCACAAAAAAGTTTATGAAACTCGTGAGAGACTAGTGGTTTTTAACTACGGCTTCAGAACACTTCCTCGGATGCAAAAATGACCAAAATACCAAATGTAGATCTCAATGAGTTATGAATTTTTGGTATTCATGACTTTTCAAAAAGGAGGCCGTCTAGCCTTTCGAAAACTCATCGAGAAGCCGTAAAAATTTCAAAATTTAAAATTCGAGGCATCAAAACTTTGAAACATGAAAAGTACACTCTAATACGAAATGTAGAGCTTGAAGAGACCTACAAAACACGTATTCATTACTTTTCAATTTGAAACCAGCTAGGGTTTCAAAAACCGGCCCTAAGGCGCCGACATTCAAAATCACCAAAGTTTGACTTGGTCAAACCTCGATCCAAAACAGCACTAAACGGCCTCGGGCCGAAAAAGTTTTGAATACAAGAGTGTTAGAACTCATCAAGATCTACATTATATATATAGGTTATTTTTGCATTTGAGAAAATGTTAGGAAACCCTAGTCGCAAAACCATATATCTCACAAAGAGTTTATGAAACTCGCGGAGAGACTAGTGGTTTTTCGAACTACGACTTCAGAACACTTCCTCGAATGCTAAAATGACCTAAATACCAAATGTAGATCTCGATGAGTTATGAATTTTTGGTATTCATGACTTTTCAAATGGAGGCCGTCTAGAGTTTCAAAGCTCGTCCAAGCCGTAAAAATTTCAAAATTCAAAATTCAAGGCGTCAAAACTTTGAAACATGAAAAGTACACAAATACGAAATGTAGACCTTGAAGAGACCTACAAAACACGTATTCATGACTTTTTGATTTGAAACCAGCTGGGTTTCAAAAACTGGCCCCAAGGCGCCGATTTCAAAATCACCAAAGTTTGACTTGGTCAAACCTTGGTCAAACGGAGCACTAAACGGCCTCGGCTGAAAAAGTTTTGAATACAAGGGTGTTAGAACTCATCAAGATCTACATTCTATATATAGGTTATTTTTGCATTTGAGAAAGTGTTAGGAAACCCTAGTCGCAAAACCATATATCTCACAAAGAGTTTATGAAACTCTGTGAGAGACTAGTGGTTTTCGAACTACGGCTTCCGAACACTTCCTCAGATGCAAAAATGACCTAAATACCAAATGTAGATCTCGATGAGTTATGAATTTTAGTATTCATGACTTTTCAAATGGAGGCCATCTAGGGTTTCAAAAACTCGTCCGAAGCCGTAAAAATTTCAAAATTCAAAATTCGAGGCGTCAAAACTTCAAAACATGAAAAGTACACTCTAATACGAAATGTAGACCTTGAAGAGACCTATAAAACACGTATTCATGACTTTTCGATTTGAAACTAGCTAGGGTTTTGAAAACTGGCCCAAAGGTGCTGATTTCAATTTTGGATCTCTAGCTCTATCTCCACCATTGGATGGATCAGATCAATGGTTGAAATGAAAGTGAAACCCTCCCTTCCTCCCCTCTCCCTCTCCCACTTTTTTTGTGTGTGTGCTTGCAAAAACCGAAAACAAGAGCCGCAGAACGAGCTCGCGCGCGCTGATGTAAAAATTTCCTAACCTTATCCTATCATCCCACCTACCCATCCCCTCCTCCTCTCAATTCACCTGCTCCTCTCTTCCTCTCCTAGGGTTTCCGCCGACACCGCCGCCACCACCCACTCCCAGCCGTCGCAGCCCACTCCCCGGCTCCGCCGCCGACCGCCATGGTCGTTCCCAAGAGAAGGTCCACCGTGCGGGACCTCGTGGTGGCGGGAAGTGGGCCGCCAGAAGACGCCACCGCCGCCCTCCTCCTCCTCCTCCTCCCTCCTCCCTCCCTCCTCCTCCTCCTCCTCCTCATCTCCTTCCTTCGCATCGCGCGTCCCGACCGTGGGAGCGCCAGTCACGCTCCTGCGGTAGTCACTACGCTTTGATGGTCGACGCCAGGCGTCTCTTTGCTCCTTTGCCGTTGACGCGACCTGCGGTGGGAACCCTAGCATGGGCCATCGTGCCACAGAGCCAGAACCAAGTCCGGCCATCATCGCAACCCCCGCCGTCTGCGGCAAAGATCGACCTCGCAAGCAACTCCGGCCACCGTCGCCCGCGACCCTGCGCCACCCGAACCCCAGCGCTCCTCTGCCGGGAGTGCTTTGAAGGCGACCCCGACCTCTGCATGATCTGGCTGCGCGACAACCTCAGCTCGCCATCCTGCTCCAGTTGGCCATCCAGGTATCAAATCTCCGTCCAGGTACACAGATCCAGAGGTAAGAGGTACAAGATTAGGCTGGTTATCTGTAGATCTTTAGTATATAGGTCCTAATTTCAGTACATTGTAGGTCTTAACTTCATTTTTAGAATCAGAGGTTTCTTTACAGCAGCAAATCATTATTTTCCCCCTATCAAACTGATGTTGCTTTCTGAAAATCATTATTTTACAGCAGCTAGTCATTATATTATCCTATGATATATAGAAGTGTGTTTGGTATAACATTTGACTCTTTATGTATTTATCCTATGATATAGCACTCTATTTGGTGAGTAACTTACTAAATCCTATCAATCGATGTCTGCTTTCTCAAACTAATAACATTCCATCTATTTGAGTAGACATATTGCCAATGATGCATAATGATTTCAGTAGATGGTCGATGGTTTGGTACTTTCTAATTTGATGAGTAAACCGTTATTCGGCCAATGCATAATTTAGTAAATGTGATAATGAGATGGCTACCTTTATGTGAACACTACTTCTAACTCACTTCCTATTCATGTCAGTCATCCAATATGCTTGTATCAACCCTTTGCTCAAAGAACAATAGGGTTCGGAGGGATGTTTGGTGCCCCACCAAGGTTTGGCATGTGGTGAAGCAAGGGTGTAAAGGAATATATACATGCAAGGGTACATGGAATATATGCATGCAAGGGTGTAAGGCATATGGTGGCTAGGAACCAAACAACCCCTAACTCAAGGTGATGGCTAACAGTGGAAGATTAGGCATATTCTATGCCTGCCATGCATGTGTTTGTTTAGCGACCATCAATTGAGATGCATATGTCTGATCAAGATTCACACCTTGTTTTGATTCGATTTTTTGCAAAGCACCCTAGTGGTACAAATTGGAATTTGCGGCAGATCACGTTGGAAAACATCCATTCCCATGCAACACTAGAACGAATCTAAGTGATGGCAGGGGATGGATGTGGCCATAGTGATGTAAGCCTACTGATGACTCAGGTTTGTTTACAATAGTAACTGTGGGAGCTAATTATGGCCAATGATGCAATCTTTATCAGAGCACTTTTGTTGCTGTCTTCATGTCAGTTATCGAATGTTCTAGCATCATCCACAGTTATGCAACAATTGTGTTGTGTCTAACTCAAGCTGATGGCAAACAGTGGATGATTCTGAACAGACGATGCCTGACATGTGTTGTGACTTATGAGTGTCAACATTCATATGCTGAGGCCTCTACAATATTGAGTGAAATTACTAGACCTATGATGCGAACTTATATGTCATTGAACCCGTGGTTAACATCCACTCATGCAACATTAGAGCTGATCTAGGTGATGGCAGGGGATGGATGTGAGCACGAATGTTATGGCTGTTCAAGCTGAGGCTAGCATACCTAATCCTATCAATATCTAATCCTACCTTTTTCCTGATCCTATCATCCCTAATCTTGTTGATCTACTCTATCTGGCTGTTTCTTGTCTAATTGTCACTATTATTTTGTTAGTTATCTGATTATAGTTTTTTTTTTGTTGATGTAATCTATTGTGTATCGAAAATGATGGTGATGACATATGGAGTACATGGTGGCTACAAGTCACAGACATTCATTTACAAGGTGAGTACAATCATGTTTGATCTCGTTTCTATGCCTCGCTTGTATTCCCGGTGATTTAATTGTTTTGTTTTTTTTTTTGCTAGGCTGTTGGCTGAAACTTGGCGCATTCCATCTATGTTCTCTATTCAGATTTGGGCCTTTGCAAGTGTGCTCTACTACGCCTGTTAAGTTGAAACTACAGCAGCAGAAATTCTTGTCCAACGTGTAGCGGGATATCAAGGTTAAGCACCGGCTTAGGCGAGGCAGGGGGCCCACAAGATGCTTTGCAGTAGGGCCGCCGCTCCTTCTACCTCAAGATCGCAAGGCGATGCGGAACTTGGCAATGGCCGCGGATGAGTTAGAAATTGTTTGGTGCGTGAATTTGGCAATGGCTGCTCTGTGCATAACTTGGTGTTAGCTACCGTAACTTGTTTAGTTGGTCGGATCATTATGGTTTCATGTTTTGTTGTACTTTTGTATGAAAACAAGACAGAGGGCACTTTTTATATAGTCATTATGATATTATAATTGATTTTGTGGTTTATTATTATCCCCATTATTATTGTTACAATTGGGTTGGGCCCCTAATATGGGCTTGTACCCTAAATGTTGGGCCTCACAATATATGACAGACTTATAACAATGGTTAACTACCTATACATGACATCTTCTTATCGTCACAATAGCCAACATAACCGGCTTCTTAACCATGGTTAACACACTATATATGACATAGAAAGTATTTCTTGACGCGTTGACCACATGTCACAAAATATAGTATTGTATGACACAAAATGGAGGTAGCGCCACATAATGTAAGCATGTTTTGTGACGTAGAACGAAGTTTCGTCACGCCGAATAATTTGTGATGGTCGCTATATGACGAGAAACGCATGACAATCGGATTTTGTCATAAACTAGGCTTTTGTAACAGTTTTTGGCTATATATGACAAAAATTAAATCGCCTTGGAAGCCCGTATTTCATTTGTAGTGCCGTGACCCCGAAAGTGGCCAAGTCCCTAATGCTACAAAGACCCGTCCTTATCCTATCCCGTCGGCTGCGCCTCCGACGACACCGGCGTTGATTCACCTCGTGTGTGCGAGCGGACTTCGTGGAATCATTGTTCCGCTACAAATGCGCAGGATGACAACAAGAAGAGTAGGACACTCCCACTCGCCCACGGACTCCCGCCGAAAGATTTGATTCCTTCGGTTAGAAACCAAAACCGAACCAAATTACCCGAAACCGAAATACCTTGGTTCCAAGTTATTCCAGGATCTGGCCTGGTGCCTTGTTCTTAGGTGACCGAATTTGCTAGATAACTAAAGAACTGAACCGATCGGTTTTGGTTAACCGAATGCCCAGAGTGACCTCCGGCAGTGGGGACGGCAGCATGGTGGTCCGATCTGGTGACGGCGCTGGTGTTGGATCGACCAGATCTGTCAGCGACGACAGTACTACAGCCCAGGATGGGCTCGACGGGCCCATCAATTGGCTCAGCAGGCCTGTCTAGGGTTTTACCGTGCCCTCACCACGGCGACAAGCACCTTTACCTGCTACGAAAAAAATGAAAATGCTTGCCCGTCACCCAAAAGATTTTTGTAGCAGTGGACCTATGGCAGGTAGAGCCACAAAGATGCACCCCTACAGCCATAAGAAAAGAAGAAACGGTCATGATGCCACCACCTAGCACTCGCACGAACTCTGGCATAGCTCCAGCAGCAGTGAGATGGAGTGTGGGTGGAAGAGGGGCTAGCGGGGAAGGGGTACGTGGGCCGTTAGTTCTGTCGTTTTGATATTCTCTTGTGACTTAGTAGCAGTCATTGTTAGCTACGATTAGCTAATTAACCATTAGCAACTAATGCATCCAAATAGAAGGAACGCGAGCTGATGCACAATATGGTTTGTCAACATCTTCTCTAGGCTCAAAAACAAATGTAGAGGCAAGTTGCAAACACTACTGCAGAATTGTACATCACTGCCGGGCTCCAACCCCCCTTCACTGCCTAAAAATGAACCGGCAGAACCAAAGCAGTAGTGATGTGGGGTTCGAAACACTGCCGGGTCAAAACACCGGCGGTGATATGAGGAGAGACTGCCGGTTCGATATCAAACCGGCAAATAAGATCATCATCGAACACCGTCGGTGCTCCTACGACCGGCAGCATTGTTGATCTAAGCAATGCCGGTTCTCAAGTCGACGGCAAAATATGATATTGAGAACACCGCCGGGCTTCAACGAACTGACAGAGTTGAGGGAAGTAACACTATCGGGTTAGATTTTGCCGACAAGTAGTGAATGAACAACAATGTCGGCTGACTATGGACCCAACAGTGATTTTGATGTGAAGACTGTCGGTTGATTTATAACCCGATAGTGTTATTACAGTTGACACTATCGGTTCGTTATTACAAAACAAAAGATTATTTCGTCAACAATGACGGCTTGTTGTTCAAACCGATAGTGTTTGGTGTAGTTACACTACCTATTAGTTTGTCATTCACTCGCCGGGTCCATGCTAACCGGCATTTTTGTTTTAATTTATTTTAAATTTGAAATTTATTCGTGGAATTCATCTCCTTTTAAATCCGTAAACACATCATACATTAATATCCTCAAAACAAGACAGGATTTAATGGTTACATACAACAAAAATCCACCTAATGTTCTAGAAACTAAGCCTATATCAACTTCTCTTCAATCTCCGTGGCTTCTCTTCAATCTTCATATCTAGTTTGCACCCTTGTAGGCGATGATGACTTTTCACCTTCGGGTGTTGTATTTTCTCAGAACAATTATTAGCGTAGCCTTGGACTTGAGCATAGCAATCTTCGCAGGTTACATATATCCCTGGCACAGGACCAACAAACACTACGTACCACGCCATGGTTGCCTATACAGGTAACCAAATTAGGATGATAATGCTATTCATTCATAAATCTTGTACAATAAGCACAGACATATATTTATAATATCCAACCAGGATTTCGAACAACACTAACTCATGAATTCCACTATCTACCTCATTTCAATCACAATTCGAGCACTAGTATGACTTCAATCATGCTGTAAATGACCATAATGTTTTAAAGCTCATTTGTTACTAAGGATCCGGAATTGTTTGAAAGCAAAATCTAAATATAAAGGAAAAAAAACAGGTTGCAGTTATCCACATGGCCATGGTTGCCTATACATGTAACCAAAATAGGATGATAGTGCTATTCATTCATAAATCTTGTACAGTAAGCACAGACATATTTTTAAAATATCCAACCTGGATTTCGAACAACACTAACTCATGAATTTCACTATCTACCTCATTTCAATCACAATTCGAGCACTAGTATGACTTCAATCATGTTGTAAATGACCATAATGTTTTAAAGCTCATTTGTTTATAAGGATCCTGAATCGTTTGAAAGCAAAATCTAAATATAAAGGAAAAAAAGACAGCTTGCGCTTATCCACACGGGCATTTCAACGAACACCTCAAGGGGCGTGTGGACCGACGCACTCACCGAGAAGCCGTGGCACCTCGCGGCGCCCTATCTTGTCTCGGCGGTGCGAGATGCAAAAGGCCGAATGGAAGACGAGGATGCGGACGGGCGGTGTTCCGGCGCTTCGAGGTGGACAAGGTCGCGGTACGACGTCCGGCCCCGTCCCGCCGTCCTCCTCAGTAGGCATGGAGGAAGACCAAGCGGGCAGGCGAGGCTAGGACAAATACCGAATTAGTTCTCATTCTCATATGTAAAAAAACTCAACACCTAAAAGGATAATTAGTTCTCACCGCGGAAGGGCGCAGCGAAGCCAGGGGCGCTAGGGGACGCCCGGCGGAGGAGCGCCGGGCGTGGGAGAACGCCATCAAGCCCTCGATTCCCCACCAGCTGAACAACCGATGCGCAAACGGCCGGCCCGCAGAGTAGGGGATGACGAACGGCGACGCGCGGGGGTTGGTGGTGCTCCGGCCGGGCGGTTGGTGCTCTTTTCGCTACCGTGGGGAACGAATGGCGCTGGGTTCAAATGACTTCCCAAAATTTCGCCGAGCATATATATATATCGGCAAGGTCGTTTTTTCGGCGCGATGGGAAACGATAGGCGGAAGTTGAAATAGTTTGGAAAATTTCACCCCACTCCTATTCACTACCTTAATTCCCCGAAACAAAGTGCTTAAAAGCAATGCCGCCACGCCATGCATGATCATGTACCTTTGTGAAGGATATGTAATCCCTCCTAGGTCAAAATGGCTTGAATTTATTTTGCAAATATGTACACCTAAAATATGACCCCCACACAAGATCTTAGGTTTTTCTCATCAACATTTTAATTACTATGATTTTCTTCGAGGTAAAAGGGCCACAAGAAGTTAATTAATTACACCATGAAACATAAGAATTTTTCATGGACCTCCACAAAGGATTTGCCTCCTAGGGCACATGAGACCCAAAGGAAAAGTTTAGCAAAGATTCCTTTTTTTCGTGGTACGCCGCTTCAAACTATAATTACTCTCCTGGCGCCACGTAGAAATTCAATTAAACTGAAAAGTACCAAACCAACTCCAAAAATCTCAAACTGTGGTTGCTTCCCCATTTTCATGTGAAAGTCCGAGAAAAAGTTTGAGACCACTAAGACACCGCATATACATATGAACCATATGGAGCACAAGAAAGTACATGAATAGTCGTGGTTCGATGGAAGGGATCATGTACCTCTCCGGGAAGGATGTGTAATCCTCCTACATCAAAATGGCTTGAATTTTTTTTTGCAGTCATGTACACCCAAAATATGACCCCACACAAGATCTTAGGTTTTTCTCATCAACATTTTAATTACTATGATTTTCTTCGAGGTAAAAGGGCCACAAGAAGGGCTAATTACACCATGGAAACACAAGAATTTTTTATGGACCTCTACAAAGATTTGCCTCCTAGGGCACATGAGACCATGTGGAAAAGTTTAGCAAAGATTCTAGCTCTTTTCGTGGGTACGCTCGGTTCAAACTATAATTACTCTAAGTGGCGCCGTGAGAAATTCAATTAAACTAGGAAAAGTACCAAACCAACTCCAAAAATCTCAAACTTAGGGTTGCTTCCCCATTTTCATGTGAAAGTCTGAGAAAAAGTTTGAGACCACAAGCACATACAACAACTACCTTACAAATTAATTAGGAACAAATGAAACTAACCTTACAAATTATTAACCTAATAAATTAACACACTAATCAAAGATCGCCATCGCCAAAGATCGCCGCCCTCCCGATTATTCGGTCCACCACCATGCAATATGATACGAGTATAGGTTTGTAGAAATATCGTAATTCATGTCACGGATTAAGTATCCGCTTGAGTCGATGAAGGTCAATGCCCGTATGATTGCACTCTCTCGTCCCCTCCCAAGGCCGTAAAAATGCTCGACCATAGATGTAACCTACCAATGACCACAAAGCTATGTCGAGAAACCTTATGCAAAGATATTGTTGTCCTTCCATAGTTTGCTGGCCGAGGTGTGCACAAAACTCCCAAGCGTATCCGAAGTTGGTGTGTGGCTTGGTCGAAATGGCCGCCAAGCCACATGCAAAGATAAGTAAGATCGTGGAGGAAAATCAGAAGTGGAAGAAAAATCAAAATGAATTGAATGAAGATGATGTGAATCCAATATGTGTCAATATAATTAATGATGAATTTAATTTATTACCACATCATGCTAGTTGCAACTCCCAACATATTCGCTTATATTCCCATGGGGACATGCCAAGATTCAAAGCGCATATCTTGAAGGTTGAGAAATCGGCGTAATGTAGCAAACACGTTGAAGCGCTTCTAAGCACAAGGAAACGGTAAAGAAATGAGCTGCTATCACCGAGGTTCTCTCGATCCTATCCGTGGATTTGGTGGATCATGTTTCCCCGGACCCCTCGAATGGATGAAAAACTTATTTGACACTTGTATAGCCGACCACCACTTCCTAGCAAAGACACCGGATCACCGCCGGTTGTAAATTTACACCCGGCAGCGTGTTGTATCTCGCCATTGATTTAACCCATTGATGCCGCAAAGAAAAGCGTGCTTTTCTCATCGGATGGGAGACACTACCAAGGTTGCCAACCGGCAAGCTGAATACCGGTAACGCGGTTCTCCACGCGAAAGCACCATGCATGCACCGCACCGCACGCCGTGACCTATCACCTATCACCGCACCTGCACCGCAGGCCTCTATGAGCACGCCGTGAACGCGGATGGCTATCACAGCTATTGTACTACCCTTGACAAAAAAAAAAAAAAAAAAAAAAAAACGTGATGCCTATCCGCTGGGCAAATAACTTTGCTTCTTTAAATAGCCCTACAGTTGTTGTGGACGTGCTACAAAGAACTTGAGTTTCATTTTCTATCCGTGCTCTAGCCCCGTGTAGCCCAAGTTTCTCCTCTCGCCTCCCACCCTCCCTCCCTAGCTCGCCTACCGCTTTTCATCATCTTCTAAAGGTAATGCGGTGGTAATGCTCTTACAGCAATGGTAAATAATAATGTAAAGCATTGCTTGTTTTAGAGTAACGACAATGGTGTATTTAGAAAAATATCTATCTATGCTATCTAAATAGCTTTAGATTTCGTTCACCTCAGAGCACCATTTATATCTATGGTATCAAATAAGTATCTATTATGTGCTTTAAAAATATCATTTTAAAGTTGAATTGAATCCTAAACTTGAGCACCGCTTTGAAAAATTGTCAAAATTAAATCGTTTCTGGGAGCACCGTTCTTGAAAAAAATGGTCAAAATCGCCTTGGGGGATCGAACCCGGGGCTCGATTGGGTGCCTTGGGAAACGCAGCGGGCAGCCGAGGAAGAGGGAACCGCCTCTTAGAACGCTATACAGCCTGCCGCCGACATTGTCGCTGACAAGGAAGCGTGATTGGTGAGAACGGCACAAACGCCAGAGCCGGTTGCTCTTGAGTGCCGAGGAGACGGCCATTGATCGCACGGTCAGCCGTGGTTTGAGTGGCGAGTAGCCGCCTTTTGATTAAGCGCTGCCTTTGAAAATGATATCAATCAATTCTGCATGGCTTGTTACTATTTGTACACCTTCGACGACCTCGGCCGCTAATCAACCTCTTTCCATAACCCCGCTTATTAATCGCATGTGCTCGCATAATGCTGCCGACGATGATGGCAGCCATGGCCGGCAACATCATCACCATCCAGCAGCTGTAGCTTCACCGCCGCCCGCTCCACGATGCCTCACGGAGGCTTCAACGAAGCTCGCCGACGCACTTGGCTCGCTAAGGGTGACCGACCCCTTGAGAACAAGGCCAACTTCTACGCCTTCAAGATCGACTGACATTTCCGTATCCTCGCCGGAGATACCGCCAAGGTGGAGAGGCCGAGGGAGGCGATCACGCCGCGGCCGGGAATCCTGAGGAGGTGGAATAGGCGGCGCGGGCGCGGCGGCGTGTAGGCAATGATCTTTTTATTTTTATTAGCTATCTAGTATTTTTATGATCTTGTAAAATATGACCCCTATTATGTTCTCGACTTCTAGTGAACCGCCGCTTTTAATTCGCCCCCGTGTCAATCTTCTTTTTCTATCGCTTGTTTTGACCGCCCTTGGTCTTCAAATCGCTATCGGTTCTCAACTCAAACCCGGGAGTGTTCTTTTGTCCAAAAGACCACCGCCGGAACGATCAACCCGTGGTGATCCAAATCATCACCGCCGAATTGGTCGAGTCCGGTGGAATTTCGATTGTCCCGCGCTGAACGGCTCATCATCGCCGGCGCGGTTCATCGCTGCCGGTGGATCTAAATTTCGGCAGTGATGCCGGGCGTAGTGATGAACGAATCCAGAGTAGTGAAACATCGCACCGAATGCCGCTCTATTGGAGCCAAGCCTGATACCGAGCTCGGTGGCGGCGCCGCACCGGGCAGGTGGTGACCGCAGCTGACTAGAACCCTAGGTGAAGAACACATGCGAACCGAATAGAAGCTGCAACAGCCACAACGAGATTTCCACCAAATTCAACGCACCTTTTCGCTGAGCTTTTTTCGGTTTACTAGTAGCAATGCACGTGGCATACACGCACATGCTTATAATTACTGACAGGTGATGTCATAAATTATTTTAGAGTGTTTCAGCAACTAACACTAAGACAGTTTGTATCAAACATATTCTCCTTCGAGAAACATGTATTCTTGCTCGATGGATAGGGTTTAAAATAATTTTTGATTGATTGTTAAGAAAAATAGAATTGTCTTCGTAAATAGAGGTTGTTAGATATTACCTAAACATTGATTAGACAAATTGATATCTTCTTATAGATGTAATTTTCATGGTTTTTTACTGTCACATACTAATATAATGTCAAATTTCATTGAATACAATACTTTTCTTCATAAATAATGTAAAATTTTAAGCTTTACTACATGGAGTGGTGAATTACTTTGTCCATGATATATCCTGTGATAAGGTGCAGATCAGTGGCGGTCTCCCAGTAATTATTGGTTACTGAGAACTCTTACACTCCTTTAAGCAATTTATTTTTCTATCTATAGTAAATACATGCTGAAAGAAATTAAGGCTATTAGCAAAAAGCTGAGAAATATATTTGCTAAACAGGAAAGATAGTTGCTCATATTATTGCATATTATACTCCTAAATGGAGGTTAATAATGTGAGGTTAGATGAATCTTTTAATTTAATGGTGAACGGTCTACAAGTATTCTGCAGTTTAGTGACGACCACATTACCTCCCAACAATTATCAAAACAATAAGATGCGAGCATGAGCATGAGCATAATTAATTAATCATTTCCAACGTGGAGATTGGATTACTACTTTAAACTAAAATAGAGCGCAACACTAAGTCAAAGAGTCTCTTGGTCGTTAGTAACTGAAGCACATACCACATAATGACCAGTGAGCCCAGCACAAAACGCCAGCCTCATCCTGTTCTTCTCCTTCCTGCGTCTCTTAGAGAGCGCTCCGACTGGCTTGCTGGCCATTACCGCGCTAATATTGGCAAAAGCATTTCGTTAGAACAAAAATGTTTATGAACGACCCTTCAGAAGCTTTCCATCCAAGAAAATAATAAATTAAAGAAATCTTTGAATATATTTGATCGTTGCATGCCGCAAAAAAAAAAAAAAAAAGAATCTTATATATGTACCATCACAAAGTTTTGTATCTAAGATGAGACCCGAATCGAATATTAGATTTGTATACCATATGAAAAAAAAAAAAATCTAATCTACACGTGAGTCCCTCCGCATGCTTTCGATCTAGCAATCGTACGCCAGCCTCGTCAAATCATGGGGAAATGCTGCGGCGATGATCTTCGTCGTCGCATCGTACACCAGCCTCATCCCGTTCTTCTGTTTCCCGCGTCCCTTTCGAGAGCGCTCCAACCGGCTCGCCGGGCCAGTTACCGCGCCAAGATCGGCAGCGCTTCGTCCGCCTTTCGAGAGATATCCGATTGGTTCGCTGGCCCCTCGGCAGCGTGAGCGCCAGCAACCGCTGGAACTGCGACGTGGTATCGCACCCGTCCGTCGGTTTGCCTCTCGATGCGCGAGGGATCGCGATGAGGACAAACGGGCATGCGGCGTTTCCCATGCGAGAGGGAAGTGTCCGCCCGTCGGGCTTTTCAGGCGGCTGGAGATTTGCCCGCGCGCCGACGTCGGAGGATACGCGCATGGTGCGGTCCTGTTCCTGCTGCTGCAGTGGCGTGAAGCGCACGGCAAGCCCCTGCGCGAGTGGGTCTGTCTCCTGCGCGACGAAGAGCGGGCACGGGAGACCGTTCGGGGCCATGATGAGCTCTCGCCCCCGCCGCTGCCGCTCCCGCTGGAAGCCGGCTGTCCACCCGTCGGATGCATCTTTTCTCTGGCATCGGGGGATTTGGTTCGCGCGGTTCCGCGCGACGGCTGCCTGCCGGGAACGATGGATGCAGAGGAATTGTCGTAGGCGTGTTGCGGAGGCCCTGCTGGTCGCTGTTGCTGCCGGCGTGTCCTCTGCGAGGCCTCCGGACGACGGCGGCTCATGATGGTGTGGTAGCGCAGCGTGAGCGTGGGAGGTAGCCTCTTGCCGCCCACGCACACTACAGAATCGCAGTGCTTTGCCGAGTGCGTAGCAGTCACTCAGTAAAGAATGACTCGCAAAAACCATTCTCGCCGAAAGTGCCAAACGCCGCAATTTGGTAAAGGCGCCGCCAGTGCCACGTGTCGCTGCCGGCAATGGAAACGCCGTCCGCTGTACTGGATTTGCCGAGCGCCAAACGCCAGACCGCAAAGATTCAATTAAAACCCTTTTCCGAGCTCACGCCAGCGACTGCAAACTATTAATTTTATAAAGAAATTTGCCGAAGCCGTGATTAGAAAACACCCCGTAAGAAGTTAGGCAGATTGGGCCGGTGCCACCTCTCGCGACTCGCAAATCGCCACCCAGTTGAGGATCGCTCAAATTTTGCCGAAAGCGTCAATTTCAAGAGCTGAGTTTTATTCTGCTACATTGCTTATTGTTGCTGCAAATCAACATATACATATACCATAAGCATTCAGATATACACATAAACCACATATATCACCAATTCACATATATAATCCACATATATCACAAATTCACATATATAATCCACATATATCACAAATTCACGCACATATAGTCCAACGCCCAAACGAAATTCAACATGTCCAACATCCAAACGAAATGTAACATGTCCAACATCAAATCCAGATCCATCACACCCGCGGGCCTCCCCGGTGCGAAGAGTGGGAGGGGCCCTCACCTTGCCCCGATACCACCCATGCTGCGCGCCATTGGTACGGGCCCACCCGTGGTGTGTGGAGGGACGGTGGAAGCCCGTAGTGTGGCCGCTGCGCCCTGAGGAGGAACGCCACCGCCACGTGGTAATCGTGGAGTCGGCCAACCGGATGGGGTGGATGGGGGTGGAGAAGGGCCACTGGAGGAGTCAGGTTCAACCCCGCATGCTGGCTGCACAATGGAGAGGGCATCTCATTAGTACCGCGCAGTGTAGCCGCATAAGCCAAATAAATAAAAACAACAACATATACTCACCGGAGTCCCTACAGTGAGGAGGAACGGAAACGGGGTGGGAGCGAACAGCGAAGCTAGAGCAACGGAGGCAGGTCAGCACCCGGATTTGGAGGCCCTCGGAAGTAGCCCGCCACGCCCCGGCAGCCTCGACGCGCCGAGTATTGCCGGTATGCCTCCAACTCCCCGCCGATGGCCTCGGCCTCGGGCCGCCGCTCGCCTCAAACTCCCGCCTGGCCACCTCGCTTGGCCTCCAACTTCGCTATCCCGGCCTCGCAATATTACACCCGTAACGCTGAAACAATGCATAAGCAGCCGGACATGTGTAAAACCAAGTGAACGATTTAATGAAACTCAGAATTACTCGAAAACTCCTCGCAGATCATCTCGCGTGGAGCTCACCGCCGCCAGGTGCTAGATGCTCGCGGAGGTCGCGGTTCTTGAGCGACTCCCGGCCAGCCTCGCGGAATCAGCAGGGACGAGCTGATCGCTATGGCTGGGCGTCCGGGCATCAAGCCGCGGTGCCGGGCTCTCTCCTCCCAACCTCTTTTCATCACTGTGTTCTGCAGGTCTAGGGGTGCGGTGGCAGATCGAAGTCGCTATAGCGCCGCTTTTGCCGCCGCGAGCGCATCGGGTAAGCTTTTGTAGACGTGCTGGCGCTGGTGTATGCCTCGGGCCCTTCGCCGGTCGTAGACACGTGCTAAGTCCTTGCCGCCAGCTGTCCGCCAGAGTCATAAGCAGCGTAACCCGCTGCATTGGCACGATGTGGCCGCTCTTCATGCGGCGTTTTACGCGAGGAGAATCACGTAGATGGTTAGAAGTGAAGTTAGTATATTTGAGCTTGAATAAAAATCAACTAATCGCACTACATCTAATATCCATATACACCGAGGCACGCCTCCCTTTGGTGGTGTGGCTTCCCTTTGCATCTCCAAGCTTATTATCTTCTCGACGAAGTCTCTTGGTCTCGTGCGACGCCTCCGGCCCAAGAGCCACTGCGTTGACACTTGTTATCATATAAATTTATTAATCAAATAAACATGAGAAAGGGGGTATAAATCATAATAACAACTCTAGAATAGAGCAAGCCATTAACATATCCACCCGCTTTGGTAAAGTTGTGAAATGCGTGGACTAAACAGAAAACGTAGGCTGGTACTCCGCGAGCCATACGCACTCACGCCGACGCACGCAATCCAACCTCGCAGACAGCTCTAGAAAGCTCCGATTAATCCCGACGCGATCAAGACTTGCACACCCAAGAAATAGGAGTCCCGAAGCGATCGAGAAGCCACGACGCCAAGGGACCCGTGAGTGGGCCCACCTCGGGCCGCACCGGCCCAGCCAACAGGCCGGCCGCTCTCCGCCACGCCGGCTCAGCCTTGCTGCTCCAACCGCTAGGACGCAATCTAATCCGGGCCAGTTTAATGCTCGCTTTGATCCGAGAGCGGCGTGTGGAGTACGAGCGCTGTAAATCTAATCCAACACTCCGGCACCTCCTTCTGAACACTATATAAGCAGCAAGGCTTCAAGGGACATCATCTCCTCATTAGCTACTTCCATGCAGAAAAATCTAGGGTTTCATATTGAAGAGAGAGAGGTCCCTCTTAGTTGTCTAGTTCATCTTAGTTCTCAGTTCTAGATCTAGTTCTTCTAGTTCATCTAGTTGTAAGATCAAGGGAGAGGAGCGGAGAAAGGCTGGAGATCCGGACACATCGGATCTTCGTAACATTGCACATCTACG
>JADLZK010011988.1:0-190703 GCA_015847255.1 Hyparrhenia diplandra | reverse complement strand
TTCACTTGTAATATGTGCTTACAATATCAAAAAAAGCAGCACACCTTGGTTCACTCCATTTCGGTCAGGTGTTGGAAGGGTCGGAGGTGTCTTGCCCCTCATTTGCCCCTTCTTTGTTTTAAAGAAATTGTCGATCCACTATGTATATCCAAAGTCAATGTGTCATGTTTGAAACACTTGTAAACCAACTGTTATCCGGTGTCCTCTTATGAGTTTCCCGACTCTTGTCAATTATACTAGCATCAACCGGGTGAAACTACATGAGTTTCTCTCTGGAGGAGTAGAAATGTTTATTACAGGCTTGAGCAAGGTACATATGGAAATACACCCTTGTGTGAGGTGGACAAATACCTAATTTTCTATCTATGGGCTTACGGTTGAACTCGGATTCTATCTTGATCCGCATGTGGTGAGGCTCCATTACCTCAACACCGGCACATGTGAATTGAAGTGAATATGCACACCTAAACAAGGTTGAGGGCTATTTAGATTCACTCTTATTTATCTCAATCTACATGTATTGAAGTGGATTGGGATAAAAATAAAAAGTTAGATGCACGGGGTTTATGAACTTGTAAAGGGTGCCACTTAGGTCCATGAACTTGCAAAACACATTTTTTGGTCCTTAAACTTGTCAAGTGGTGCATCACGGGCACATGACAACCACGTTGACATATTTTTCTTTGATGTGGCATGCTAGCATGTCTTAAATTTTTCATTTAAACCCTCAAATGTATATTTTTTTATAAAAAAATAAACCCTTCTTCTATCTCCATGAAAAGTGAGATAGAAGAATCGGTTTATTTTTATATAAAAAATAAATGTGAGGGTTTAAATGAAAAATTCTGACATGCTAGCACACCACGTTAGCAAAATATGTCCACCTGGCATGGGCCTACAATGCACCACTTGATAAGTTTAAGGAACCAAAAATGTGTTTTGCAAGTTCGGTGGACCTAAGTGCCACAATCTTACAAGTTCATAGGCCCCCGGTGCATTTAACTCAAAAATAAAATTAACTTTTTATTCCAATTTACTCTAACACACATGAATTGAAGTGGATACTAATGCATCCAAAAATAAAACAAATTTATCTCATTACTTGTAGATTGAGATGAATTAAAAGTTCAACCAAACATGGTCCATCTAAACAAAACATCGATTATAGTGTAGCCAAACGATCTTTGGAATGAACACACAAGCTCTACGAGAAACGGAACCCGGCTATAAGTTAGATGGCGATGTCAATAGTATAAGAATTCAAAACAAGCGGAGATAGATATCGATGTTAAATATGTCATGAAAGTAATCATGTAAGTTCTCGCTCCTAAATTAATTAAAAACTATACGAACTTATGAAGATAGATACCCCGACCATCATCACGGGCGTGCGTCGTACCCACGGCTTGGTCGACGGTAGGTACTAGCTACACGACACACACTACACCACACCAAAACACATTTTTTTTTATCCACGTCGCCACCGATTATGTGTCACCTCAATTGCATGAGGTGAAGAGTCCGCCAGCTCGTGGGAGTCTACACACATTGGATGGCACCTATCCAGGACACCAAAGAAACAACACAAGTAGCTCTGAAGAAATGCGAGCATCTCTCGCAACACATGAATCGGGGGCATGCAATTAACATGAAGATCTTTGATTATTTCAACACAGAGTATCAGAGCATGTATGGCTAATAGTAATACATCTTACTTCGGTATTAGTGTACGAGTATTGAGCACATTTAACCTGCCCACAGAGTGAAGAACCTTCTAAAATGAGCAAACCATGACCTTGAAAATGTTTTTCAGCATTACTTCAACATCTCTCTGTGATAGCCAAGCTCAGGTCTATGGACTCTACCATTTCTATTGTAATGAACGACTTTATCATAAAGATCCACCCGAGAGAAACATAGTGTTGGTTATGCTTATATTTATGCTAATTTTAAAATAATCTAGAATAAGACTGTTGAGTCAACAATTGAGTTAGTTGACATGTTATTCACCTCACTCGTACTAATCTATTTATCACTCTTCTACATTTCGTACTAACTAATCTACTTATCATTTTTCTACATTTACTATTCTCTTGGATAGATGGCATGTCAAGGCATGGTGACTCTATTTGTAGGCCATGTGGGCTCATAGAAATATAACATGTAGAAGATTCCAAGATAAATATCTATGCCTTTGGGGTATATAGGGAAGAACTTAAGACAGACATGGCTATATCACCATGAGTCCATGGTGATCACCTAATGGCTTCATGAAAATATCAAGTACCATGAGTTGGGGGAGGGGGGGGAGGAGAGTAATTAGAAGGTTGCATTTTTATGCGGTCAACATTAAGGATGCATTAGTCCTAGAGGAGCACCGAGGTAGGACGAATAGAGAATATAGTGAGCTCACTACAAAAAAAAAAAATACTCACTTTAGAGTTAGTTTAGGATTGGCTCACAAACTCTACTTTGCAAAAAAGGATAGAGCTTTTTAGAGCATCCATTTAAATGCTCACACACTCAACCTTTTTCCTAGAGCAAAGTTTTGTGGAGCTACACCTTCAGAGCTAAAAAAGCGGACAAGCACGATCTTAAACAAAAATCTTGAGACTTAATCATATTAAACATAACATTTTAGCATAATATATTAAACAATGTCAAGTCCTCCAAGTTTGGGCAACATCATTTCAAGATCTTACTTTTCTAAACCTCTTATCCTATTTAAATTTTGAATATGGTTAGTGCTTAATTACATGCATATCAATGTTTCTATGTTTGAATCTATAACTAGGATACCCCATGCTTAGACCAGAAATGGACAAGCTAATTACTATAGAAGATAAGATAGTGCTAATATATGATGGTGGGTGGGATGATGATGCAGATGAAGAAATAATAATTTTTTCATGCAACCTACTTTAGCTTTGACCCATGCTATAGAACGAATCTCTTTGCGGTGTTTTTTGAATGCTGAAATGACTGTCTTTATGGGACGGGGGGAGTATATAGAGAAGAACTCAAGACAGACATGGCTAGTCCTTGTGAAGCCACTATTCCACGAATGCTCACTCGTTCCCAAACGAGCGATAAAATATCCATCATCGTTTTGATTTACTATATAGGGAAAAATCCCATTTCTCGCTTTCTTTTATGGCCTTGAGTGCGTGCCTCCTTCACCACGCAATGTGGTTTGTGATGTAATGACTATCTTTATGGGACGGAGGGAGTATATAGGGAAGAACTCAAGACAAACATGGCTAGTCCATGTGAAGCCACTATTCCATGAATGCTCACTCGTTCCCAAACAAGCGATAAAATATTCATCATCATTTTGACTTACCATATAGGGAAAAATCTCATTTCTTGCTTTCTTTTATGGCCTTGAGTGCGTGCCTCCTTCACCACGCAATGTAGTTTGTGATGTAAATGACCGTCTTTATGGGACGGAGGGAGGGAAGAAGTCAAGACAGACATGGCTAGTCCTTGTGAAGCCACTGTTCCACGAATGCTTACTCGTTTCCAAACGAGCGATAAAATATTCATCATCGTTTTGACTTACCATATAGGGGAAAATCCCATTGCTCGCTTTCTTTTATGGCCTTGAGTGCGTGCCTCCTTCACCATGCAATGTAGTTTGTGATGTAAGGTAGACAGAAAAAAAGAAAACATTTATTTTAAAATGCTATAAGTTATGAATGGTGTATTCATTTTAATTTTGTTTGTAATGATGTCTTCTATGTGACCGAGACGAACAAAACTAGGCCCCAAACTCATATGTTTGCAAGAATTTTCTTTTCGGTAGCAATTTATGGTTACTATAGTTCAAGAATACAATAATTATTCCACCATAAAAATGTGGCCACAATTGGACCATATAAACTTCAGTTATGAATTATTACACTTAATTATAGAAAAATGTAGATCCAATCTTTACCAAAAACGTTATACTAAGCATACCATATTGTATATTCGTTGTGTAGATCTACTCATGTGGAGTCCAACGAAATTGTATTCTCCATTTTATATTTTTTCTATGATTTTTCTAAAATTTAGCCCAAATAAATAAAAAAGACGAAAACATCTTCAAAAACCGCTCTAGGGAGTGCACGGTTTGAAAAGTTGAGGAAGGTGGTTTGTCGAGTTTTGAGGTTCAAGGAGGAAAAAACAATAAACATACTTTCACAAAAGTTCGAGGAGGAAAAGTGCGAAAAGGTTCTAAATGGCTAGAGAGGGGTGTGAATAGCTTATAAAAAAAAAAATTCTACAAAAACAACACTTGAAAGTATATTAGATAATAAGATGGCAAAGCTAGTTTTGTGATGGTCTATAAGTGATGCAAGCCACCTACCACAATTTCTAGTCAAGTCTGTTGTCTCTAGTTCACTCACAAACCTATGTTCTTTGCAATGCTTCCAGATGATCAAGCTACACAACTAGATATACAAGAACTACGCACAACTATCAATATATATAGCAAATCAATCTACACAAGATATCTCTACACAAGCTATATCAATGTAAATACATGAATAGGTTTGACCCTTTAATACCAACGGTGAAGTGTAGACGAGTGAACCATTCAATCACAATAACAATACCAAGAAATCTAATAAAGAGATTGACATAATGATTTTTACTGAGGTTCACTTACTCGTCGGTAAGCTACTCCTCATTGTAGCGATTCACCCACTTGGAGGTTCACGAGCTATATCAACATATTGGACTATACCGAGGTCACTTTGATTCGACGCGTCGGTTGCTATACACTCAACGTCCGATGCAAGATATCGACAAATTTTTTCAATATAATTTTTGAAAATCCCCTTTGCTCCAAGTTAGCTAACTCATATGCATGAATCATTTGCGTACTTTGTTAGCATATTTTGAAAAAGCTTTTGCAAGGGTTAAATTTAGTGCATTAGATCCTAATGCATTTGCATGAAAAGAATGGACCTAGAGTCACTTCAATTTTGGATTAGCCATGAATTCCCCCTCTTAATAGTCGGCTATTTATCCTAAGTGTGATCATACTCTCTGTAGTGTCTTAATCACTAAAATCAAAAGCCCTATTAAGTATACCTTTGCTGTGATCTCCTCAGGATTAGCCATGAACTTGATCCTTGCACCATGTCCACCATGATCATGTCTACCATCATCATGTTGCACATCATCATATGTTGCTTATATATCTTGTCACACTTAGATAAACCATTAGCAACTAGGTGTCATCAATTATCTAAAACCAAACAAGGAATTCCAAAGTGGATTTTTTCTATCGAAATTTAGTATACAGTACAACACAGATGCTCACAACACGCACACTCATCCATATGAACACATGTACACAAACTCTACCCCTATGAGCACCTCCAAAGAACTGAGCCGGTAGATCTAGAGATTTTCGAAGTCATCGATCATTGCCGTCTCATTATCGACGAGAACGTCGCTTATACAACTTAAAACATAACACCGAAAAATCTTGAAATATATCCGGTAAGATGCGAGCACTTGGGTGGTGGATAGATTCCAGACCTTACCGGTTCGCACACTGGGATACAATTTTTTTTTTTTTTTGAGTTGCCTCTTATGTAGGTATAGATGTAGTATCACACCACTACACACGCACACCCCACACACACCACCTGTGTACCATCAGACCTACAACTACACTCAGACTAGAAGATCGTATCCTTCCTGATATCACCGGAATCAGCTGACTCCGTAGACAACGAGGTGCACCGTATTCCCGTTGAACGAACCACGCAAAGAGGCAAATGCTGGGATTGTCTGAGCAAAGGTTGGGATGGGAATCTACTGTTCTCGGTGTGAAATGCGTCCGGCCGATCGCCCACCTCGAACGCATACCGACCGAGCTAATGGTCGTTCTCAGATACATGCCCAAAGACCACCGCATTCCTCTTCCTGGGCTGAATTGCGCACGGTCTTTAGCCCATTTGCAAAGCAGCCTCTTGGGCCTCCGGCTCGAGCTCGGCCATATCCGTCTGCCACTCAGTTCCGCTGGGTCGCTGACGTTGCTCGCACACACACAGTCTGAATTCAACATGCTCCCAAATCTGAAACTTGGCTTCTCATGCAGTCATACTGTTTCTACTAGCCTCCTCCGCAAGGCAACGTCGTCGCCCTTCATCCTTGGCTCTTTGGTCTCAATTCGAGGACACTCAAATCGGACTGCCATGGAACCTGGATTGCCATGTCGACGCACCTTGTTAGAGGACACTCTCTAATCAGACCGCCATGGAACATAGATTGGCCAAGGACATGACCAAGGCACTAAACCTAAACGGTTTGGTCCAAACCAGATATGGACGACGACAATGGTGTGCCTCGATCTCTGCCGAGACAAAAGCAAAAGTCGCGCACTGAATCATCACGCTAAACTATCAGTGTCCTGGCTTCTAATCCCACTGCATTGTGCGATGAACTGAAAAAGCGAAAGGCAACAGGGAGGGCCCTGCTCAAGTGCTGTTCCTTCCATTGATAAACTCTAGGGGTAGTTAGTTAGTTCTATAACGTGCCACAGCTGGTTAGTGAGTGGCACGAGTGTACGAACCACTTTGGGGATACCCGGCGGCTGCTGCCCACCGTACCTGATCGATGATGCATGCGTGCCAGACGCTGTGCAAGTGGCAACACTCTTGTCCGGCCTGCTTGTTGCGTTCGTTCGAGTAGAATTAATCGTACGTGTTTCATCTGTTGGCGCGCACTCGCTCATCATTCTTTTTCTCTCGCGAAACTAAACCGTGGAGAGCACGCTGAGAGCGCAGTGCGCCACGCATGATCGACGGCCGACGTGACGCCGACGACGAAGAAGAGTGCGCGTTGGCGCCGGCGCCAGCGCCGGCAGTAAAAGGTTGCGTCAGCATATGCGAAGTGCTTGCTTTCGATCGACTTTCGAGCAGGAAAGCTTGACGATGGGGAGGAATGGTTGTGCGGTTTGCCGGTCCGCGCGTAAGCAATGTGCATGTCCGCTGGCAAGAGCTTCCAGTGATGAGTGATCTAAAAAGTTCTCGTCACGCATCGGCATAAATCTATTCAGTTTCGACGGCGGTGGCCGGTGGGGGCAAGCCGCAGTTTTGCGTGTATACGTCGACTAGTGCGCGGAGAGGGGCGTGCCGCCGGCTGGGCAGCAAGTGCAGGCTCCGGCGCTCTGCCGCCTTCGTGCATAAACTTTTATTGCCAGGACGCACGAGGACGCGCAAACCAGCTGATGGACGATGGAAAGCAAGATGAGCACTAGCTAGCTACCTAGACCCTAGTCCACACTAGTGCAGGCCGGTCGACGACTGGGCCGACGTCGACGACGGCCGAGCCGGCGGCGACCGGCGGCTGCTGCAAGTGGTATAACACCGCCGTCTGCTAGCTAGACGGCTACTACTTGTCCAGCGAGCGAGCAGGCCGCAACTAGTGCGTTTCGATGATTTCTCCGTGGAATCCTTTGGAACGGCGGCTTGTGTTGGACGGTAAAGCTGTAAAGGACGGCGGCTCAGGCGGCCGTACGGAGAGAATTTCTCGTTTTAAAAGCATTTCCGTACGGAAATTGTGAAAATATAGCTTTGATCTAGGAAATTTAAGAAACAACATATTGCCATACTCTTTTTTTGAAGCACTTTATAGATGTACGCAATTGCTTAAAGTCGTGTGCCCATATATAGTACAAATTTGATTAATTTAGGTCTATTCGAAAATGGCATTACTTTCGCATGCATATAACAATGATGCCTTCTTTTTAAATGAAAACTATTCTCCAAATAGGTAAAAGCAAAGTAATATTATTCTACTGTTAGTCCAATGTCGTATCGCTGTCACACTGGTAAATGATGATAACAAAAAAATGTGATAAACTAAATTTCAGTTACATGGTTTTAAAAAAAAAGATTGAACTCTATTTTTACGAGATTAGCTAAAATTCATAGCTAAATGACTAGGTAAAAGACTAGGTTAAAAAATAAATAGCTAGCCACAGGGTGTGAGATCCAACAGCCTCTCTATCCATCCCTCCTCCACTCAAAAAAAAAAAAAAAAAAAAAAAAAAAAAACTGCTCTACTAGATGAACCCCACACGTCAGCCATGTAAAGACCAAGATAGCTAGCGAACGACTAGCTAAATAAAGCTAGCATAGAGCGGAAGGAGATAGCTAGTCTCTTGGAACACAATTTTGTGGTGTTTTAAAAAAATATACCTATCCTATCTCATTTAGCTAGCTTATTGGAGATGCTCTAACAACCGCACAAGTTTGTTTTTGCAACTCTACAACAAGATATCTTTGACCATCAAACTATCAATACCGGACAAATTTGGTCATCTACTACTAGTTGGTTTTAAAAAAGTCTTAAAAAAATACTCTCTACATTCCAAATGATAAGTTACTTTGACTTGGAGGGAGTAGTTGGTCTTAAAGGTGTTTTTAATATATTTTCTAAAAATAATAAAAAATATATTCACTTTTTAAAATTCGTAAGAAAATCATTTTAAATTCAAAAAAAATAAGAATCTGATACATATGCCTTGTTTCTAAGAATATTCAGTTTTGTTTTATATGTTTTATATTTCTAGTGTCTTATTTTTTTTTAACATGTTTGTTTCATATTTAAATAATCATTTTGCATTATAATGTATTTGGTATTGACTAAGTGAATCCATATAGGAGACAACTGATAAAAAACAGAGATCTGAAAATGATAATAACCTCACAGGTGTCATGCCTCACCACATGGACCATATTTGATATTTGGCAATGCGACTAGCATGTCATCTCTAGCCCCCACCAAAAAGAAAAAAATTGTCTTTTTTCTTTTCAAGCTCCAGACATCGTGTGTATTTGCTCGACATCAGCTGGGTGAGATTTTAAGTATTCATTGAACGAATTTGATAAATCAGGGAAAACGTTCCAAAACAAGAGCAAGAACAAACAACCTAGTTGTTGACATGGCTTCTGAGGGGAAAAAAGACCTTAAATCTAAAACACACATTGAGAGGAGGTTTTCTGGCTTTGGTGCGTTGAGAAGATAAAAATTGACGACAAATGCCAATAGAAAAGATCGACCAGAATTGATCTGGGCAATTTGACATGACAATTCTAATGAGCTGGGCAATTTGGTCGGGTCGAAATGATCTTATTTTCAAGGGCATTCCAGCCAGCTTGGAAAGGGCAAAAGAATTATTTGACAAGGAAGTTAGAATCCTTTCCCTACGGGTTAAGGCAAAGTTCTCGGCTACTTTTGATTTATGGATCCAAAATTTGTTGTAATTTGCCTTTCCTTGTTTATTTTCTTCCTTTCTTTTCTTTTTTTTGTCTCTTGAGCCTTTGCTGCTTCCTTGATGTATGAACTGTTTTTATAACCTTTAATAAAAGCCTGTAGAGGCTGCCCTGGCCTCTCAGTTTCATAAAAAAAAAAACCGACAACCAAAAAAAGCGAAAAAACCTAAAACCTGTAGTTTAAACAAACACACCCCTAGGTGTAGCACAACCTGTTAAGTTGATTATATTGTGGTGGAACCTGTTTATTTGGCTTTGAGTCCTCGACTTGATGCTCATGCTTATATTTTTTCATAAATTTATTTCAGGGACTTAACAATGATTTCTTTAGTGGCAAGTGATGTGTTCGTCAATACTTAGATAGCAAGATGTTTGAGGTGACTTCCCAACCTTAAAATTTGTCGTCTTAGTTTTTTTAGTGGTCCTTATAGGCTTATACTTGTACATACTGTGATTAAACAAAACACGAATGTTCCACTCAAGGAAGAAAGTACTCAAGCTTGATCAGAAAATGTGTTGCATGTCGATCTGGATGGTTCAATTGTAGATCTAATGTAAAGAAGTGACTGGCATGTGAGAAAAACAAGGTTCCATTAAGGAGAGTGAACCCAGTATCATATGGTTGCTACCTTTTCTTCCCAGAGCCAAAAAGAACATTGGCACTTTAGACGACTAATAAATTGGATGTCCTTTTTCTTTGCGCGAGAAAGAAAGGTTGGCTTAGTTTTTTTTAATGTGCTTATAGAGTTGTACATTCCTTTTTCCTCCCCTATTACAAACTAAACTCCGAAGAAAAAGAAAATTACAATTGAGTCATCAGGATCCAATCTCATCTTCCTTGTCTCCGATCTCCAGTTTGCCATCAACACCATCACGACGATCCAAGTCCACCGTTGCTTCCGCCAAGGAACACCAAGCAATGAAAAAGCCGCATCATCCATCGCCCGAACACCAAGCGAATCGATTCCGTTAAAAGAAAATCAGCCGGACCCTTAGAAAAAAAAGAAAGAGGAAAAGAAAATCCGCTGCCGACGGCCTGAGGATCGACGACCGGAAAAAGCGTCCACCGCCGCCAAAAAACCTAGCAACGAGGAAGAGTCACAAATCCATGAGGATGACCAAAGAGCTTACATACCTGACGTCGATTATTCGCCAACACAGAAGTAACCCTAAACTCCATCACCAACGACAATGACGAGTAACCCTAATCTACTAGACTCCACCCTAGCGGCAACAACGAGCCCGGACGTCGATCCACCCCGGACCCCACTCACCCCGGTGCCGAAGAGGCCGTCGGAGGGGAGGGGCCGGTTAGATCGGCGGCGGTGGTGGAGATGCCCTAGTTGCTTTGATAGGAGGTCGGGGCTGGGGCGGGTTCCGGTTCAGCGGGGGAGTGGAGGGATTGACATGCATGAGTGTTCCACTCAAGTACTCATGCCTGATTAGAAACATGTGTCGCAAGTCGATCTAATGCAAAAAAAAAAAAAAAAAAAAATGACAGGTGAGAAAATATCCAACTAAAATCGGATACTAGCTATTGGACTTGTTTGGACCAATAACTTTTCTTAGAATCTCAACAAAAGAACCCCATACTGCTCTGTGCTGATTGAAAAAAATATCCGGACTAATATTGTAAGCAGCGCCCTTATTAATCAGCCAATCATGATGTGCATACAGAAATACTCGATCATATGGCTTTGCCAACTAACTAAAAATAAACTTGCAAATTTTCGTATGATGGCACATCTCTGAAATATTAGAGACGGCTTATGGATAGACGTGTCTCTGATGAGATCTCATCAGACACATGGAAATATTTGCTATATGGCCTACTGAACAAACAAAACAGAGACGCACTTTATCGGTGACCGTCTCTGATGTATGCGTCTGTTTCTTTCCAGCAAATCCAGCGTCACCGATAAATGAATGCTGTTCTTCATCACAACTTCACAAGATGCCGAGCACTGCATAGTACGCGATGAGCACCGGCAGAGAAACCAGCGTCCCGAATATAACCCTGCAACGCCACGCAACATGATTGTACGTGAGCAACAGCAGTAATTCGATCGAGTCACTGTAAATTCTTGAACGATATATATTTAACACATAAGCGAGATGACTTACGCTGTGCTGAGCACGTCGGCATGAAGTCCGTACTCCTTTGCAAAGGCGAAGGACGCGATAGACTGAGGTAGTGCGGCCTGATGCAGTATATAATTGTGTTAATTTTTTTTGACCGAAGTTATCAGTAGGGAAACCCTAACCCTTTTTTTTTTTTTTGGTATTTTTTGCATTGTGTTAATTTTTAAACCGTTAGAGATGAACAACGTACTGTCTACGGATGCCTCCCAAAATTGTAGATATATCTATGTTTTAATAAACTTCCTAGCAAAAGATCCTCTGAAATATGTCATGCATGGTGCGGTAGTCATATGGCACTCACAGTCTCGGACCAAAAGTTCAGTTGGCATTGTTTCAGAAGAGAGAGAGAGAGACAGAGAGTTTCAGTTGGTATTCGTCACGGCAATTGCTACGGTACTCCAGAATGAATGTGGACTGTCCATTTATTTCGATCCAACGATCACGATCACCTATTACCTCTTAGGAGGTAATAGTATTTATTTAATTTAAAATTTATAAAATAGGCTAAATAAGGTAAGTTTTAAATATAAAATCTTTTTTTAGATTCTGTTGATGCATGCGTAATCGGTAGCTGATATGGTAAATCTTTTTATTTTATATTTTTGTACTTGATATATTTTCATTACCTTATTATTTTGTACGTGACTTAATCAACGTGTACATGTTAGCGTGTGTAACGTGTTCGTCCATGAGCGCACGCCTGGCTGGCTGGGGTGTGTACGTGGTCGTGCAATGTTAGCTAGCGTGCGTGTGTACATCGTGTTTGACTGTTTTTGGACTGAACGGATGAAGTGCACAATAAGACACAATTCAGTGATATTAATAACTGAAGTCGAAGTTTTTTCGAAAAAAAAAAGTTAATGTGGCATGAACGGCTTATACCAGCCACCAGGCACCGTGCAAGGAAGGTAGGGGTGGCCGGATCGGCGGCGCCGCGCGAGGGACGGGATCCGGCACTGCTCCCCTTGATTTGATTTGTTATCCGCATGCAGGATCCCCTCTCCCGTGATTTTTGGCCGGCATGCAGGGATAAAATCCCGTCAACAGGGAATGCGGGGTTTTATTTTCTGTTTTATTACATTTATTTATTTATTTATTAATTCTTAAATTGTAAAAATTTAACGGCTCAGATCGATTTGAGATATTACCTCATAGTAGGTAAATGGTGTACCTGAGCATTGCCCATTGGTCACAGGCTCAGTTCGCAGCAAAGAGGTACGCAAGCAGCTTGCAGAGGACGTGTCCACTGCACCCTGCCTTTACGCCTGCCGTGCACACAGTGATTTTTTCGGTGCACCACACCTTTTACACGTACGCATGATATGTGTGCACTATCTGAACTCGTTAATTAACACAGAAAGAGCATGTAATTAAAAGTGTGTGTGCACTGTCAGCTTTCGTCGAAACAGAAAGCTAGCATCAGAGACCTTAATGCTGGATCGATCAGTAATATTTTAATTTTCGGTCTGTACTGGTGTCTCTGAATTTATTTAAGCTAGCTAGTGCAAAGGGAGGGCAGGTCAGCATGACGCCGACGTACGGCACATCACCTGTATGATGGCGAAACGCAGGACGTCGCCGCGGAGGCCGAACGCGGCGGCGCCGACCAGCGTGGCGAGCGGGCCGGCGACGAACCGCAGCGCCATCCCCAGCGTCGCCAGCCCCGCGCCGCACGCGATCATCTTCTTCTGCTGCGCCATGAACAGCCCTGAAGAACGGTCATCCAACATAGAAATTGATCAGTTTCGGTAGGTGGTCTTCATTCGTCTCTGTAACAGTCCACAAAGAAGAAATTGATCAGTCTCGGTAGGTGGTCTTCATTCGTCGTCTTACCCATGCTGAACATCTGCATCCCCGTGCCAGTCTTGGCCATGACGTTCAGCGAGCCTGTCACGATGCCCGGCATGCTGAGGTCCCACCTGCACACCACGGTTTCGACACGTGAGCCAAGCAACGCACACACGTGTGTGACACGACGATATGGTCGTGCTTGCAGGTGGAGACCGTGATCTAGCTAAAAGCACGTACGTACCTGTAGGCGATGGACGCCCAAACCACGCCGAGCACGCTGGCGTAAACGTTTGGGTTCCTGGCGAGCTTCAGCCCGACAGTTCTCACCAGCGGCCACATCCGGATCGTCCCGGCGGCTGCGGCGGCTTCCTCCTCAGCGTTCATCTCGACGTCCTTCTCGACGGCGGCGGCGTCGTCATTCTTAGGCGGCGGCGAGGGTGGCGGTGACGAAGACGACGATGACGACACCGGTCCTACGCGGCCTGCCGATTCGTCATCATCGCTGCCGCTGCCGCTGCTGCTGCTGCAACGGCCGACGACACCTCCGCCTTGGGCCGGCGGCGGGATGCCGACCCACGCCTTGCGCAGCTCGAACCCCAGGAGGAGGATCGGGAACCAGATGAGTGACTGCACGACGGCGATCTGCACGATGAGGTCCTGCGCCCACTTGCCGTACATGGCGTAGAGCAGCGGGACGCCGACGACGAGCGTGTTGTTGAACCCGGCCAGGAGAACCCCGTGATGGCCCAGGACGGCTGCGCGCCGCCGCCGCTGGTCTTGGCGCGGCGGCCGCAGCCGAAGTAGCCTGCCAAGAAGGCGGCGGCCACGGCGGCGGCGATGGCCAGCAGCTTGGACACGGCGTCGGCGGCCAGGACGCGGTAGTTCATGGTGTAGGGGTTGGCACGCGCCAGGAAGTCGAAGGTGAAGAAGGGCATGGAGAAGTTCACCACTAGCGTGTTGATGGCGCCGCACTGCTCCGCTGTGAAGAAGCGCCACCACCGCACCGACCCGTACCCGAGCCCCAGCGCGAAGTAGAGCGGCGCCATTGCCGCCGCCACCTTGTAGATGTCACACCACGCGATCATCGTGTACTAGCTAGCTAGCTCCGTCGTCGAGGATCCTCTGTTCGATCTTCTAGTGAGAAGAATCGATCAAGAAGATCAGAACTGAAGAGAGTATGAAATGAAACAGCTAGAGCTAGCAGATCACCAAGCTAGAGCTTAGTGACGGATCTGATGCCCTTGTCGTCGTCGTTGATCGAGCTGCTCCTAGCTGTATATATAGAGAGCCAGAGAGGTGTGTGCATGGAGCCAGCAGAGAGAGAGGAATGTACGTATCGATCATATGGACGACACGTCCTGGATGGATGGATGTGCAGGGATCGACAGGGAATAAGTTTTGGTTCTCAAGAGAGCAACGTAGCACAACACGCAAAAAGCTCTCGTGTGACGAAATAAAGTTAGTTGTACGTTGCTAGATTGATGAAACGAATCAGCGCGAAGCAGACACGCTGACACTGGGGGAGAGAGATATGTCCGTACGTTGAATGGATGCATATAATTTCTAAAAGAGTAAGGGAATTGGTATTATAGGCGTGCTTGTTTTCTCTTCAACAATCAGGCGACATTTGATCGATGGCCATCGATTATGAATTCTCTTAGCTAGCTTACATCAAGCTTTTCTTTGCCTACGTCAGTTCAACAGCAAAAAGCGACAGTGCATATGAACCCATCGCCTGAGATGTGAGGCTAGCTGATGTAAATAAAACAATATAATTCTTACAGTACGTACTTTGAAGTAGGCATTACTCGATATGGTCCAACTAATCAACCGAAGAACATATATCTTGATCACTTTACTTTCTACGAACGTCTAAATAAATGTACTGCCATGTGAAAAATTAAGGGTTAAGCTAGCACTCGGACTTCCTATGGACACAGGGTCCATCAGACAATCCCCGCTAGAGCCCAGGAAACAAAAACACGGCCCACACAGGAATCTGCCCCCGCCTCCAAGTTCCAACCTCGCTAGCCCCAAGGACATCCGCACTGCTCCTACAACACCACCATGGCCAGCCCCACCCTTTCTCTGCTCCCCGTGTGCACGGGAATCCGCCCTAGCCTCCAACCTCGCTAGCCTTGGCCCCAAGGCATGCACCCCACTCCCATGTCAGCATAGCCCGCCCCACCCTAAGTGATTAACCACTGAAACATGGGGATCAAATGAAATGGTAACGTCAAAGAGAAGTTGCTGAAACACCAAAAAACATATTATTGCAACAATAAAAAAGAACAACTGAAACATCAGGCTGAGCTTGCTAAAACACCATAAACATCCCGATCTACTTCCGAAACATCTAGATGCAGCACTTGCAACATGTAGAAGAAAGTAGATGAAACACTTAAGATATGCGTATGAAACAACTTCTGAATAAGTGCAAAAAAAGGATGGAACATTGAGGATAGACACTAGCAACATAAGTGTACAACTATTGAAACACATGCAACATTCCGATATATTTTTGCAACATTTCTGCCATAGTGTCACTGCGTGGCTAAGACCTACCCTGTGGGGAACTGCGGTGGCACATCCCTCCCCTTCCTGACGTCGACGCGGTGTGAATGGGGACGTTGGCCTCCCTACTTCCCTTCTGCAAGGAGGCATTGGTTGGTGAGTGCCCGACAGCCCCACCATGCCCACCGCCGGTCGAGGAGAGGAGAAATACTTCCAGATCTGGGGAGAGTGCTACCGATCAGGCAGGGGAGGTCAGCAACTTGCTCGTGTCTGCCAGCTAGATCCGATTGGACGTGAGGAGAGGGCCACGACCGCCGTAGGGTTGGAGGAGAGAACGCCATGGAGGCCATCAAACTTGAGTGAACTCGCATGTGGAGGAGGGGTGCCACCAGATCCATGGGGGAGGGAAGGAGCGGAGCTTAGCGACACCGCGAGCGAGAAGATTCTGCTGCCATAGAGAAGAGATGAAATGAGTGGATAGGAAGAGATAAGGAACGAGTGGATAGAAATGAACCGCGGGTGGTAGGTGTAAGTGGTGAACTGTTTGGGCTGATCCTTGTGCAGGCCCAACAAAGCGTCCGACAAGCGTGGGACTCTTGAAGAGGAGCTTTGATGAAAAATTAAGAGGCCTCTAGTCTTAAGCACTACTAGATCAAATTTTTGACACATCAGCAAACTAACTCCTCGCCGACTTTTAATCGGATATTATTACCAATTTTAACTTATATGACTCATGGTTTTCCTAAAAAGAATAGAGGTCATAGTTTCAAAGGAAAAACATAAATAGACATATGGGACTTCTTATATCATTTTTCTCCTATTACAACATGCGGGCATGTTTTCTATTTAAATAATAAATATACAAATATGTTAACATCTACTCCATCTTTGTTGTACATAGAAAAATGGATATAAAAATAAAATAATTTGGAAGGGGAAGTCTATATAAGTACCAGTCCATTGTTATTATATAATATAGTTTATAGTAATATATTCGAATATATAAATACTTATACTATTTTTGTAAATCTAATCAAAACAAGAATGTTTATTTTGTGTTAAACCTTTTTTGGAGGGGGAGGGAGGGTGGGGACAGAGTGAGATAATAGTGGACGCATCTGTGGCGCTGAAGTACTGAACTTGAATTCTTATTTCCAGATGCAGCACTTGCAGCATGTAGAAGAAAGTAGATGAAACACTTAAGATATGCGTATGAAACAACTTCTGAATAAGTGTAAAAAAAGGATCAAACATTGAGGATAGACACTGGCAACATAAGTGTACAGCTATTGAAACACATGCAACATTCCGATATATTTTTTTGACACATCAACAAACTAACTCCTCGCCGACTTTAATCAGATATTATTACCAATTTTAACTTATATGACTCATGGTTTTCCTAAAAAAATAGAGGTCATAGTTTGAAGGAAAAAACATAAATAGACATGTGGGACTTCTTATATCATTTTCTCCTATTACAACACACGTGCATGTTTTCTATTTAAATAATAAATATATAATTATGTTAACATCTACTCCATCTTTGTTGTACATAGAAAAATGGATATAAAAATAAAATAACTTATAATTTGGAAGGGGAAGTCTATATAAGTACCAGTCCATTGTTATATAATAATATATTTTATAGTAATATATTTGAATATATAAATATTTATACTATTTTTGTAAATCTAATCAAAACGAGAATGTTTATTTTGTTTCAAACCTTTTTTGGAGGGGGAGGGTGGGGACAGAGTGAGATAATAGTGGACGCATCTGTGGCGCTGAAGTACTGAACTTGAATTCTTATTTCTAGAGCAGAGCACTGAGCACACAAGTGTTGCTGGTTTTTGTCGGCGTGCATAAGTTTGCTTCAATAATGTGGAACTCTGTCGGGACGTTCGTGGCTTGTAGGGGGTTAATGGAAAGTGCATATTGTTTCAAAAAAAAAAAAAAAAAAAAAAGGAAAGTGCAGTACTTGCTGCAGATAAAAAGTGTGAGAAACTATTGTATCCATGTAGAACGACCTGTTTTAACTAGATTCTATTCAAAACCGTCTCTTAAAACCGACCCCTGTTAAAATAAATACAAGGTCACATTTTTTAAAAAAATTGTTACTTTTTCCAGCTCCTGCAGGTCAAGCCCGTAGTTCATGTTTCAGTGGCCAACCCTGCATGCGTCGAGAGTGTATTCCACTGCACGCCGCAAGATTAGCATCCCTTTACTTTAACCCCGTCCCCGTTAACCACGTCACCGTTCCATATGTATTTAGGACGTCCGCATCTGCAGCAAATCCACGAATCCTTTCATGGGGAAACAAAGATCTAGTTGTGCACGAATGTTGGATACAACTTTTTGGATAGATCTTTGAAGCTATTTTTTAGTAAAAAAATTGAAGAAATGTTGTGAATATTTATATACTATAAATCTAGTGAAAACTCATGTTTCCCACGGCGATGTTTAATTAGAGACGGGTAGATTTTTCTTATCACCCATGCCTAGAATATATATATACACTTACTTCGTTTGTTGAATATTTTTATGGATTTTGAGAGGGTTTTTGAAGATTTTTTTTTTTGAATATTTGGATTCAGAGTTTTTTGAAGATTTTTTTCTTACCATCCATGAGTTTTTTGAAGCTTACTTTCGTTTTTTGAACATTTTTTTAGGATATATACACTTTACAGTCATAGGTTGAGAAAAATCTTCAAAAATCTCTCATGGGTGACTTTACAGTTACAGGTATTTACTATAAATCTAGTTAAAACTCATGCTCCTAGAATAAATAGAGAAAAACTAGAACTAACCTAAATACTAAATCCATTCTAAATTATAGTTCGTTTGACTTTTTCAACCCTAAGTTTGATCACTCGTTTTATTCAAAAAATTATGCAAAATATTATTTCTTTTGTTGTGACATGCTTTATTAACAAAAGATCCTTAAGAATGACTTAAATTTGACTGTTTTTTGTACAAATTTTTTTTGAATAAGACGAGTGGACAAACTTAAGGTTGAAAAAAATCAAACGAACTATAATTTAGAACGGAGAGAGTATATTTTTTTGTACGCTCAGCTACGAAGTTTCCATATAGTTTCTGAAAAAGGTGATACAAAAGTACATACATAAATAAATAAATCAATCAATTAATATATATCAAATGGGCTGACATGAGAAAGAGAGGGTTCAAGCAAAAGAACGGTTGTAATTAAGCGCTTTACTTAGTACTCCTACAAGCTTATTATGTTTGGGCTGTGACTGTGATGGTGATGAAGTTAATTAAAGAGGGAAACTAAAGGAGCAAGGACGCACTATAGCTGGTTATTTGTGTTGCGGTGACTCCTCTTACAACATGCGAGCATTAGCACTAAGGGCACCCTTTAATAGTTAAGCAAACTTATTCATATGTTGTCACATCATCTGATTGTTTGTTTGGGATGATAGCATTTCAGTGTTTGGTCCAAGAGATGAAGAGGGAGAGGATGAATGGTAGTTTTTGATCGGTTAGTACCTATTAGAGTGTCCCGGATGCTAGTCTTAGCACAAGAGCCTAATATCAATGCACTATGTCTGGCAAGCAACGCCACTCAGCATATGCGCTGCTCTATCTAGCCGCCCAACCATACCGCTTTGCCCGAGCCTTCTAACTCCTTGTTGGCGGTCACTATGATACATTTTATACCGCCAACTTAGCTCTAAATAAGAGGGAAAAGCACACTTATGTCATATAAACCTTTACTACTCACCTAGTTCCACTTGTATTCGAAGAAAATATGTTTTGCAGGCATAAACGTGGAAACAGGTAAAAGTACGTTAGAAGGTAGAGGAAAGCGCACATCAGAACTGCGCTTTGGACAAGGGAAATGCCACCAGGCCAAAACTAACGCGAACCAGGCCAAAGCACCCCGAGGGGACGCGACACGAGGTGGGCCACAAGCCCACCCGCCAAAACCGGCACGAGGCGGGCCAAACTCACGGCGCCGCCGCACTCGCGGCGCCCGCCGCGACATCGCCCCCGATCCCGCCCGTGCTTTTGCTACGACCAGCGTCCGAAGGAGAAGAGGCGGTGCATGAAGGTGCTTTTCGGGATGGCGCCAAAGGAATCCCGCCAAAACATTTCACATATGCGGTTGCATGGCTTGGAAGAAGGTGGCATGCGTGGAAGGACATTCCCACCAAGAATGCTTCGTTGCATGCCATGGGAATTAATTTGGCGCCAAGAGAAGGCGGTTGCATGCCCAGGAATTTGATAGAAACATGGAGAGCCCTCCATTCTCTTCCTCCTTTTCCTATATAAAGAAGGCCACCCCCTCTCTTTAGAACACACACCTTGGAGCCATTCCTCTTCTACACGCTCACACTTTAGACTTAGGATTAGTTTGTGAATAGGCAAAGCTTCATTGGAAAGCTTGTACTTTGGAGAAGAATCTCGGTATGAATACAAATATGATTTATTCCAAAGTCTTGCTTTCATCTTATTATTATAGTTGTGCTATAGAACTAGAGCAAGGTTTTCATGTTATAATCTTGACGTATGAACTTGCATATAGTTTATATGTTATTATCATAACATGTTGTTCTGTGACATAATCATGGCATGCGAACTAGGCTATAGTTCCTATGTTATGATTTCGTCATATAGAACTTTATGCTTAATCATTCATGCAATATATATCATGAGGTCTAGATGGCGGTCTGTCGTACCTTCCTTCGGTTTTGCCCATATTCTTGCTCGTTGATCCGTAGGGTCGAGTCCATGGGGGATATGGGTAGTTCCTTAGTGCACGCGGGCATGGAGCCCGGTGCACGGAGCCTTCGATATGTCGGTGCCCCCACGGTAGTGAGGTAGGCGGCGGTGGTGACAACCCCTGTCCGTCCCTAGCACTCCTCCACGTTCGGGTATTGAGTAGGAGTTCGAAAGTGTCCATCGGCCGCGACCACCGCGGGCATCTCCCCGACCATCTCACTTTATCTATATACCTTGTATGATCATTAACTTGTTCTTAGCACAATTATACTAGAACATGCCTACTTCACTTAGGACATTCTTTTATTCTTTGTTTTCTCTTTTATCCTTAACCTTTGGCTCAAGTGTGTGTCACACTATCTTAAAACCTATCAGGACTTACCCCTGTATTGAGTATTGGTTTATTATGCCAACATGTTATCTTGACATATCCAAGCTAGAGTCTTTTACCATGCCTTCCCATGGGAAAATATAAATGAACGATACCCGAATACTCCCGGGTGAAATGCTACAATGATAATTCCGTGCGCTTGCGGACTTGTTCTCAGAACGTTCGAAACTATCGTTAAGGTATTCTTGGGCAGCATTGCTAATACTAGCAATGATGCTAAGAAATGCCAACAAGCATTTCTGGCGCCGTTGCCGGGGAAGGCATTGGTTAAAAGAAACCAGTTGGATATGTTCATGATGATATGCGTGTATAGTAGCCATTACTCATGCAGGCTAATCTTTTCATGTTTTCTCCTGTTGTGGATGAAAACAGGATAGTGTACGATTGGTTTGTCCCTATTGAACAACTACACCACTAATCCGGAGGCACTCCTAAGGAAGAACCGATCTCGTACCACTTCTTCTCCTGCTACTCCATCGACAAACAAACCAATCACCCCCGCACCATCTGCTACTTCACTCATGGTCAAATCACTCCGCGATCACTCTGTCCCCTCTATTGCCAACGTGCCCGTGGGGCCCGTTGTCAACATAGGCAAGGAGAACTTTGAGATCCGACCCGGCCTAATCAAGATGGTGCAGGCAAACCTATTTAGTGGTTTGCCAAGTGAGGACGCAAGCGCGCATCTTCAACACTTCCTCGAGCTCGCGACACCGTTGTCCTCAAAGATGTTGCACCGGGACGCAATTAGACTCGGTCTGTTTCCCTTCTCCATCGCGGGGAAGGCAAAAAGCAGTTGTTCTATAAAGACACGGAAGTCAACAACACGTGGAGTAAATGTTCCACGGCGTTCCTCACCAAGTTCTCCCCCTTGAGCAAAACCAATACCCTAAGGGGAAGGATTGCCAATTTCCAGCAGAATTCTATGGAGCCCATCTGTGAGGCGTGGGACAGGCTACAAGAGTACATTCAAGCATGCCCGCACCACGGGATGGAAAACTGGCTCATGCTGTAGAACTTCTACAATGGGTTAACACCCATGTCAAAGGATCACATCGATGCCACTGCTGGAGGTGCCTTCCTCTCCCTCACCATTGATAGAGCTACGGCTCTTATCGAGAAAATGATATCCAATCGTGGTTGGGGGGAGGAAAACAAACAACAAGAAGGCATGCATACCATGGAGGAGATGAATGAGCATGCTGCAAAAAATAGGTCTCCTATTGAAGAGGCTTGACGAATCTTATTTGCTAAAAAGGAATGTATGGCAATCCCAAGGCCATAGACTTCGCATTTGACATGCGGTTTGTGGCAATGTTGGCCATTCGGGGGACGACGGCCCAAAACTCGTGGAGACACCGGCTTCAACAACAACGAGTTCCGCCAACAAGGAGGCCATAATGGGTGGAATAACCGATCGCACCTACACAACCAAGAAGGTAATTCAAATTCCAACTCAAGTTATAATTCAAATTATCTTTCATTGAAAAACTTGGTTTTGAGACAAGCAAACATAATTGAAAATCTAAATAAGAAGTTAATGCTTAATGATGAAATAATTAAAGATATGAATTCTAAAATAGAAATTTTAACTTCTTGTGTGAAAAACCAAACGACCTTTAATCAAATGGTAGAAACTTAGTTAGCTCGGATGTCCAACCGCTTTACTTTGTGGGTTCGAGAAAAGATTATGGGACAACCAAAAACTTCTCTCGAATATGTTAATATGATCTCAATGGGGTGCAGTAAACCTCTATGTCGGGAAAAACAATGAGTGCCCTCTGAGCCACCATTCACTTTGCCAAGAAAGAAGACCCGGCCGCCCGACGATCACATGCTCAATTGGCCCACATGTCTTCAAGGGCGCCTTCTCGCGATCTTGGATCAAGCGTCAACATCATGTCCAAGGTAATGTATGATAAAATATTAGGTGGACCTTTGTCCATTGCCGATTTTAATTTACAAATGGCAGATCAATCACTAAGAAAGCCAGAGGGTTTGGCCAAGAACATTTTGGTGAACATTCGAGGCACATTAATTCCCTCGGACTTTGTTGTTCTAGACATGGGCCACAATAGGGAAGTTCCACCAATCCTAGGGGAGACCATTTCTTAAAACTACAAATGCAGTCCTACACGTAGGAATTGGGAATGTCGGTTTCCATATGGAAGGACAAACAATAAGGTTTTCATTCAATGGGTTCAACGCGCCTAAACATATTAAAAACAAACAACCCAAAAAGCAACCACAAACATGTGTTAAGCAGGTATGGCGGGTAGAAGGATCAACATCTACATCAACTTCTCGAATGTACCTCCATCGGGACAATGAAAGGAGAAGAGTCCCGCCCAATGGACATTAAAAGGGTAAGCCCTTGCCGAAGGTAAATCTACAATTATCATTTGTTTTTGTCATAATAATATCTTCGTGTTAATAAAATTTTGATAATAAAAATACATAAATAAAAAAATATATATATTATTTTACCTTTCAATATCTTAACCTCTATTGAATGAATCTTGTTAATCTTTGCATACTTCCTTTCTCTACATTGGTATATTTGGGTTTGGAGGTTGGTCATACATTCCCTAAATCAAGCATGGTGCTTAGTTTAGATGTAATGATCATATTTCCATAAACTTTTTGAATCAAGCATGGTGTTTAGGCATGGCGTCTAGTCCGATTATTGAACCAAAAATTACTAGTATAGAGTTAGGATGATCATATGGACTAACCCCCACAAGAACCTATCAAACCTCACGAGGGTAAGTTTTGAAGATATCAGTAGAGATAAAAAAAATCCTGATAAAATTGATTATATATATATATATATAGTATTTCTATATGGACCCCGGGTACCAAATGAATTCAGTCCCCAACCGAGCCGAACGCTGAGCAGCCTGTCCGCCTTCAGCGCCGAGCCGGTCCTCCCCTCCGCGAGCCGATCCTCCTGTCCGCAGCTTCCTATCCCGGCGTTCCTCTATCAGCTCCCCACGCCCATCGTGTTCCAGCGGCGGTTCTCACAACCATGGCGGTCGCCTCCCCCCCACCCCCACGATCACCACGAGCACCCACTTCCCGTCGACCTCCAGCTTCGAAGCTCTCCTACCGACCCACGATTATTCTTCAGTTTCCCGGTGCTTTCGATTTCGCATCCTGGCCGGCGTTCTCGGCTGCAATTTTCAAGCGCCTCTCCACAAGGCTGTGCGCCCGATTCTGCAGTTCGCCGCCCGGAAGGATTTGTCGGCGCCGTTCCCCAGCTCACGGCAGCTCCGATTCGCCGTTCCCCAGAAGCATCCGTCGCCATCTATTTTCTCTCCGTGGGTCATCTTTCAGCAAATCCAGGTGCTCCTCCTCCCGCTCCAGTCCTCCCGCTCCAGTCCTCAGCTCGTCGTTTGGTTTACCTCCTCCCCTTTTCCGACTCATTCCCTTTTCCCCCTTCCTGTGTCGATGTGATGATTCGGATGCCGTCGTTGGTCGCTGCCAGGAGCAGGAGCTCTTTCTTTTCTTTTCCAATTGCAGATAGGTCAGTTTGTGCCTATATTTGTTCTTATTTGTTTATTCGTTCTACTAATTTATTTCTGCAATTAGCGGCAGCATGTGACTGCTTAACTTGGCCCAGCTATCTAGAGTTAAAGTTTATTTGTTTGAATATCCAGATATCTAGTGTGTCAGATCATTTATTTATTGCACGCTTCGTACACAATGGCTACAAGTGCCGTATTCATTAGTGCCATCAGTTTTATATGCTCCCAATCAATATCTGAAAATGTGTTTTATATTGCTTTCAGCCAAAGATTTATAACCTAGCTTGCCTTGAAATTTTGCATTAATTTTATTTTTGCTGTACTTAACTTCGGTCACCTATTTGAGATCAGAGTATAGAAGATAGTATTGATTCTTTCCTATTTAACCGTGATCTTTGTATGTTCAGCTCAAAATTTTTTCTAAGCTTAGGGATCGCAGCAGTTTTTAAGTATCCTTTTTTTTTTTTTTTCCTCAATGTCCAGTTGAAAGCATCTTCTCTTTCTGCCTCTTATCCTTTGTTGTTATTATTTTCTCAAAAATGTATGAGGGTTTTGCACCATTATATTAAGAAGATAAATATCCTTCGTGGGCTGTACTACCCATCTAAGCTGAAATCAACTTCATACATGTTATCACTGATTAAAGTTTTGCTCACTCCAGTTCAGTCGGAGAATTGTTCAGAGAGCACATCACATTGTGACCTCAATATTATTATTGTTGTTTTTATTTCCATATTTCTTCAGTGAATTTTTCAACCTTCTTGATATTTGCTTATTGAGTCCGCTGTTACAATCTCTCTGAAATCGTTGCTCTCGTGCAGATTCTCCATCACCAACTCGAAAATTGATCTTGCAGTAGTTGGTCTTAATAATTATACATAAGGTCACCAATTCTACAAGGTCAGCAACCTCACCATTCGTTCCCTGTTTGCATCTGAATCATCTGAATGATCGAACAGTAATGGCTAATAACAAAAGCATTTCTGTTTTTGTTTTTGTTCAACAATGAAACATGATATATCTTGAATAGATGAGATGTTGTGTGGTCTGATGGTTAGTCTTCTATTTAAGTGAGTGGGTGAACAGAATACATTTCAAGGCGTTTCAGACAATTAACCAACCATTAGTGCTTGAAAAAAAAAAAAAGGGTAGAAAGATCCGTAAGAAAAGTACAGAAGCATTCATTCAGTTCCTCAGTCTCTGAAGCTGTGTGATTCAGCTCTAGATTATATAAAACCATGATGTTGTTTCTTTAATGGTAATTTATGGTTTAGTGATGTTAAAAAAGACAGATTAGGTTTGTCTTATGATCTATGTAACCAAATTGCATATATTCTGAAAACAGTCTCCTTTTTGATTGTTTTGATCTCACACTGTTTTGATCTCACACTGTTTGATCTCACCAATGGGACTGAACAGGAGTCTAAAGTATCTGTTCTGAACCACTTTGCCTATTTAACTATAGTGACTACAGGTGGGATTGATAGCCTCTTCTGGACCTGGTTTTCTCCTGACATAACAAATTTATTTTAAGTATCCTTTTTTTTTTTTTCCTCAATGTCCAGTTTGATATTATTTCTTTGGGCTTTCTTCTTGGTAGTTCTATTTTACAATTGTGAATCTGCTCATGATCTGTGACATATCGTGTTATCATTGGTAAATAAATAAACTAAAAAGTAATGATCCTTTTACTTGAATGTGCGTTTTCAGATGCACCATGCTGCTTCTTGATTTCTGAGCACACACGTTCTTTTGCCTAGCTTGCATAATTTTGGATGGATCCGGCTGGTCCCTCAGGTTATTTATTAAGGCTTTGTCAAACTGTTCAGACCATTCCCTTTTTTTAATTAATGGAATGATTACAGTTTTCACATAACAGGTTGTTTATTATGAATTTTGCAGGCGATGCCCATGCGGGAAATTGTCCAGCTCCTTCAACCAAAAGGTAATTTGTCTCCCTATTCTCTTTTTTTCCATCCATTCTCAACGACTCAGCAGTTGCATCTAATTTCATTTTGAACCAATGAATGCAGAATTCGAATGCAGCTAGTTAATAAGATGCCCGACAACCCAAAAGGCTTGTTTTTGAGAGCACTCAACAACGGTAAGTGCAAGTTTGTCTCCATTGTAGTTGCATTTTTCATGTGTATTTACCGTTTTTCTCTCAGGTAATGTCATTTTTTCACTTTTTAGGTATGAGATCCCTCTGCGCCAAGATGAGGGGTTCCCTTCCTCACATGGTACAACTTCTGGTTCAGCTCCACGAGATAGAGGTACTAAGCAAAAAAAATATGTTCTATGGTGTTAGTTTATTTCAGGTAGCAGTTACTATTTTAGAAATGATCAATGCCTTCGAGCTCTTACAATCCCACATAACACGTCTCCATTTTTTATTCCATTTGTCGAATTGATTCATTTACATCCTATCTACATTCTTTTCATTTTCCTTTTTTCATGTACTGACATATTTACTGACAAATTTAATACTTGTGGATTTTAACTTTTATTACTCTAAGTTAACATTTTTTTTTTTTTCCACTCCAGCTTCCCATATTTCCAATTAACACTTTTCATATTCATACTGTTCTGGAAGCTCACCTAATTTTTCTAATCTTTATATCTGTTACTATTCCCATAGCATATCATTCCATATATGCTTTTTACTTTTCCCCTGTTTTTTTTTTTTTCTGTTTACAGGCACAAGGCCTTCGCTTTCTAAGCAACCTTCCGTAGATCCTTCTTCCCGGCACCATTCGCACAAGAGGTTCTTTTTTTTTTGCAAATTCAGTTTTAATACTGTACAAGCATGATGTTCTACAAATATGGTTCTTCTATGTGCCCCCACCACTCCTTTTTTTGTGTTCACCAAAAGGTTATGGTCATGGGTCTTTTTTTCTTTTTGCTCTGTAGGACTCATGTTGATCAGCGTACTGTGCACAAAGTTCCGTGTAACCTTAAGAGGGTGATTTTTGAGAGCACTCAGGAGAGGTCGATACTTGTTTCAGTTGTAACTAATCTTATTAGCGTTTATTCTCAGATTTTTGATACAGTTTATCCTTTCTTCACATTTTTAGGTTTGAGCATCATATTCGACAAGATAATGTGTCTCCTGCCCCTGCTCACGACAGTGATGATGACTTCATGCCCTTTCCCAACACTTTCGTTCATCCACACACATTGACAATTCTAATCATGTCGGTCCAAGGAAGTCTAGGAATTCAAGAGCAGGAACGTCAACTGATGAATGTACAGAGGTGCAAACGACTTATTTACTCCTGCATTCTTACTTCACATTAGTAATCGTTATAAATTTTACTCTTTCTATGCATCCATATTCGGTAGTTTGTTCGTTTCCCTCAATATACCTTACATGTACTTTGTCTTATTCCCAATTCCCCACTTTTCTATACCTGTCTTATTTCTGACTATGCCTCTGTTTTTCCTATGCATCTACACTAGCCCCTCGATTATTATTTTTAAATTTCTCCCTTCTTGATTATCCTTTCCTCTCTGTCTCCCATTTTCTTTACCATCCTTTCCTTTTTTGCCATTAATTACCTTCTATTTTCTATAATTATTGTTATCTGTCCCAGGAAAGACAAAGGGAAAAGAGATCTAATAGTCGTTCTAGCACTATAAATGTTCGGTGCAATCCTGCAGATGTTGTTGTCACCGCCCAACTGATGAATGATGAGCAATTTAAAGCTATCGAAGCTGATGGCTTTGGTCATTTTCTGAGATTGAAGATTGATGCCATAGAGCACAAGTACCTTCTTTTCTGGATATTGGACCATACCGACCCTATTTCAATGGAAATTAACATTGGCCCTGGCAAGGTCCTTCCGATCACCCCATGGATCATCAGTATGGTGCTTGGATTGCCTATTGGCGGTGACAACTTGAAGATGTACTCACGGAAGGAAGGCGTTACACATCGTCAACAGCTTATCAGTGAACTAAACCAAAATCTTCGAAGACTGTAACATTCATATATCAAACTTGCAACAGGAGATCTTAAAAGGAGATGTGAACCCCTTGATGAAGAGATGCTTTTCTTGATTCTGTGCAACAGGCTACTTCTTCCCAGCAGCAGCAACTTCATTACTTCGAATGACATCAAGAGGACTATGGATCATGAAATGTTTAGTGTTGTTGACTGGTCCCAGCTTGTTTTCAACGATCTTCAGCTTGCTGTCCGTGCATGGCACAATAGGGACAAATCTCAACTTACTCAAAGCATCTCTGGCTGCACGATTTTCTTAATTGTGAGTCTTCTTATCCTTATTTTTTGAGTTTCAGCCTCCTTGATTTTTGTTCATGTTACCATTGTCAGTTCTTTATGAATTCTCATTTAGTATTATCATTTGATAATTTTTACTATTTTGTCTTCTCACTTCGTCTTTATGATTATCCATTGTTCATCTTATTCACGGTAGCATTTATCCTGACCCCTGACGCTAATTTCATCTCCTATTACCTTATTACAGTTCTAAGTTATTTTATTGTAATTCACATTTCTAATTTTATCCTCTTATATATTATTACTTTTTAAAACAGCTGTATTATCTCGACAATATTGACCACCGCATGTCCCCATTAGACCGGACTTCCACTCCTCGCATTACCATGTATAACAATGATCTCATTCATCGCCTAGTGGAGGCTGATAGAATAATATCTATTCTCGGTGCAGTTACATATGGCAAACAACCTGTGAGACAACTTGCTCCTTCCTTTTATTCGTCCCTATTTTTTTCGATCATATTAATAAGTGTCATATTTTCCTGTTTCTGACTTCATCTCATACAGTTCAAGAGATGGGGGAAGCGACTTGCTTTACGCTACTGCAGATGTCCGTGGCCCCCTACCAACACACAAACCTGTCTATGCGGGAATCATCCGCGAGACATCCCACGTCTCAATGATTTATTGTCTCAGTGTTTAAGTGGTCTTACTAGTCAGTGTAAAGATAGAGTTCAAGGCTTCTTTGCCCAGTTTGATGAGACACTCTCTCTTAACACAAGGTCGATCGAGCAATCTTTGGGAAACATCGTCAGAGCCCAGGCTAAGCTAGCGGATCAGATTCGTCCTTTGTTACACACCAATTGGTCATCACAATCCCAGATTGATGATACTCTGTCTTTTAACATAAGGTCTCTTGATCAGTCTTTGGGACACATTGTGACAGCCAATGCTAAGCTGGCTGACCAATTTAGTACTATCTTACATAAACTGAGTTCATCGGCACCCCTTGACAACAACATTCCTGCGGACTCTTCTACATCATTGCCTATGCACAGTGATCATGACATCCATCAATCCGTTCATCTCACTCCGCGTCCCTTTTCAGGCAAACTCTTCTTTTTAATAGTTTTATACAATATCTCACACTATGTTTCTTTGCTATGTATCAAATATATTGACATATTTCTTCCATTTTTGCTCAGGCCATCGAAGTCCAGTTTGCACTCCTAATATGGCTCCAGTTTTGAACACCACCTCTGTCCAGCGACAGTCATCGTCTTCTGATGTGTCTCTGTCTAAGGTTCTCTCAAAACATTTATCACCCTTCCTTATAAATCAACATATGTTCTTCACACAGTGCTTTTATTAGTTGCTTTGCTATTTACTTGTTTCCTGTCTTTGGTATTTCTTTTATCTATGAAGAATAATCTTTATCTATAAATTACTCTTGCCTAAGTGTATTCCACTATACAAGACCATTGGTGATTGTATACAGCCTAGTTATTAATTACTCATCAATATGTGTTTGTTTCTGGTTGGTTGTTCATATATACTATTACCACATGTTTGCATCTCGCAACCAGCCTGTGTTGTTCCATTCCTGCCGGCCATTCAGTCCTTGTTGCATTATATATATAGGACTAACACTATCTAATATCATTGCTTATTCTCTGTACTCCCCTTTCAGCCTTGCATGTAGTTTTACAAATTAGCTAGCTGGACTCTGCTTTCATTAAATTGTTCTGACAGGCCTCCTTAAAGGCCCTACCTGTATGTTTGTTAACTTCGATGGCCTAAAAATTCTGAAATTGCTTCCTGTACAATGCTGAGTAATCCATGCAGCGTTCTGTTGCCGTTTTTATTCCACCGATCAGTCATCTTAAAAAAAGGCATCATACTCTGTTTGCAGTACTCCCTAATAGACTTTGCATTCTTTTTAAAACACAGTAAGCGTTTCTCATGACTTTGCTCATAGCCCCTTCTTTCTTTTCATTATAAACCTGCACTTTATTATTTATTTTTCACTGTATCTTATCATCTTAGTTTTTCGAACATATAGGCCTCCTCTACTGTTCAAGCACAACATGGACAAGGCAGTGCCACAACACCTGCAAATAAGACATTTTTCTGGGTTCAACTGGCCGTGCCTAGATCATATTCCCGAGTTTAAATTACCTGGAAAGAGAATAGTCAGGAAGCCATCCAAGTATTATTCTCCGTTCAAGTTAGGCATTGTGTCTCATCCTCCACCCAATCCAGAGTATTCACTGCGTATGCATGAATACCTTTGTGCAGATCATCCTTCTTTGAAAAGGTATTATCTTATTTCTTTTTAACGACATAATCTCTCTCATCTGATTGCTTATTGTACTCCATCCAGCAAAACTGTGATGCACTTTGGGATTGAATCTTTGACTGGTCATCATATTGCACTTTCCTTTGCCATTGGGAAGTTCATACATACATCGTTCATGGATGGTTTTGTAAAATGCCTTGCTGAAGATGAGTTCCATGTTAAGCCCAGAATGCCTTGGGTACAGATTATTCCTTCAACCGCTTGTCTCGATGCGTCTATTCATATTCGGATTTATATCTTACTTTTCCTTCTTTTCTGTAACGTTCAAATCATTCATCTCTTCCTATTCAGGACATTCTTTTTATCGGATCATTTCAGTCTTGACAAACCTCACCATCTGTGTAGTCCTCAAACAATTGTAGAAGTTATCAACCGTTGCCTCCCCTCAACGGACCTAAAAAGGCAAAGTTGGTGCGTGTAACAAATCCACATTTCTTTTTAATATACAGCCCCTACAATCATCCACTTACATGAGAATGATCTATCTAGATCATATGATCTGGGGTTTTATCATTCTACATGCTTTTAATTACTAGCCATTCTTACATCTTGTCCCTGAGCAGCCATCATGTAAGGGGTACCATGAGGCCTCTACTACTAGATATATAACTTTTAAATTACTGCAGTGCCTAGTATATGTTCATATTTTCTCGTCATGACAGGAGAGTAAAGTAATTTTTAAAAACATAATTTTGTTGAGGCCTCTACCATTATTTTGATCAGAAATATTCATACACAATTGTCCTACTTACATTAGTTCCCTCTCTATAGTATTTACCCTTCCACCATATGTCACGCCTATTGTTCTTACATTCATGAAAATAACACTATGCCTACAGCCATTGTACATATTATACGCCTGGACATGCTGCAATGTTTAAATCCTTTGCAGCTGCACCCATCATCAGATACCTTTTTTAAATTGATTTCATTTCTTCAGTGTACTACCTAGGCAGTGCAGTAGCAGCTCATCTTTGGCAACTAGGCTATTCAAAAACCGAGCTTATGGAGTACAAAACATAGTTAGGACCCAAGTCCTTAGATTTCTGTTCGAATCATAAAACCTTTAATATATGCTGTAAATATCAACACAAAGCCATTAGTATGAACTCTCCAAAAAAACTTTAGCTAGTATTTTCAGTGTTGTAGTATCTTAACAAATATGCAGGTACCCTGCAATGACACTACAGTCTGTGTTTTGAATATTAATTATTACTCATTTCAGCCCAGATTGCAAGTCATTTTAGCCTTTATACACTTTTCATCTAGTAACTTTTTTTTTACTAAATGCTTGTTCTCTCAGATTTTCCTTCCGGTGTTACATCTTTGTCACTGGACTGTGTATTGTATCAATGTTGCACAGTCCCGTGTCGATGTTCTCGACTCTATGGATTATACTTCAAACGATGAGGCCACATGGGAAACGTATCATTCTTCAATGGGCCAAACACTAACTGCACGTCTTAGTTTGGCTCTATCTGTAGCTGCACCCGCACATTCCCCAATTTTGCAAACTGGAGACATGTACCCATTAAGCTCCCATTTCAAAGGGATGTAAACGACTCTGCATTATTCTCCATGAAGTTCATTGAGTTTTACGATGGTGAGGGTCATGGTTCTCTGCAGACTACTATACAGCCGGTATGATTCATCTTCCTTGTCATTTTATCCATATTTGTTGTTTTCTTTGTTCCTAACGCTTTTATTTTTCAATCTACATGATAAGTCCGTGGAGTTGAGGGCACAGATTCTTCACTACCTAGTATTTCATTCTGCAAACAGAGTACACGCTCCCGTGGAGCTTCTTCCATTTCGTATTGGTTAGTCTCATCCCGCCTTCCATCCTATTTTTTTGGTAATCTCTTTTACCAATCACTGATTAACAAACACTTTACAATGTGACCTTCCCCATGACTGCCTGTAACTTCAATTATGCCTCAGTAACCCTTCTTTGTTATTTCCCTGATCGTTTATTGGGGGTTTTGGATACATAATTACAAATCACGCATCCTGCAGTACAAGGCTGAAATGTTTTCTATATCCATTTTTAAACAAGAATTGAAACCTAGATCTGGATGCTGCATTGTCTGCTCATTACAATTGTCTGTTTCTTATTTTTTTGTTTAAGACTAGGGATCATCCTATGGAGCCACACTGCCACATAACGGATGTTGGAGATAACGCCCTGCCTACATACCGGGCTCAGAAGTAGATGTCAGGATTTTTAGCTCAGACATTGTTTTGCTGTAATCTCTTTTGCGTACTTGTTTTTTATATATGCTACTTAGCTGCATGGTACAATTTGCTTTGGTCTGTTATCCTTACAAGAACTGGTAACGCCAGCATGTAAGATCTTTTACTGTTTTCTACGAAGCAGATGTAATCACAAATACATTACACAAACAAATCTCTGTTCATCTCTTTGCCCTTGTATCAAAATGATACATGTGTACATATAAATTAGCTTACTCATATTTAATAAATTTTTAATCTAACAAACAAAACTTGTCTCATCTATTGCCCTCATATGTTAATCATTGATGCATTATTAATTTTCATACATCTCTGCCAATGAGATCTCATGTACTCTTTTCTTTCTCACTTGTTGCTTCTTCTCCTTTCTCCTCTTTCTCATCCTGAAAAATAAATTTACCACCGAATGTTAACTACCATAATCTTGCATACCTGTTACAAAAAACATATTCTTTACTCATCTAGATCAAAAAGAGCTTTCATACTCTGGCTATTTCACCATATCTTGTTCCATTTTCTGACAATGTCCGTGGTAACTTTCCGTCCTCTCGTCTGTGGCATATTAACTCGTAACTTTCCTTTCCAGGCCAGGTTAGCCACCTCCTTATTTCTTCCTTGTATTTAATTTCAATTCTTCTTTCAAAAATCATCATATAGAAATACAAATCTAAATAAAATATAATGCTTTATTTCAAGATATAACCTTTTCCTCTGCTGCTTTGTCCATGCGCAGTCTTCTCTATCTTTTCTCTGCTCAATTACCTGATGTCTTCTTTGCCCTCGCACTCTCTTTGAGGCTACTATTCGAAGTGTCAGGTTTTGATAACGATTTGTCCAACTAGTTTATTTATAGACAGCCGATTCTCATCTCCACCTCTCCACCCGATTTCTTTGTTTCTTTTTTTTTTGGGACTCGGACCCCGTGTCCTATCTCTTCACTGAGCCGGCCTCCGTTCCAAACCCCCAGTCACGGCGCAGCTTCCCGATCCACAGCGCCCGCTTGACCAGGGCTGTCCGCCTGACAAGGGCTGATCCGGCATCCGTTCCCAAACCCCCGGTCACGTATCACCTTCCCGATCCACCGCGCCAGGACGACCAGGCCTGTCCTCCTGACCATGCAAGTTCCGTCCTGTGGTGCATGCTACCATACATTGGCATGGCACTAACGCCTGTACCTACGTGTACTAGCATGCACCGGCGCACGGCGTACGACCACGCACCGATCGTACATTTCAGGGTGTTCATCGTACGCAGAAGCACGAGCACGCACGACGACCACGCATGCTGCGTGAACACGTCCTCCGGCGTGACCATGCCGCACGTCCGCCGCCGTTACCATGCAGCCTCGCATTTCATTTACTTCCACGGATTAAGCTCCGTCGTTGCCAATCCGATCATCCTTTCTATATATTTCAAAGTTTCTGTCGCGACATCTAAAGCCAAGTCGCCACCATTGCTGCACGGCCAATCTCTATCCCCCCCCAACCTTCCCCTGTCCAACGTACTACACTAGGGACCCAAGCTCGCAGCGCACCGCCGCCTTGCCCCTCCTCGCATCTTCTTCCGCCTTGCGCCTTGCCCCTCCTCGCATCATCTTCCGCCTTGCACCGCTTCCTGCCGCCGCAACCATAATTTTTTCCCCCACAATCATTCCTTTTCTTTTTTTAATTTCCACCATGCCCAAGCCCCGGTTTTAGACCACGCTGGCTCTTGGGAGTACTATCGCAATCGCGAGTCCATATATGAACATAAAGCCGAGGGTACAACCTCATCCAATGCCACATACATTAATCGGCCTCCGGTCCATCCAATTAAGGACCAGGGTGTTTCTATCACAAAGGAAACCTCAAAACCTCCCCTCCCACTGAGAAAGTTCTGTCAGCCCAGCCATTTCTAAGGTGAACAAAAAACCCAAAACAATTGACGCCGATCCTGATGGCGATAGTACCGATGAGGGCGATCCTTATGGATATAGTACCGATGAGGGGCGATCCTTATGGCGATAGTCCTCTTGAAGAGGATCTTACTCGAGAAGAGTCTCTACCTTCATCTACTGACACTGAAGATGAAGGTCATGGCTCCAATGAAGTTCGGGGCCCAAGATTCAATGTGCCCGGCATCGTCTCGAATGAAGATGATAACAATACGTCTAAGAATAAAATCAAGAGGAGGCTGTTTCCTTAGTCTTTATGTTTTTATACCATTTTTCATTTTATGTAATATTCTCCTTAAAATAAGCTTAGAACAAAGGATTATTTTATTCACTTTTGTCGTCACTTTGTAAATTTTCATTTTCCTACTAGGCGAATTTCTTGCGTTGCCTCACTTGACACTTTAGTTTAACAAGATTACATGCTTCCAATAAGAATTGTGTCATAAAAGAAGAATAATATACCACAATTTTAGGCCTGAAATTTCTTATTTCCTATGCTTACAATTTTTAAGCTACCTTTGTTTCTCAACGGTTTAGATCTATACTTTGAGAGAAATACTTTTCTTCAACACGAGTTTGCTTGATCATTCTCATTCTCATTAATGTTTGTACTTTTTCAAACAATTTAAGTCAAAATTGCATGTTTTGTGGAGCGACGGGAGTACATCTTTCATACCGGAGAATTTTTATTCCTACCATATAATTTTTATCATCCTTTCTTTTACATTCCGATCATAATCATTTTTTGTTTTTTTTTTCTTCTAAAAATAGGGTATGAGTTCTTCATCATACACACGTACATTATTTCATTGCATGCGGTCATGCAAATCTAGTGGGCTTTTCTTAGCATGCAAACTTTCGGGGGGTTTGTCCTAGCCAAGCATGAGGGGCGATGCAAACTTTTGGGGGGTTTGTCCTAGCCAAGCATGTGGGGCGACACGCATCACTCTGCCCGTGCAGTCTATGTGACACGCATCACTCTGCCGGTACAGTCTATGTTTCGTTCTTTTGTCTAGCTAACAACCGGTTGTTTGATCTATCTACATCTACCTTCTTATTTTTCATGCACCTACATTGTTTTATAGTTGTTTTTACACTGCCTTATTAATATATTCACAATGAGTTTTTTATTGTAATTTATTTCACTGACTGATGTAATTTTGGAAATAGCACAAATTCATCTCACTTTTTTTTTTTTCATAAAAAAATTACAGATTCCTTCTATACATTTTTATACATGAGATAAATATATTTCTATTTTATAACAAATTCTTAACGAATTAATATTACACACACAAGAGATAAGAGAGGATAGATTGACCCAGGGGACCGGAGCTACATCTACCGTTTGATTTCTAGCGTTTCTCTTTTTTTTTCTTTTTTCAACTGGCCTTTTTAAAAATCACAACAATTCACTTTCCTTTTAAATTTAAGCCTGCTTTTAAATCTTTTTTTTGTTATCATGATGCCTGACCATTCTTTGCATGTAGTAATTTTTTCAACCATTTTTCTTTTCACTAACATTAGTCGTGCATTATATTTTCAAAGCACCATCTCTTTTAATCAAATCTCAACATTATTCATTACGAATACAAAATCACACATTACATACATATATTATTCTTATTTTCAAGCTCAATTACATAGTACAATTTCTCATTACAAAAACATAAGGAAAAGAAAAAAAAAACCACAATCAGTAACAGAACAATAATTCGCTTATTCCATTACATTCTCCTTCTTTTATCAATCCTTCTCCTGCAAGTATGAGACTAATTTAATATATGTGCATCCAATTTGTTACAATATTATTAAAATAAGTACAAAACTCACCTTTCCCTCCTTGTTTCCATCCTCTGTATCCTCAATATTATCCTCATCATTCCCAAACAACAAATCTATTTTCTGACTTTCATCCATGCATTTTCTAAATTTTTCCTCTGACTTACTTGCTTTTCTGGCGATCTTCATGGCTTTGCCCATGATCAACTTGGCTCTCCAATTTCTTTTGTTTGATCCACCCTCATCTTCCCCGTAGCTTCCTTTTTTCTTTCCTTCTAATCCTGCCATGATCCTTGTACTTTTTTTTTCTCCTACTTCTCTATCTCTCCCTTCCTTAGTGACGGGCCTAATCTCCATAGAGCCTATATATATATATATACACACACTCTTATGGCTCGTTTGGGGACCAAGATATCCTGGGTAAGCCCCGCCCGCGGTGAGACTAACTAACCGGGGCTATTTAGGGTGATGGCGTGAGCATGCATGAAAAGCTTCCTTTTCTTGCATAAACAGCCCCAGCCCCGGGGAGCAACGCCCCTTCTAGCATGGAGGCCGGGGAGAGCAACTTCCATCACTCGCGAATGTATAAAATTTGAGCGGACCACGCGATTACATGCGGGGATTAGATCCTTTGCATCAGGTTTTTATTCAATATCGGTATGTACATTCTCTCATTTTTGTTAACGTTGACTGATATCCCAAAAATTCTAATATGATTTTTTTTGTTCTTGTGGTTTTTATTCTGGATACTCTGTCAGCTCAATATTACCTACTAAATTTGCGAGAAACTTTTGGTGACCCATTGGACTTAATAGCTGAATCCTCGGAATACAAATCAGCCAAAGAAAATCCGCATTTGATTTCTATCTTTTTTTAATTCAATATGGAAACATGAATCGGAAGGCAGTATAATATATGAAGACTTGGTCACACTCACGTCCAGATTTCAGGACTGTTCGGCCTTTTGGAGATGGCCTGTCGGGGACACAATGCAGGCATGCACATACAAGGTTCATTACTTGTTGTAACTGGCAAAGAAATGATCTCTCATTAAGTTTCAGGCCTACATCATCTTTCGCTTTTTGTTTTTGTAGAATCAAACCAAAGAATAGTTAGTACAATTTCATATTGTCACTAAGTGTCAGTAAATGTCATCTTCATCGACGTATTCACCCTCCTCCTCTGTACTTATGGTTGTCTCCTCCTCCCCAGTCATCCTTATCATCAACCTCAAAATTACTATGTATTCGTAGGGAAGAGTTGTCTTCCAAAAGCCTCCTCCTTTGCATTGGCCTTTCCTCCAGTTCATTCCTATCTTTTCCATGATCAATCTCTTTTTTGCTTGTTCCTAGCTCTCGCAGGTCTACCCCCTCCTTTTATTCTTCATTTCTTCAAGTCGGGTTTGATTCTTTAGCAAAGTTGGACATGTCATTGCGTTATGTGTTGACTTCATTTTACGGCCATTTGCATCTTCTCGGTTCCCTTCTTTTTCCCCTTGTGCGCCAAGAGTGACTTGATTCTTTTCGGATAATGTCTTGCTCGTCCCTTTGTCTTTGCAGGTGGTGGTTCCATTGAAATCATGCTTTCTTGTGTTACGCTTACCTGTACAACATAATACCAAACATAACTCTTAAACATGTCGTCTACTGCATTTATATATGTCAAACATCAGAGTGTTACCAAAAATGGTCAATCTAGGATACAGTAAGATAACTTAGGTAATTCCAGCACTCCAATTTCATTCCACATTTTCAATTTACCTCTGCTGCTGCCTTGTTCACATTGCCATGACATGGATTATTATTCGCCTCATCTCCATTACTTGTAGGCCCCATTCCCTGCATTACAAGACCATAATTTCTTATTATCACCATCAATATGTCACAATCCCAGCTTGTTAATTTTCTCAAATATAAATCATTTACCTCTGTACCATCTTCGTTCCCGCTCGCGTCTTCTCCACTGTGGTCCTGCCTATATGTTTCCTGTGTTTCAGAAACAATATCATGGTTTCAATATACACTTTACAGCTTTTAAACAATATCATCCATTGTCCATTCATTATTGAAATACCTGTCCAGTAGTATTTCTTCTTGCTGCGATTGATTTCGGCCCAATATCATGTGGCATGTCCTTTATTTCCTTGAATAGGTTATCCATCCCTTCAATGGCTATTTCAAACGCAGCCTCCGACATGGTACCTGCTTGGACAACTTTTGTGCTCTTGGTCAGTAGCAATTTTGTCCTATAACTGCTTGTGTTGCCATCACCTCCCGTTAAAATCTTGTCCTCTCTGCTGAACGGCACATCTATCCTTGCTGACTTGGTGTACCTCTTGTAAATGTATTTCGCAGGTATTCTATCAAGTTGTAGCTGAATGAACGTCCGCAACAAATGAACACAAAAAAGGCCTGCACGTTCAGATTTCATCATGTTTGTGACTTAGCAGATAACAGCATTACAATATTATGACATCACCACTAATAGTTCATACTATTCTTAGTTTTAGTTTCATACCTGTGTGCTCCCATTCCCTACACTCGCAACTGAAATCTTCCTTCTCTATGTCTGCCCGTACTTTAAACTTGTGTTGGCCCCAAGATATCCTCGAAGTCTTGTTTGTGTGACATATTAGGTAGCAATTCCTACCAAAGATCTTGATCGTCCTCAATCTTATAAGAAGTGCATTCAAACATTTTATTCTCGAAGTCTTTAAACACTTTTCTCTTTGTAAATTCTTCCCATTTGAATCTCGAATTCCCATTTGCTCTTTGTTAGCGTCTTGCTCAAAACATAAAACATTACACCTATGTTTTATCTCACTTCAAACGTTAAAGCAACATTTAAATGAAAGCAATAATGGTGTCACAATATCATGGGTTCATATTTTGTTTACCGTTCCATGGTAGGTCTCCGCAGCTTCCTTCATCCTCCTTGTATGCAAATAATTGAGTACTTGCTTGGCAAACCTGTGCAATGCTGTTCTCTTCCCCACAAAACACTTCTTCATAACAAAATTTGTGCTCTCGCTGCGTTGTGTAGATGCCATTCTTCCACAGTAATCACCTTTGAAATACGCTGGGATATACCGTTGGCGCTGATCATACAGGATCTGAAGTGCTGTATTTTCTTCCAGTTCAAATTCTCCTATCAGTTCCTTCCATGCCGCCTCAAACTCCACTGGTGTTAGTGGATGGTTTAGCACCGAAGTGAATTTTTGCTTGAAGTGTCGTTTCTTGTACCTGCCATACATTTCGATCAAAGCCCGGTCATACCTTGTTGACTAACACCCGCCACACTTCTATTTCTTACTCTATTTCCCAAACCTTTGATTATAAATTTATTTTCACAACCATGAGTTGCCAGGTCATCTATGGTATGAAGGTCAAATTCTTGAGACCAATGTACAGCAAAAAAATTTCTTAACTTATGATGCTTAAAATATCCCAACACGATTATTAGGATGTGAAGTTATGCAATTTCAAACTATTATGAGGGTTTTGGACCTTGGATGTTTCCAAGTTCAGGGCTGTCAAACTGCAAATCATTAGTTCCAGGACTTCCATGGCATCTATGCACCAGTTTTAAGATGCTGATGTATTTCACTCTGCTATTTATTTGGACATCACAACAGGAAGACAAGATGAAAGGTTGCTACAAGTCAGGAAGGAAGTTTCAATTGAGGACAAACAACTACAAGACAAAATAACTGCGAGCACAAATAAAAGAACATGTCTACACTTCATGACAGCACTCAAGAGTTGGACAGATTAATTTCCTTGCTGCATTAGACACAGACCACTATAATGTAAGCTGAGATATATTGGTAACTTCGCTATGAATAGACATAGCTTATGGGTAATTAACAAATTCAGGACGGTCAGCGAATATATTCTAACATAGCACTTTTCGTCTGGTCTGCAGAGGTTATTTATCAAAATCGCAACCAAATAACATCCACACTTGAAGAATCACACCAAAATAGTAAAAAACACATGTACTGTCTAATTATTTCGCATCTAAGTATATTTGTACTTGAAGTTTCTTTTCCTGTTACCTGGCGTACAATTGGTTGATCTCCGGAGAAAGTTTGTTGACTACATGCCACCTGCATATCTTGTGAGTTACCCCCAGGGAACTCTTTCTTGACTTCTTTGCTTCCATAGCTGAATCTTCGTCGCAAATTTTTTCGAACAAGAATCCATTAATCCATTGCAAACTATTACTATACCTTGTCGCCTCACTATCCTAGAGCAAAATATACAAACGAAAGTATTTACTTGATACCTGTCAGAATACACTTTGTCCGGTTCTTGCCCATGCATTTTTTAAATGCTCTGAAAACCCACTCGAATGTCTCTGTTTTTTCATCCCCGAGCAGTGCACACCCAAAAAGGGTGTTGTGGAGGTGATGGTCAGAGCCAACAAACATAGCTAGTGGTTTGTCATAAATATTTGTCCTCAATGTTGTATCAAATGATACTGCATCTCCAAAATCTACATAGTCCCCTTGCATGCTTGCATGACTCCAAAATATGCTGTGTATGCATCCATTAGTGTCAAGCTTTGCCTCCCACCGGAATTGGGGGTTCTCTGCCTCACAGTCTTTGAAGAAGTCCATTAGCTTGTTCACGTCATTAGCATGCTCCGCCCTCATATTCGCTGCCCGTCTGCAGATTAGTGATATGTAAGCTCATAATTTATCGACAATTATTTGACAAAATGTACATATTCACTTTTTCCACTCACCTATTTTCCAGATCTTTAGCTGTCATCGCTATGTTCTCCTCACCCCCATGCATTCCTCTTAATATGTTTCTTATGCTATGGTTAGGAACGTCATTTGCTTGTAGGTCATCAACATACTCTAGAACCAGAGGATCTTTGTTCTTGTGCGCCCTCATCTGTTTTGTCATAGTAGGCTTCGGGGTCAACACATGGTTATGCTCTAGTCTGACATGATCTATCTCTACTACTTTTTCACCACTTTCTTTGTCGTGCCTACATTTTAGCCTTATCATCGACAGGCAACATGTCTTCCTTGATGTCTTGCCTGTCTTGCGTTCTTCCTCGTCTTTCTTGTAGAACTCTCCTTTTCCAAATCGATTGCACCTAAAGTACCTAGTATTCCCTGATTTGTTAGCCTTTTTTGGTTCAAAACCTGCCTTCTCAGCATATGTACAGTAGAATTTATGAGCTTCTTCCTCTGAGTTGAACCTCATCCCAACTTTAGGAATCAAAGCTTTGTCCATGTCGTCTTTCTGTTAACAACAACAAAAATAAAACTCAGAATCATTTACACCTTTCCTCTGTTTTAATGATTTACTAAACTTTAATAACAGGCAACGACGATATACACTTACATGTCTGTAAATATGTCCTGGACTGGGTGTCTGAATCTCTGATGGGTTAACAGTAGCAGGCGGTGTGATTACAATTCTGCTACATCCTTCTTCACCTGAACTTTTGAGAATTAGAATTTCAATGCATTAAGCTATTCAATGTTTGGAATGGATTAACCATCCACTAACCCTCGGTCATGCTGGATGCATGTGGTGTGTGTACTTCTTCTGCCATATCCATCCTTCTATCATTTGAAACATTCCCGTGCACCCCTTCATTGCATGGTGTCGCCTCTTCGACAGAGACACCCTGATCGTTTCTCTCTGTAGCATCCCTCTCCTCTTCTACCCCACAAAACTGGAGCCTTCTCGTTGCCATGCAGCTTCACAAAGCAAATTGCAAAACCATCACCACATTGAATGGCTGTGGTTATCTATTTAATATATGCTGATGTGGTGCTTCCTACAATTTCCCATTTTGGTCCAGGGTGCATTGTATTTCTTTTACATATATGCTAATCAGCCTGTCATGGTCAGAATTTTGTTGCTATACTAATAAATTAACAGTACATGGCTTGGGCTCTCATGCAAAACAAAAATTCAATCCGTTACATAGCTTGCACGGAGAGGGATGGTCCACTGTTCTAATTCACATATTTTGCTTCCATCAACACAAAATCTCAAGTTGCACAAAATCTGACTGCCTAAGTGTACCTCTAGTCTGCAATTGCGAAATACCTCCTAGAAAGGAGAGATGAAGCAAGTGTCATTGTTGTCTGCAGACTGCACCTTCTCAAATCTACTACATCTTCAGGGAGGATTCTCAAAGAAAATTAGCATTACGAAGTTAAAACTTTCGTACAGATTTTTATCATTTAGATCTGCTGATTTGACCCACTGCAATTCAGCCATCATATGGAGCAAATGCCTTTCTTTTAATCCAGCAAACTGGAATTCCGTAATCGAAATTCAAATTGACACCGGCTGGGTGACAGCTAATCTATACACTACTATTACTTCCTCCCAAATAACTGCAGAGGTGACATCTAATCTATACACTACTAGTTTTAATACCCAGCATGTGTCAGAGTTCTTTCACAGTAATTGTATGAATTCAAATTACAGTCATCATCATACAGAAAATAATTATAGTTTTTATTCCTTTTAGTAGTAAGAATCCATGATACTGACTCTATCAGGTCACGAGCGAGGGAACATCCAGTTCAAACAACCTCGGGGTAAATTGCACGAACGATTCCAGTTAATGAAACCTCTCAGAGCCATTTTATCGAACACGTTACCTCCATCGTCGTCTAGGTAGCAGACCAAGCAAAGAACTGCCGCAACGACAGTGAGGGAATCTCCATTACCTTGTGCACGCTGGTGACGAGTTTGGTGAAATCCGCGGCGACCGTGAGGCGAGTCACTCCTCGGTGGTTCCTGGGATACTCGCGGAGCGCACGACGTCTTCTCCTGAGGTCCTCGCGGCGCGCACAAGACTGTCTTGTCCTCGGCGTTGAAGCTCGTGTCGGATAGGCCCGCCGTGGCTCCAATCGAAGCTCCTAGCGTGAAGCTGTTGCGGAGAGGTCCGCGTATGGAAGCCTTGTTCGCGCGAGTTTCCGGATGTCCGACGCGGCGTGGCGAAGCGAGCGGCGCCAACCGGCGGGATCGTGGGGAGGTTGCTCGCGGGGGGTGGTGGCGGCGGCGACCGCCATCGCCCGACTGCCGCCGCTCCGACTCCCGATTTGGCCGGGTGGTTTCGGACGGGGGGGAGCCTATCGGCTCGATGGATCGGCTCCGCGTCGGGGAGGGATTCGCGAGGGCTTGGCCTGGGGCTGCGGTGACTCGGTACTGAATTCATTCAGTCCCCGGTCCAAATAGTGCTCCCGTATATATAGTATATATATATATATATAGTTATTCTATATATTCTGCCGGGTAGCGTTTAATAATCGCTACCCGAGCCCAATCATCGAGCCTGAGCGACCGACGGGTGCGCGCCGGTTCTCCGCTGCCACCTCAGATCCGAGCGGACCACACGTGGCGCTACTCGCGCCGTCGGTTCACCCACGAGCTCCACCTGCTGCTCGCTCCCCCACCGACCCACGATTTCTTTACGATTCCTTACCCCGTTCCCTCGGTCTCCTCTTTCCCTCCCTCCGTCGGCCCCGCCCCCTCTCCACATCTGGTGGCTGCGCCGGCGAGCCCCTCCAAATCAGATCCGGCCAAGCCTCCCCGCCTCCCCTCCTGCTCCGGCGATGCTGTCACACAGCCTCTGCCGCGTGTTTTCCGATGGACTAGATCATGGGAGGAGTTGGGGAGACACCGGTTACTGCCAAGATCCGGCCAAGTCGCCCCTCCCTTCCCATCTTTGCTGCCAGGTGCAGCTTGCGGCGAATCCACGCGTGCGTGCGGTTCCATCGTAGTGGTCGGCGAGCTCGCAGCCAGGTCCTCCCCAGCAGCGCTCAGCGGCGCCTTCCCCTTCTGCCAGCGGTGATCTTCCGCGTCAACGGCCCCTGCGACGGCGGCCTCTGTGCCCGTGGCTGGTGGTCCGCCCTCGGCTAGGGGCCCGCGGCCCCGGCCAGGCAATCTCCACTGCGGCCGGCGGCAGGAGGTTGAGTGTCTGGCTCTAATCAGTCACTTCGATCGATCTCCAGCTAGAGTGATGGAGGGCAGCGTGCAGATGGGTGCAACGTCGACTCAAATCCACATCCGCCTCCTGGTTCCTCGGTAGGGCCACTGCACAAATCCATGGTAATCATGGAAACCAACGTAACTTGTTTGATGCCTGCCTCCAGTTTTCTATCGCTTGTTCCAAATTTCTATGGTTACCCAATTTCTATCTGTGTTAATAACCATGGATGGAAGTTGAGTAGAAATTGGTTATCTGAATATCAGAGTGAAGTAGAAATAGGCTACCAATCTTTCTGAAACAGTACAAGTTCTGTCAATTCTACTAAGAAATTGAGAAAAAAAACAATTGTTTTGGTTTGTTCATGTTGGTCTAATTAAATATGAAGCTACTTTATCTGACTGGGCAAAAGAAATGTCAAATACTTGTTTATTTTATATGTTAGATCGGCAAATTTCTTATCCAAGCAAGAATCACTATTTACATTAATCATTCCCCAGTTCCTCAGCATCTTCTCTTTCCCTTTCATCTTCCCCCTTCCCCTTCTCGATTCAGTTTGATGATTCGATTGCAGGATGCATTCCCCTGGGCTTCTTTTGGTCTGATGTGGGTGTTCGATTAAGCTCAGTTGTTGAGGAATCACCATGTCCAGCGGTCTAGGAGCCCTTATTCACCAGCAGCAAGGTGGACTCTAGGTCTAAATATTTTTTTTTGCTTGTTAACTGATGATGAAAGTTTAACTATTTTCAGCAAATACATTTGTTCATGAATATGTGGTTCTAGATTTCTATAGAATTCTGATGGAAAATATTCTGAGGTTCTTTTGTGTCACTAGGCTGATTCACACTCAATCATTTGTAGAAACCAACTCGGTGCTTTGAAGCACATATCTGATGTTTTTGTAATTAAACATGCCATTTATCCTATTAGGATGATATGCTTGCAAATAATTGTGGGTTTTATGGTCCACAAACTTCGTAACTACCATTTTGCATAGTTTTTGTGATCACACAGGACATCTAGTAGGATACATGCCAAATTTCTGTGACCACACAGAGATGAATTGGCTGTTGCAAAATCATCTTATTATGATTCAAACTCTGCAATCATTGTGTCCATGAATTAATGAACTGATTGCTGTCAACTGTATTTGAATTTTAGATCCAATTTTTGGACCATGATTGAATTAGATTGCTATGGTCAAAGTAATCCAAATCGCTACTTACTAGCTTCTATGATCAATATACTCCTGACATCCCCAATTACAAGCTATTGTTTAGTGTAGATTGACTTGTTTGATGCAAAACTATGACAGCTTCCCATCAGGATCCATGGAGGACTTCAGGAGCTAGGACGTTGGTTCTGGCAGAATGAGCAGGTGCATGGGAGCAGGTGCATGGGATACAACAGTAGTAGCTAATGGGATTGTGGGAAGGCTCTGCGCCATTGCCATGCTGCGGACGATCGAGGTTTAGGGGAGGTGGTCAGGAGCATTTAATTTAATTGCTAAGGTATAATTTTGTCACTTTTCTCAAATAAATTATTCTATGTTTGGCCTGAACTTATACTATGCTATCATTAAGTTTTTATGCCAAGCGACCCAATCTCCAAAACCATCTGTTCATAGTGTTGTATTCCCTGATGAAAGTAATCAGAGCATGTCCAATAGTGTTGTTGCTCATGAGGAATTGAGGATACAACATCGGCATGCAAACATATTATATGGATTATAATTTATTGCTCTGACCAGCCCTTAAAGCAATTGCATTTTGAACTACCAACATGTGTGCAGTATACTCAATATCTTGGAAGATTAGAGGGGAAAAAACCAATTGGGATATTATATTAATTGTGTAGCCAATTTTTATACTAATACTATCTCTGGCCTATATTATTAGATAGCCAGTGACATGCATACAGCTATCTTATCTGCAAGATATGAGAGAATATGTATGCTTCACTCATTCATTTTAGATTGATCGAAATGCCCTTGAATTCGTTTGGTAGTCCAGATTGGCCATACATTCACTCTGTTATTTTTTAGGTTCTCATCTTGTCCAGATTGGGCATGCTTGTATTTAAGTGAATGAATATAGTTTTATTCACAGTTCTCTACATCTATAGGAATCATATGGTACGGCATTTTTTTGTTTATAGTGAATGGATTTTCTACTTACCTATGTTACAGAAACAAATAATTAGGATTTATGACTAATCCAAATGTGATGTTTCTACCTCTTTTACGATTGTACACCTATTATTTCTCAGTCTAAACCCATCAAGTCCTTTCATATGCACTATCAGCAGAGCCAAGGTCTGTGTATGACCAAGGTCTGTGTAATTTGCACATGCTTGTCTAGTGCATGACCAAGGTCTGTTTAAACACTTGCTGCTATTCTTATTCTAAGTCTGACAAAGTGTGCTATCTAGCTCAATTGGTGCCAGGCTAAGCAGTTCAATATTTTTGTGAGTGAAATCATTCCAAAATAATTATTGGTGTAGTTTTCTGGGCAATGCTTTGTTTTAGGCTCTCTTGCATAGGTTTATTTATATGTATTGCTGCCCTCACCTCTGAATGCCTATCGCTATTTCATTACTTGAAATACCATTTTTTTCCAACAATAATTGATCCCAAGTGTTTGTCTATTAGGGGACTCTAAAAACTATTATGAGCAAAGGTATTTTAGTTATCTGGTGTATGTAGTCGCTAGCCTAATATGCCATTGCTTTTAGTGCAGTGACATGCCAGTCTTATTATTTCACCTCTAGTTTCTATTGATACTGAATTTTTTGTGGCTTGCACTCAGCAGTTTGCCTTTTGCTATTTCAAATTTACAAGTCTACTATTAATTTGATGTGCAAGTGTATGCTACTATCAAATCATTATTATGGAAGATTGACGATTTATATCAGTGATACTCTTATTGCAATATCTCTTAACAGGTATGAAGGCTGAGCTGCAGCGTTACCTGAACAGAACCAGGCTCACAAGATACCGATAAATTTCTTTAACTCTGCCTTGAAGGATTCTCATTTTAGAAAGCTCTGATCAGCAAGGTCACTTTAGAAAGCTGTGATCAGCATCTTACGCTCGTGACAAACACTGTCATGTTGTTGAAAAGTCTGGAGATATTTGTTTCAATAATGTCTAAATAAATTTATTTTGGCATAAGGAGTGGCGATGCAATGTATGTTCTTTTTAGAATCTCTGTTTTCACTATCATGGATCAGTTGTCGATCAAAAGGAAAGTATATAATTTCACTATTCCTTGGTAAAAGAAGAGAAAAAAAAAAATCAATCACAAAATAAGAAGATTTGAAAAACATTAAAATATAAGGTAAACATGACAGTCAATCCTTGTTTGAAGTCCTGTTCGTGTAAAAAAAAAAAAAAAAAAGTTGCAAGCTGTTTGCGTGAAAAAAGAAAAACAGAGAACGAAACAGAGACGGAAAATCAGAAAGAAATAGCAACAAAAAGAAATCGGCTACAAATAAAAAAATTGGACCGGAAAAAAATTTGCCGGAAACACAAACGTAGGAAAAAAAAAATCGGCAAGGAAAAAAAAAAAAGTCAGTCGTCCTGGCGGTCAGCGGGCGTAGCACCTGGATGCGGACGGGGGCAGGTGTTGGAGCGACGCTCGGACGACCGCTGAACTCGGCCTGGCGAGAGGGGCTCGGGTAGCGATTAATAATCACTACCCCTGAATACTTTTTTTAAGCCCTATATATATATATATATATATATATATATATATATATATACGTGCTATCTTACACCCTAGGTGTAGAATCCTATTCTACACCCTAGCACTCAAACCAGCCCAACCAACAAAACAACAACCCAGTCCGGTCCGGACCCAACCAGCCAACCAACGAGCCCGCACGAGCGCCCACGCCCAATTCGTTAACCCACCCGCGAGCCACCACGCGCCCGACAGCCTGTTAGTATTTGCTTTCCTTTTTCTCGAGCGAGCGGTCCCTTTGCGGCGGCGCGGCGATTTCTGGGGGTTGCGATGGCGGTGCTGCAGTTCGTGCACGACGTCGGCGCAGCGGGCCGCAATCGCCGTCGGTAGGAGTCGAGCGGCAGTGGGCTGCTGATTCCCCACCTCTCACAGCCTCCCCCGCACCACGTCTGTGAACGGCATCACAGCACCAGCGACTTCGATTCCCAGGTCGTAGTGGAGCACTGCAGCATTGAGCGGAAGGCATATGCTTCGATTCCCAGGTCGCAATGGAGCACTGCAGCACACTGAGCGGAAGGCCTCCTCCTTGAGTAATCGCATCCTCAAAATCCTGCCCTCAACTTTGCGTTCATTGTTGTTCAATTTTTTATTGAATTTTTTTTTTTATGTTCTAGGGTTTTGATTTCTCGAGATTCTTCTCAATTCATGGAGATGGTGGCATGCTAATCACTCGGTCATCAAGGACATGCTACTCGAAATTTATTTCCCCTAATTTATTTAGTTTAGTAGAATAATTTGTTGTCCCTCTAGCATTTTTTTTGTTGTTTACTAGCAACTACCTAATCTTTGTTCAACACCACTAGAAAATGCGCCTGTGTGGTCCTAATTAATTTTTTGTTTTTTTACAGCAACAATCGATGGGAACTGATTCAGATAGATGCGCTTCTGCTTTAGTACTCGATCAGTAATAGAGCATACCATCAGCTTTAGCTTCAGTATTCAATCAAGGTCAGTAGTGCATCCCAATTGATTCAGTAATCAGTACTTTTTTGGATTTAGCAGTGCATCCCATCAGCTTTAGTAATTGAACATGGCAAACCACAGGACAACAATGAACTTTACCGAGCACCAGTCTAATCCCCTGTAGTAAGCACTGATAACAACACTGATAACACAATTACTGAGAGAGGATTTCCTTCGATGCAATTACTTTCTTACTGAGGAATTTTAATGTAGGGATACACTAACTCTGGGTAATAATTACTGAATTGATTCCCCATCGTTAGGACATACAATTCGTCAACTAATTTTGCTTCCAAAAGCTTCCCTCCACGCATGTATGAAAAATGTCAAATTCTGCTCAATTTTGCTCGGGCGCGGCGGGTGCGCTCGAGGAGGATTCCGCAGCGGTTCCTGTGGGGTGCGGTGGGGGCGAGACGACCTCCTGCTGGCACAGTTTCGATTGGGGGGCAAAGGCGTTCCACATCGATTATGGTTCGACATTGATTTTTTTTTTTCCAATTTTTCCAGATGATGGTGGCATGTTCCCCTCCTCCCCATCGCTCGGGAGCATCTGCACAAAGATTTTTCAAGGTTAGTTTTTGAAATTATGTGGTCATTGGACACCCTAGCTTCAGTAATTGGACACCGTAGCTTCACAAATAGGTTGAGTAATTGGAATCCCTATGTTCATAAAAACCTTTCTATGTGATGCTTGGTTTGATTGACCTACCCTGCATTGATCACGCAACATTTTTTATGTTTGGTGGTTCATGAACTTCCAATTGGACTATTTTTGGTCGAAACACTTTTAGTATCTAGGTTCAGTAATAGGGGTGTGTTATTCCATTAACTTATTGAAGCCTTTTTCTTTCGTTGATTGGGAGCAGCAACATAGACAAATTAATTTGGTCTTCTCACACATGGGGCAAGCTGCTCATGTATTTTTTATGTAGTTATTCCACTAACATATTGAGCCTTTTCTTTAGTTGATCGAATGAGCATCAACACAGATAAATTAATTTTGGCCCTCTCAGACATGGAGCAAGCTGCTCATGAATTTTTTATGTATGTGTCTATTTCTTCAGTAATCCTTTGTTTAGTATTCATCTGCATAGCGTTTCTTTCCTAATTCAGTTTAGTACATTCTAAATTCAGTATTTTCTATGTTCAGTAATGCTTTTGGTTGAGTAATTAGCACCTTTTTGAGTATTCAGAGGCATCTTTGTGAGTGTTCATTAATGCTTTCGTTTTTTTACTTTTATCTACATTTTGCTTGTCTTTGTTCAGTAATGCTTTTGGTTGAGTAATTCAGCTTTTACTTTTTATTCCTTATTTCAGTAAACCATTTTAGCTTTAGTAACTAATTTAGCTTTAATAAATTGTGATCCCTGCAAGGTTCCATTTTAGCTTCTGTAATCAATTGGCATGTGAGGCATGCAAATCATATTTTTGTGGGCTTTAATTTTTGTAACATGGAGTTTTTCTAGTTCCGTGCTTCATGTAGGGTGTAGCAGGGAGTGTCGCTCAATTTCGATTTTAACAATGAGCGGGGAGTTTTTGTGTATCAAAATTGGTAATTTAGTAATTCAAGATTCAAGAATCGCTCCAATTAAGTATATCCTCTCTTTTGAGATATTTGGTATTTTCAGTAATAAAGTAATATCTGCTTGTAGTAGTTCGAGTTATTGCAATAAATTTGTTTTCAGTTATTTTTGGATTTTGACACTTAGCTAAGCATGTTCACAAAAGAAATTAAGTAGTCCTTATTTGTTCAAGAACTCCTTAAGCATGCAATTTTATATACATTTTTTCGTAAAGTTTTCCCATCTCATTGTTTGCGTATATTTACAAGTGTGTTCAGTAGTATAGTTTTAAAATCAAGTAGTCCTTCACTAATTAAGCTTAGTATAAGCTTAATGTGTTCAATGCCTTCTTCTAAAGTACTCCATTCATTTAACTTTATTCAGTAATTTGTTACCTTCAAGAATTGTAATACAAATGTGTTGTTCGGGCCCCTAACACATCAGCATTTTGAATCCCACTACAGGGCACAATTTCATTACCACAAGCGCAATGGAAAAAATCCCTTTTCTACTGAGATTGAAGAACCAACTTTCTTTACTGAGGACGACAACAATGTTGTCACGCAGTTCTTGACAAGGCTCATGCTCACCGCTAGGCTTAGTAATTTGAATCTAAAGTTAAATGACTTCTATAGTCTGTGCACATTCCATGTACATTATAATTACATAAGTCCATTGTTTTAAATACATTTCTCTCTTCAAGCATTGTTTGTATATATACTCCTTTGCATGTAATTTGTACCCTCTCGGTGACTCCTTGTATGTTCAGTAATGCACAACATGAGATATTTGGTATTTCAGTAATCATTTAGCACCATCGGTAATTGGGGTATGTTTGGTGATTAGGGTTCATGGCGTCTGCTGAGATTAGGGTATTTAGCGTCTACTGAGATTAGGGTTCATGCCTTTTGCCTAGTTTAGGGTTTGTTTATTTTCATTAGTTATCAGTAATTGTTAAATTTAGGGTTTTGGAGCAAGTGTCCTTTTAAATGCATGCCTCTACTAGGCAATGGGTTTTGGAGGCAAGTGTCTTTTTAAAAGCATGCCCCCTACTAGGCAATGGGTTTTGGGGCAACTATCTTTTGAAAATAATACCCCCCTACCAGGCAAATTGTTTTGGGACAAGCGTCTACTGAGATTAGGGTTAAGGGCGTCTGCTGAGATTAGGGTTCATGGCGTCTCCTGAGATTAATGTACGTAGCGTCTATTGAGATTAGGTTAAAGGGCGTGTGCTGAGATTAGGGTTCATGGCGTGCTACTGAGATTAGGGTTTATGGCGTTTACTGAGATTAGTGTAGATAGCTCAGTAATCTATGGTTAGTAATTTATAAGATTAGGGTATAGGGCGTTTGCTGAGATTAGGGATCAGGGTGTCTGTTGAGATTAGGGTATATAGCGTCTATTGAGATTAGGGTTGGACCCGAAGAAGTTGCCACAATTAGCATGCCAGTAATTGAAGCTTAGTTATCCATATTGCTTTTTCCAAGTGGTCTGTCAAACTATCATAACAATAATTGGTCTTCAACAATTAAGTTTGCACACCCACATTACTCTAGAATTTCAGCGGGATAAGCAATTTCCGCAAGTCAAAATAGCAACATCATTACTAAACAAGGGCAAAGGTACTTGTATGTCATACTCAAACAAGGCAGAACCACACATTACTGAACAGTGAACGTGGTGCGGGCATTTTGATTGTTTTTCCCTGAGCATTACACTAATCCAAAGAGGGAGCTTGCTACACAGTGAGAGAGCTCGATGACAGAATTTGCTCAATTTTAGGCAAATCATAGCAGAAGATGTCGCCTGGTCCGGGCTGTCGCGCTACTAACCGGATTGATCCATGCGCCGCGACGCCCCACCATCGTGCTCGCCATAGCCTGACTAGCTCGTTGGACCTTGTGTCCCACGAGCAGGCTGCATCGCAACACAGATCGGTTCAGTGGTGGATGGAGCTCCAGCTTTATCTCGCCAACGGGACGATGATGGTCGTGCGCCGTCTCCTTGCGCCTACTCCCCTGGGCACCCTACACCCACATGCCATGCCAACCGAAAGAATTAGGATATTTACTAAAATAATTAGTGAAAAATAGAAATATTACTGTTCAATAATTGCTCATGGTTTACTCAACCTGTGCACATTACTGAATATTAAGGATATTTCAGCTGAACAAGAAAATCTTATGCAATCAATATTACTGAACCCGTGACAATTTGCTGGATATTAGGAGATTTAAGGTAACCTGTGCATATTTACTGAACATATGTGTTTCTTCATTAACCAGCTAATGTTTCAGTAACCAAGCTCACTCATTTTAGTTTAGTAAACTACAATACTACAATACTACATTACATAAATAAGCACACATACGCCATCGAGAATTTGGTAATTCAGTAAGCACATTCATGAGCTATTCGGTAACCAGCGAGATCAAAATCACACAAGCTCGATCTCCTTGCATAGTATGCTCCTCTTTGGTTTCTCCCTTGCTAGCTTGTGCACTCCTACTATGCTCGATCTCCTAGCATAGTATGCTCCTCTTCTTCAGTAATTTCTGGCAGTAGTAGAGTAGTAGAGGTGCAAATCGCAACCTGTCAATGCTTTTGCCTAGTGCCGCTGCCCTTGTGCTTCTGCTGCGGCCGGCGAGAGGAATCCAGTACATTTTGCGAGCATTTTTTCTTCACATGCAGACTGGTGAAAATAACTTATGCTTCTCACAATCCACGGAGCATCTCAGTAATAGTATCTCAGCAATCTTCAGTAATCTCTAACTGTTGTGCTAATAATTTGGTACCTGCAACGCCCAAGCATGTATCCAAATATCCTAGCTAATATGAGTACTATACTGAAAGGGATAGAAATTTCTCGAACGCAGAGCTGGTAATCACGTGATGAGATTCCAATTTCTCAGAGGATTAGAGGAATCACTAGTAATCGGGTAGAGAGGATTTTTTTCCTAGAGGCAATTTTTTACCTGCTTGATGGATTGGGATCGATTTGTTCACCTCCTGACTCCTGACCAGCGCGTCACTGTGTCCATCACGAGTGCCCCGTCTGACCACCGTCGCGCCTGATTCATCGGCAGGGATTCGCCGCTCTCCTGCTCCTGCGGGTCCATCCATCTCTCCCTGAATATGCTTGTGTTCAGTAATGCTACTGCATCTGCACCCGTGCGTAGGCGTTGCCGCGTTGATGCCTGCAAACGCAGCCGCGCCCTTGTTGCTCGCTGCGCTCGGGAACCTCGCCACCCACGCGTGGGGCCTTGTCACAGCCGCGCCCAGGAGATCCTCACCGCCCGCGCACGGCCTCGTAGCCGTGCCCTAGCTGATCCACGCGCCTGCCCTCGCTCGCCTCTCCGCTGCTCCGTGCGCACGCCGCTTTGCGCTCTCCGCCGAAGCCCGCCTCCGAACACAGCTTGCTGCTCATGGCTCTCGCTTGCCGCTGCTCTCCATGCGCCGCGCGCCTCCTCGCGCTCGCCGTTCGCGCCGCTCCGCGCGCTCACGGCTCGCGCTCGCGTTGGAGAACAAGCCGGGGGTTGGGGACGGGTCTGTTTTGTTTGGACCGGGGCTAAACGGGTTTTGGTTGGTTGGTGCAGGTGCATACGATCCGGTTTAGGTGGCTGGGTCGGTTGGGGTGTTTTGGTTGGATGGGTGTAGAATCCATTCTACACCTGGGGTGTAGAATAAGCGGCTGCCGTATATATATATATATATATATATATAACAAGCACTTTTTATACACCCGAGTAGTTACACCCACCTCTAATTAGGTTCGAAAGTAACCGGATCTATGTGATTAGGCGCTGCATTCTCTCGCATGTACAGGCACAACTTTTCAAAATTGCATGCCCGCATGCATGGGACATTTTCCAAACTGCATGCACGCCTTTTCAAAAAAAAAAAAACTGCATGCACTGTAGTATATGCGGTGATACTTTTTATTTAGATTAGAGTATGTCCATATACCAATGGATGAAAGTGTATTTACGTGATGACATGCACATATTTTTTTATATACTTTAGTTTCTAAAAGGACGCACACATGTATTCATATAGCTGAGTACATGCACATACACTTTTCATATACGGAGTACATTTTTAAACTTTCAAAGGAGTATATACGTATACTTTTTCGAACGGAGTATGTATCCATATTTTTTAAAAAGAGTATGTATGCATACTTTTTATATAATGAAAGAATTTATGCATACTTTTTAAAAACGAGTATGTATATATACTTTTTTTTTGGAAGTATATATATACGCAGCTGGGAGTATGTACACATACGTACATCAAAGCCGATAACTTTGAATATTCGGTTACAAAATAAATTATTTAATTGTTTTTTGGAGAGTATTTACACATACTTTAAAAATGAGTATTCATACATACTTGCTGAAATGAATATATGTACATACTTTTTAGAATAGAGTATTAATACATACTTTTTGGAATGGAGTATGCATACATACGTCAAGATTCAAATAGTATAATTGCATACTTAAACCACTGATCGGAGATATGTCCATACATTCACGTGATATACAAAACAATGAATCTGTATTCATATACTATATTATTTTTTTATAATGAAGTAAAAGAGAGGATGCGTGGTAGTCTATAGATCGATGAATTCTAATATAATAAGTCGTACCTATCACTAGCGATTCCAGGAGGGATAATAACTGAATTAGAAAAACATTTAATGGAAGAGATAATTACTGAATAAAAATCCGATGCATGCGGTACTTGCATGCTGCATCGGTGGGCTGTGTACACGGGTTCACAGCTAGCGCGCATGCGCAAGCCTGGTTAGGAGTAGGGTGTAACTACCCTGCGGGTGTAGGAAAAATTTACCCTATATATATATATATATATATATATATATATAGGGAGAGTATAGTGCTGTTACAGAATTTGATATTCTGCCAGGCCACCCTACCGCGCCGAGCGTCAGCCATTCACCGCGCCATATACCGAGCCAGCAAGCCAGGCTCATAAATGCATGCATGCCGTGCTGCCACCGTGTGACCGTGATAGATGGGTAATAAAACCGTAATTAATTACTTCACGTTAATTCGTCCATGCAGATCACGGTGATTTCGGTGGGGTCCCAAAAGCTAGCGGACGAGTACTTTTAGTGGCTGTTACGAGAATATTTCAACTAATCTACACATGCAAGTAAACGTGTTACCATACTTGGATTAGGCAGCTAGCCTAAACTTTTAGGTGGGGCAGAGGGGCACCAGTGGACGCCGGACGCCGCCGCTCCTTTGGCTGCCGGAGGGGAGGAAGACAGAGGGGCACCAGTGGATCCACTCCGGCGGTAGTTACAGCCGCCCCACATGGGTAGCTTTGGAGTTACCATGATTAGATTTCAATATACGATCGAGGGACCAGTGTTACCGTAACAAATAAAGAAATTTACCATAAAATAATCATAGATTTCGTATCTGCCAATTGCCATGCGTGTGCATATGCAAGATAGCGGAACGTAGAGATGCATATATACAGCATACAAGTGAATTAGTGTATGCATGCACACTCTGTTTACGATAATTTGAAAGCAGGAGGCATTACGAGAATTTGCACTAATATGCTAATAATATTTACGAGAATTTGCATTAATAATATTTACGAGAATCCGCATTTAGAAATATAGTTACGAGAATCTGCACTAAGAGATATTTACGAGAATCATGCACAATTTGAGGCTTTCCAATAGTATAACCAGAGAAAAGAATATAACAAAATCAATACGAACATATCGTTCATCGTTAATTATTAATACATAACACATGATGAACATTTGCAGATCACGCAGATATGCCGTGCGCGTGCGCATACAAGATAGGGAAAGTGATTACGAGATTACATGAATTAGCGTACACGTGCATACAACTATACAAGTGAAATACTATAATATATGTCACCAGAATTTGATCCCCAGCCGGCTGGGCATGCTTGGCGCGACGGAGGCCTGCAGCGCGTCGGCGACGGTGGCCAGCAACACGTACACCTGGCCGCACGAGAAGACGCACCAGGCCAGCAAAGCCGGCGCCGCCCCGGCACCATGCCGCCGCCTCCGCCTGACATGATAGGCCAAGGGCGACGTAGCAGCGCGCCTCTTGTATCCGGCGCCGGCAGCCACGGCGGCGTGGGCCACCAGGAACAGCATATGGCCTTTATGTCCGTGCACATGGCGTTCTTCTGCACGGAGAAGAAGGTCCGGGATCCGCGTGGCCTGCATGTCGGTGACGGCGCACGGAGAGCCCTAGCGCGAGGCAGTTGCCTGGGATCCGCCTGTCCTGGATGGACAACACCGGTGGGGAGGTCCGGCAAGATACCAGCACCATCGGCCTCGACGGAGGCCACGCCGGGGTAGTCGGTGCAGTCTGCCGCGAGGGCGAGGAGGAGCACGGGGAAGTAGCAGCTGGCCGCCGGGTGGAAGGAGGAGCCGCCATCGCCATGCCAGAGAAGCTGTCGCGGCCGCCGGTGAGGGACGAGGGGCCGCTCCTAGCGTTGCCGTCGAGGACCGTGTGGATGAAGCGAGACCTTCTGAATGTCGGGGCGGTGAATGGAGCAATTAGAAAGCAACGTGATTGACGGGTGTGTTATATATCCAATCCAATTTAATGTAAAAATAAATGGCTGCATTTATTAGCCAAAACCTTGTTGGTAGCCAGGGCTGCTCTGATCGGTCGGTTCCAATGGGTTGGGTCCGACTACAAAATATCTGATTCTGTAGCCAATTACAAATACGTAATAGTTCTCTCTATATATATATATATATCTATATGTATATTGTGCACCTAGGTGCATCTGCTGTATAAGATGCACCCAGGCCAACCGACGCGCCAGGGAATCCCGCATGCAGGCCAACCGACGCGCTAGGGAATCCCGCATGCAGGGAACCGCACGCACGAGACCTTTCTGAAATCCCGCATGCAGAGAGAATTTTTTTTGTTTCGGATCGAAAAAATACAATATCTCCTAGACCGTAGCACCAATTTCGAGATCCGTTTGCACCAGGTTGTTCAAAAAAAAATGTGCTTAACAAAATGAGATCCAACATGATTATATTTTACAAACTTTTTTTTTAAAGTACGTAATTGCAACTTCACCGTACTTATGAGTTGCCATCGTGACTACAACACAATTGCAACTTGACTGTAGCATACTTTTTTTGTTGTGAGTTGTTTGTTGTGCTATGAGTTGTCTATTGTGAGTTGTTTCTTGTGCTAGGACAGGACCCTCTCTTGTCTATTGTTATTCCATAAAAAAAAGTTGTCTATTTTTTTTTGTTTGTTTATTCTGGATAGCTCCCTATCTTGTTTATGTTTTTCCATAGAAAAGAATTGTCTATTGTGAGTTGTTTGTTGTGTTAGGACAACACCCTCTCTTTGTCTATTGTTATTCCATAAAAAAAATTGTCTATTTTTCCTTGTTTGCTGTTCCAGGACAGCTCCCTATCTTGTCTATGTTTTCCATAGAAAAGAATTGTCTATTGTGAGTTGTTTGTTGTGCTAGGACAGGACCATCTCTTGTCTATTGTCATTCCATAAAAAAAAAAATTGTCTATTTTTCCTTGTTTGCTGTTCCAGGACAGCTCCCTATCTTGTCTCTGTTTTTCCATAGAAAAGAATTGCCTATTGTGAGTTGTTTCTTGTGCTAGGACAGGACCCTCTCTTGTCTATTGTTTTTCCATAGAAAAAAATTATCTTTTATTCCTTTGTTTGCTGTTCCAGGACAGCTCCCTATCTTGTCTCTGTTTTTTCCATAGAAAAGAATTGTCTATTGTGAGTTGTTTCTTGTGCTAGGACAGGACCCTGTCTTGTCTATTGTTATTCCATAGAAAAAAAATTGTCTTTTATTCCTTTGTTTGCTGTTCCAGGACAGCTCCCTATCTTGTCTCTGTTTTTCCATAGAAAAGAATTGTCTATTGTGAGTTGTTTCTTGTGCTAGGACAGGACCCTGTCTTGTCTATTGTTATTCCATAGAAAAAAAATTGTCTATTATTCCTTTGTTTGTTTGTTCCAGACAGCTCCCTATCTTGTCTCTGTTTTTCATAGAAAAAAGAATTGCCTATTGTGAGTTGTTTCTTGTGCTAGGGGACAGGGACCCTGTCTTGTCTATTGTTTTTCATAGAAAAAAATTATCTTTTATTCCTTTGTTTGTCTTTGTTCCAGGATAGCTCCCTATCTTGTCTCTGTTTTTCCATAGAAAAGAATTGTCTATTATCAGTTGTTTCTTGTGCTAGGACAGAACCCTTCCAAATTGGCAGAAACTAGATTGTGAATGCTTCATTATTGCAAATGGTACATTAATGGCCCTTTTGTGTGTTTGCAACAGTGGTCATCAACATGTTGTGATTGTGTCACTTGTAGTGTTGCAAATGGAGACAGTCCATTGTTGCAAATGGTAACTTACCAGCCGCGGATTGTTGCAATTGTGGTCATCAACCTATAGCAATTGGCTATCAACTAGGTTGCAATTTGCATTTTTTGTTGCAACCGGGTTTTTTGCAATTACTGATTGAGACTACGCAACAAGGAAAGATTTGTAAAATAGAATAAAATAGAGCATGTTGCAATCGTGTTATTTCCGTTGTTGCAATTGCCAGATACTCCAATGTTGCAAATGGAGTTTTTACCAGTGTTGTAGTCACAATTGTGTTATCACCCTTGTTACAAATGGTTGTTAACCAGGTTGCAATCGTCGACTTGCGGTGTTACAACGGGAGACACTCCTTTGTCGCAAATGGTAATTTACCGACCGGCCAGTAACTATGGGCCATCACCATGTTGCAAATGACCTTGTTGGCGTTCTTTATGAGTTTAGGGCTCATGGCGTTTGCTGAGTTTAGGGTTCATGGCGTTTCTTTGAGATTAGGATTTGTTGATTTTCGGTAGTTATCGAGTAATTGTTTAGTGTTTCGGGAGAGTGTCTTTTTAAGCATGCCCCCTCCCGTGCAAGATTTACGGGAGACACCTTTAAAGGTATTTGCCGAATTTAGGGTTTCTGGCATTTGTCGAGTTTAGGGTTGTTGAGTTTATGTTGCATGGCGTTTGCCGAGTTTAGGGTTCATGGCGTTAGGTGAGTTTATGTTGCAGTTGTGTCGACAACAATATTGCAAGCGTGTCGCCATCATGTTGCAAACAAAGGTATAGTAGGTGAGCTATTTTTAATTAACTTCGGGGACCTTTTTCAAAGAAAAGTCAAGGATGCGTGACAAACAATCATGTGATTCAAAGATGTCAACTTTATAACTTTTTATATAGAGATGAAACCTATAGTTTATCACCGGGAAAAGCATTATATTGCAAATGGTAACTAACTTACGCACCGCCTGCGTGTCTAGCGCCAAGTTGCAACCCGCACACATCTAACGTTGCAAACAAAATTCAACAAGTGTTGCAAATAGTTTGTATCCCGATGCATATGTTTTTTCTCGTGTGTTCCTTGTTTATTATGATCGGAAGATTTTCTTTCTTTCTTTGTTGGCTTCTTACTTCCTGTTCAATACATCAATGTACAACTCCAAGTTGCAACCAGAACACATCTCATGTTGCAAACACAACACACAACATGTTATAATTAGATCGCATTAGGTTGCATTTGGTTCTTGCCTAGTTGTAACCGGCTCGACTCTAGGTGTAATTGGATCACGTTAGGTTGCAACTAGTTCTTGCCTAGTTGCAACCGGCCTCACTCTAGTCGTAATTGGACCACGTCGGTTTGCAACTACATCGGTTCAGTTGCACTAGAATAGATTTGTTGGAATTAGTTCCGTCAAGTTGCAATCAAGATGGTGTTATAGTTGTGATTGGTCTAGTCTAGCGGTTGCAATTGGTAGAGTACACATATAGGGTGTATAAAATACACATTGTTCACTAGCTTGGCTTGTAACTAGGTTGTAACTAGTTGCATGTAACTAGGTTGCAACTAGCTGGGATTGCAACTAGGTTCTAAAAGTTATGTTCTAAGTGGTTACAACAAGCGCTAACTATGCTACAGTCAAGTTGCAATTGTGTTGTAGTCACGATGGCAACTCATAGTACAAATGCGGTTGTAATTACATACTTTAAAAAAGTTCGTCAAATATAGTCATGTTGGATCTCATTTTGTTAAGCACATTTTTTTTTTTTTTTGACCTGGTGCAAACGGATCTAAAATTGGAGCTATGGTTTAGTAGATATTGCATTTTTTTTGATCCAAACAAAAAAAAGATTCCTTGCATGCGGGATGGACACGTGGAGAGAGAATAGCTAGCGCAGTCCATTAGAGGTTGTAACGGAAGATGGACCGAGTTGCAAACCCGAATACACTACTGGTTGTAATTGGTGCCCGTGACCAGGTACCGGGGAAGGAGGTGGTGGAGGTGGGAAGCCAGCTACGGGAATGAGGTGGGGGAGGTGGAGAGGCGGGCCCATGAGTTAATTTGACAGAGGAGCATGCTTGGAGGTGGCGCTTTGGGACAGGTTGGGTGCATTTGCTACAAAATAATGCACCCGGGTGTATTTTAGGCCTGCCGTATATATATATATATATATATATATATATATATATATATATATATATATATATATATATATATATATATATATATATAGATAATGATAAAATAAACCTTTCAACCCCGAGTATGTTTGTCTTGTTATTTTGATATCATTGAAAGACAAGATTGGGGAAAGTCTCCTAGCACGCTCAAAGGCAGCCATGAACGACAAATCGGGCCATGGCGTGCACCAACTAGCAACATCACAAGAGGTAAGTTAAAAGCTAGCTTGGGGAGTACTCCCACAAGGGTAACTAGTATCTCATATTTCTTTCATCCAATCTCTTGTCTTATAGAATAATGAGATATATAAAAATATATATATATATATATAATAATAATAATAATAAACATAAATAATTTATTCCACTCCTTTATGTGACTTAGGATTGTGTAAATCTCTCTTAAGTTGAAATGATGTATAGTTGCTCTGTTTATAAATCGGTTTGCACCAGTTTATAACTTGGAACTCCTCAATGTTTAAGTTTGTTGGCTAAAATTGTCTTGTCCTAAAAACTTGATAAATTGTGGGTTGCAAGTATATGATCCTTTTCTAAGTTGTTGCTAGATATGATATGGTACAAAAGATTCTACTATAATTTTGTTCTTAGAGAAACTTGACATCCGGGAATCTGAATCAAAAAAAAAAAAAAGAAGAGAGAAAAGGGATGAAAAATGGACAAGTGTCTGAGGGCGAGTAGAGCCCACATCTCTAAAACAAAAAGGGAGAGGAAATAAAGGACACAAGCCCAGGGGGAGTAGAGCCCACCTCTCAAACAAAAAAAAAAGAAAAAAAGAAAACCCATACTCTCTCGAAAGTATTCAAAAAAAGTAGAAGAGAAATATATCCTGCATGCGGGATTCCCTGGCGCGTCGGTTGGCCTGGGTGCATCTTGTACGGCAGATGCACCCAAGTACACAATATACATACAAAGATATATATATATATATATTAGTGTGATTTTTCTAACCTCGTGGGCACTAGCCCACCCGGGGGTGGTATTCTAACACCGCACTAGATGGGTGACATATGGCGCATTGGACGGTTCTGATCTGTGCAGTCTACTTTTAGACCGCTTATAGCAAGTCAGGACACCAAATTCCCGTGTCTGGGTATAAATGGCACTTCTTGTGGTCCATTGCTGCCGTGGAGCTGCCGACGGTACCAAGCCACCGGTTATCCCCGGTCACCCCACCGCGTTATTTCCTGCTCGTTGCTAGTCGTGCCTCCATTTCCTCTCTGCACGCAGCTGCTATCATGTTGGGCAGGGAAAAGGGCCGCGTCTCGAAATCAAAAGGGCGGAGCTGGATGGCGACGCTGTTGGTTCGTGCGTGCAGGAACAGCAGCTAGCGACAGCGAGGGTGATGTACTGTACGGGTTTTTGTTTTTGGTTTTTTTGATGCGTGGTACGTTACAACTCGTCGCTGCCATGGTTATTTTCCTCTGTACGTATTGTGGAAATGACAACACGGGCCCACACTGTTGTATCGATCTAAGGCCTGAGCTCCGAGTACACGACAGCATGAAATGGAGCGTGTGTCGCAACAGCACAACATATACATATACACAGTCACAGTGTCACACAGGTACCAGCTGCTGACCATGAGCCATGAGCAGCATGCATGCAACGGCTCCTGTTTGCCATGGGCCATGTCAAGATGCACGTTAGCCGGTAACAGTGGACTAGCGTGCTTCATCTACTGTGTGCCCAACCTGACACGGGGAGCAACGCTTCTTCTTCGAAGCAGTTTACAGCCAAAAAGAGTTTACAGCCAAAAAGTGTGTGACTTTCTAATCGGTTCATCATCCAATTTGAACGACCATCTCCTCCTTTTCTAGTATGGTACGGGCTCTCTGAAAAGTTATAATAGTGTCGTTTCAGATGTTAATAATGTGCCTATATAATCTTATATACCAATGATCTCCTAATCTAATTTATATGATGATATTTGCGATACACGTCCTTCGTCATACACCAGTAAGAAATCTAAAGTGTTTCGAACGATGAAGGAAGTTTCGTAAAGATTATTCTTTTATTTAAAAAGGGGAATATGGAAAATTCCCTCTAAATTTCATTTTTTTCTTGACAAAAAAAAAAAAAAAACTAATAAATTACTCCCTTCGTTCAGCATCACAAGATGTTTAAGTTTTCTATATAGATACATTCAAAATTGAACAAAGAAATTGGGAAAGATGTTTTCAATTGTACCAGTAATTTTCAACCGAGGGAGTACCTACATCAACCTGTGTTTTTGTCGCTCTGTTTCTTCTCCGGCATACAGTAGAAGACGCCCAACACTAGTACTAGTAGTTTGAAGCAGGTGGAGGAGGGGGCGGGGACGGGTCGCCGGTGCTCCGCCCGCCTTGCTCCCTCGGCAGCAATGGCGAGCGCTCGAGCAGCAGCGTGGTGGAGAAGCGGGAGGGGCTGATGACGGTGACCTTCATCCCGAACGCCTTGGCGAACTTGACGGCGACGTGGCCGAGGCCACCAAGCCTCAGCACGCCGACATGCTTCCCCGGCGAGTTCAGGCCCAGCAGGACGTGCTCTATTGATCTGGTTCGGCAGGGAAGAAGTAGTACGCCCGCCGATGGAGCTCCCGGACAAGCTACGGGCGCCGCTGATGGAAGGTCACCGGACAAGCTACGATCGCCGCCCTCGCCGCCGCCGTCGCCTCGCTGCTCACCCACCTCTCTCTCTCCCTCTCCGATATCTCGATCCCTCTCGGTTGCTGGAAGAAGCCACAGGAAGAAGTACGACGAACAGCACCAAGCCGCCAGGCTCCCCTCGTCACGTGAACGGGTCTGGGTGAGTGGGTGACAGGATGGCTGCACAAAATGGCTGCAAAGGCCTTGTTCGGCTTTGCCGGTCTTTGGTTGGTTGAGGTGCTGATTTGTTGTGAGAAAAAAGAAAAGTGTTGGCTAGTTAATTTGGCCGGTCTTTGGTCTTGGGTTTTACGTGAGAGGAAAACAACTGTTCTGGCTGGTTGAACCAGCCAGCCGAACAAGGCCTTGGAATAAGCCCTCTACTTTCATCTCTTTGCTGGCTTAATTGCACGACAGCGACAGCCGACAGGTGAGGAGAGGCAACCCACATCAATAGCGCACAGGAGGGTGCAGCTGGAGCTAGGGACAAGGCCGCAAACAGTACCTTTCATTGGAAAGAGAAGGAAAAGAAAGGGTCTGATGAGGAGGAGCTTGATTGCTGGACGAGTACAGCAACACAAACCGGGACTATCACTATGCTACGCTGTATGACTATGCATGCCATTGCCAGCCATCCTGTAAAAATGCAACAAACACGATCCATCTCACTACTCTGATTCATGCCCGTCTATGCATGCATTTGTAGTGTACGTACCAGCAGAGTGTGAATGACGACTCTCCAATCCATTCATTCATTCTCTGATCTATTCATTCGTTCAAGGGGCAACAATAGGGTGCATAAACGCTCGTACAGAGGAAAATAACCATGGCAGCGACAAAAAATACTCTTCAACTCCTAGCTTGCTTTGCTTTGTAACGCTGTCATGTTCTTTTTGTTTGAAATAGAAAAGCAACGGGAAGCATTATTAGCTGGGTAAGGAACACACAACAGTATTAAGCGATGGTTTCAGCTCGATTTGTCCTGTCCATTCTAAAGAGCATGCAAAGGAAAGGCAAGCGACGGTTCAGGCGTGGCTTTCTGCTGCAGGGAGTGTCATGGACACCGATTAAAGCATCCAATGTGAGGGAAATGGTGTTGTGATGACACGAGCAGGATTGCATTTGCAGGAAATGATAGATACTTTACGTACCGCACTCGCTCTCCACAGTCCATAGGCCCACCACAGCAGGTCCACAGTGCATCCTCTCCTCTCCCGCGCTGCACACACAGTACACTGCATGGCACTGGCAATGCATGGGGTGCCTGCCAAAAGCGGCCGTGGCGGACTCGTCGCGGACTCGTCGCGGCTGTAGCGTGCCCGTCCACTAGCAATAGCAAAAGCCGTCCACTAGCAATAGCAAAAGCAAAGAATATTGCAACTGGAGAAGGGCGCTCGCTCCGCCGTTGGACTTTCAGAGGCAGTCACAGGCAGGCAGCATAGCAAGAGCCCAAACCAAAGAGGACAAGCGCAAGCCGGCAAGTGGTGGCAACTCGGCAGGCACGCGTAGTAGCGTAGAGTACCCCGGCTCCCGCCGTAAGACTATCCGCACTCATGTTTCTCTATTTACCTCCTCTATACTCCCTCCGTCCCAAAATAAACGACGTTTTTGGTTTTTCGTCTTGCACAAGTTTGACTCGATTTGTAAAAATACGTAGAAGATTTAAATCTCCAAATAAATTTGTTAAAAACTAGATCAAAAGATCTTTCCAATGATACTAATTATGTAATATAAATATTAATCCTATTTTAATATATAATTGCCGGTAGATGTTTCTCGGGAAGCGGCGTCGTCATTTATTTTGGGACGGACGGAGTACATCCTAGTCATCAAGATTCTCTCATTTACAATGACGGTTGTAAGGTCCTAGATGGCTAGAGGGGGGGTGAATAGCCTATAAAAATTTTCTACAAACTCAACTAAACAAACCGGTTAGTATAAAACACGGCGTAAAGCGGTTTGCACTAGCTCTAATGGTCAAGCAAGCCTTCTAGTGACAAGACTAAATAATACTATGATCTCTAGTCCACTCAAAGTCTATGTCACTACTCTAGCTAATGAGCAATCCTAATATGGTCCTTATGCTAGCAAGAACAACCTACACAAGCAAATGCTAGCTCTCTACTCAAAGTAAACTAGGAAGGTAAAAACAAAAGTGAGAGGCTTGTTATACCGATGTGTAGAGGATGTCAACCAATCACCGGGAAGATGAAAACCAATCAATCACTCGAAGGTGATGATCCACACAAGAGACAATGAACAAGTCGATTTGTTCACCCGGAGTTCGTTGTACACCGACAACTACTCTCCGGTTGTGCCGACCAACACAAGGGTGATGTTTGAGCTAGGCGGTGCCCTTGCTAGCCTCAACACACCACACACCAAGTGAGGTACCCAAAGCACGAGCAATGTATTCCTTGCACTTTGTCTTCCCGACGAGGAGTGCGTAATCCTCTCACAAACCAACCGGAGGTGGCCAAGAAACAATCACCTCTTCTTGCCAACAACTCCACCACTTCACCAAGCCGGCTAGGAGCGGTGCCTCCAAGAGTAACGGGAAATCCACCGTCACAACACGATCCCCAAGTGCCTCTAGATGCAAGAACACAATGCAATGCACTTTGGATCTCTCTTCTCTCAAGAATGAAGCTCAAATCAAGAATGAGAGAGGAGGGAGGCTTGCTTGCTTGCTCAAAGATGTTAGGAGTGATTCAAATGACCAAGAGAGAGAGCAAGAGGCGACCAAGGGGGTATAAATACCCCACCCACCATCTCGAAATGTAGCCGTTGGGAGGAAACCCACGGTTTTACGCGGCTGGCCGGACCTTGACCCGGACTCACCCGGTGAGTCCGGTCGGTGGGTCCGATCCCAACCGACACCCTCGAGCGGTGGTTTTGCCCTGTCTCAACCGGGTCCGGTCACGTCCGGCGGTGCTTCGGTCGGCCCGGAAGCATCCGGTCATCAGCGTCCGGTCGGCGAGGCGAACCCGATTGCGAGCTCTGCGGGACCGGCCGGAGCGTCCGGTCACATTTGACCGGCTTCGGTCGGTGCGTCCGGCCACGCCCGAGCGGCGAAAAGTCATCGTTTTAAATCGCCGTTCCTTCGCCGTCTTTTCTCCGACATGCTATCCAACAAATATACCAATTTGTGCACGAGGACTAGCATGTTTTCATCTCCACGATGCATCCGGCGCAATAGAAAATAGACGTTTCACTTTCTCAAAAGCACCGAATCCCGCCTCGCAAGCTCGGCGGGAGGATGAGCGGTTCCCAAACCCAACTCAACCCTGCGACCATCACCGCCTTCGCAAAAGTGCCAACACTACCACGTGTACATCACCATGTGCTCGTGTGTTAGCATTTTCACAATTCATTTCGAAGGTTAGGTTAGCTCTTTAGGTTAGAATGCATGCATATGAGACTTGAACCTAAAGGCACGTGAGGATCGATATGTACGAAAGTTTTCCCCTCTTTATAGTACGGCTTATCGATCCTATAACCACCCACACCCTCTATGGTGTCTTGGGTGTGAAACCAAAAGCCCTATGGTTATACCTTTGCCTTGGGACTTTTGTTCTCCGAAACTCCACCGGGTTGCATGCTTGATCATCTTTTGGATCACCTCGATCCATCCTCCATGATCATCTTGCACCAACTCCCAAGACACGACCAATCTCCATACATGTCAAACACTTAGCAATGAGAGATTAGTCCTTAGGTGTCACTAATTATCCAAAACCAAACTAGAGATCTTCAACGGTCACCCGCACTCATTCCTTCTTTATATCTCTACTCTATATTACATACAACGGTTGTCAATTACCATCCGTGGGCCCACTTATGATTTTTTTAAATATATCTATGTGAGATCTAGTTTTGAAGAATTTATTGACACGTATTCAATATAATCGAATTTAATTTGGTCTTTTGGTTTGACAAGGTTATATGGACCTTTTAGTTGTTAAAATATTGGGGCCCACCGCTGCTGCTGTCCTCTCTTTTTCCTTCCTCTCACAGCGCATATGTGGTGGGGGGTACTTGAATTAAGAGCATGTCATAGCGAAGGCACGGGATGTCCACTTGTAGGAATACGAGGAACATTGGCAGCCTCGGGAAACGCATGTATATCGATGTTTAAATACATTTGCAATGAGCAAAAAATTTTTCGGTAAAAAACAACTCCAACAAATTGTTTAAGCGTCCCCGTGTTGCGATTATCCGTCACTCATATTCCTCTATTTACTCCCTCTATGCATCCTAGTCATCAAGATTCCTATTCATTGCGTTCATAGCATATTCTTTGTCATCCCTTAGTTCCGCACCCATCATTCCTTTATATTTTTACTCTCTGTAGCATCCCTCTCCTCTTCTACCCCACAAAACTGGAGCCTTCTCGTTGCCATGCAGCTTCACAAAGCAAATTGCAAAACCATCACCACATTGAATGGCTGTGGTTATCTATTTAATATATGCTGATGTGGTGCTTCCTACAATTTCCCATTTTGGTCCAGGGTGCATTGTATTTCTTTTACATATATGCTAATCAGCCTGTCATGGTCAGAATTTTGTTGCTATACTAATAAATTAACAGTACATGGCTTGGGCTCTCATGCAAAACAAAATTCAATCCGTTACATAGCTTGCACGGAGAGGGATGGTCCACTGTTCTAATTCACATATTTTGCTTCCATCAACACAAAATCTCAAGTTGCACAAAATCTGACTGCCTAAGTGTACCTCTAGTCTGCAATTGCGAAATACCTCCTAGAAAGGAGAGATGAAGCAAGTGTCATTGTTGTCTGCAGACTGCACCTTCTCAAATCTACTACATCTTCAGGGAGGATTCTCAAAGAAAATTAGCATTACGAAGTTAAAACTTTCGTACAGATTTTTATCATTTAGATCTGCTGATTTGACCCACTGCAATTCAGCCATCATATGGAGCAAATGCCTTTCTTTTAATCCAGCAAACTGGAATTCCGTAATCGAAATTCAAATTGACACCGGCTGGGTGACAGCTAATCTATACACTACTATTACTTCCTCCCAAATAACTGCAGAGGTGACATCTAATCTATACACTACTAGTTTTAATACCCAGCATGTGTCAGAGTTCTTTCACAGTAATTGTATGAATTCAAATTACAGTCATCATCATACAGAAAATAATTATAGTTTTTATTCCTTTTAGTAGTAAGAATCCATGATACTGACTCTATCAGGTCACGAGCGAGGGAACATCCAGTTCAAACAACCTCGGGGTAAATTGCACGAACGATTCCAGTTAATGAAACCTCTCAGAGCCATTTTATCGATTGCTCGAACACGTTACCTCATCGGGCCGCCTAGGTAGCAGACCAAGCAAAGAACTGCCGCAACGACGATGAGGGAATCTCCATTACCTTGTTCACGCCGGGATTAATCGAGTTTGGTGAAATGTTTCGATTGTGAGGCGAGTCACTCCTCGGTGGTTCCCACGGATACTCGCGGATTTTCTTAAGTCCCGAAATCGTCTTCTCCCAAAAACCCTCGCGTTAGTGACACCTTGGCTCTAGGTTGTTATTGTTATTTATACCCCTTTCGTTTAATTAATTAAAAATTTATATATGATAACAAGGTCAACCGTTGCTCCAACTTGTGTGATCCACTTGAAAGATTTCTTCAAAAACATGTGGAATTTTTAAAGCCTTCAAAACCTTTCATGCACACTAATCTCTCCCCTTTGTCGAATGCGGCGTCCACAAAGGTATGACCGTGTTGTGTATTGAGGAAAAGAATAGTGCTCAAATTTGCTCAAATTTGGATCACTTGGTATATTTCGGTTTGAACCAAAGACAAGCTTCTTCACACCTCATGACAAGGGTTTGGCCTTGTGGTTTCATATGTGGGAAAAGGGGCCCTATCGGCACGATGGATCGGCCCATAAACATGCATATGGAGGGATTCAAACAAGGGCTTGGCAATAGTGATGGCATACATACATTGAAATCCTTTTATTTTTCATGAATCCCTAAATAGTGCTCCTAACAAGTCCTATATATATTATGAATGCCATGCCAAACAATTTCACCTTTGCTTTGCTTGATGGAGGGGCATGTCATGATAGTGAGGTGCATTCAACTCATATTTGAGAAGTCAAGGATGTTCAACTCATTTCTTAGCTTGCAAAACCTCTTCTCATCTAGTGGCTTTGTAAAGATATCGGCCAATTGATCTTCGGTGCCAATAGGTTGGATAGCAATGTCACCCTTTTTGTTGGTGATCTCTTATGAAGTGATGCCTTATGTCAATGTGCTTGGTTCTTGTATGTTGGACCGGGTTTTGTGTCATCTTGCAAGCACTCTCATTGTCACAATATAAAGGCACATGATGGAAATCAAATCCATAATCCTTCAAAGTTGATCTCATCCATAGCAATTGTGCACAACAACTACCGCACTAATGTATTCGGCCTCGGTTTGATAGTGTCACACCGGTTTGCTTCTTTGATGACCATGACACTAGAGATCTTCCAAGGAATTGACAAGTGCCACTTGTGCTTCTTCTATCAACCTTGCATCCCCCATAGTCGGAGTCCGAATATCCAATAAGCTCAAAGTTTGACCCCTTGGGATACCATAGCCCAACATTTTGTGTGTGCTTCAAATACCTCAATATCCTCTTTGATGCGGTGAGATGACTCTCTCTAGGTGAGGATTGAAATCTTGCACACTTGCCCACACTAAACATCACATCGGGCCTAGAAGCGGTCACATAGAGTAAGCTTCCAATCAATGACCTATAATACCTTTGATCAACCATATTGCCACTTTCATCATTGTCCAATGATCCATTGGTACCCATTGGTGTATTAATGCCCTTTGCATCTTGCAATCCAAACCTTTTGACCATGTCTCTAATGTATTTCCCTTGACTAATGAAGGTGCCATTCTTCATTTGCTTGATTTGAAGACCAAGGAAATATGTTAGCTCTCCAAGCATAGACATTTCAAACTCTTTTGCCATCATCTTTGCAAACTCTTCACAATATTCTTGATTTGTTGAGCCAAATATGATATCATCAACATATATTTGCATAACAAACAAATCATTGCCAATCTTCTTGGTGAAGAGAGTAGTGTCAACTTTGCCCATCTTGAATCCCTTCTTGAGCAAGAAGTCTCTCAACCTCTCATACCATGCTCTAGGTGCTTGCTTCAACCCATACAATGCCTTGTTCAACTTGTACACATGGTTGGGACGATGATAATCTTCAAAACCGGGCGGTTGCTCAACATACACTAGCTCATTGATGAAGCCATTGAGAAAAGCACTTTTGACATCCATTTGATAGAGCTTAATGTTGTGTGCACATGCATAGGCCAATAGAATTCTAATTGCCTCTAATCTTGCAACCGGAGCATATGTTTCACCAAAGTCAAGACCCTCTACTTGAGTGTAACCTTGTGCAACTAGTCTTGCTTTGTTTCTCACAACAATGCCATCTTCATCTTGCTTGTTCTTGAAAACCCATTTGGTTCCAATGACATTGTAGTCCTTCGGTCTCTCTACCAATTCCCAAACCTCGTTTCTAGCAAAGTTGTTGAGCTCCTCTTGCATGGCAATGACCCATTCTTCATCCTTCAAAGCATCACCAATCTTCTCGGGCTCCTCTTGTGACACAAATGCAAAGTGTTCACAAAAGGATGCTAGTCTTCCTCTAGTTTGTACTCCACTTGCAATGTCACCCACAATTTGATCAATTGGGTGATCTCTAGCTATGCTTGAGCTTTGGAGTATAGGAACTTGATTACTTGAGCTTGGTTGATCACTTGTAGTTGCTTGAGATGATGTACTAGCTTGTTGATCTTGAGGTTGAGCACCACTAGCTTGAGTGATTTGCACTTCATCTTTATCATCATCAACTTGAGTTGGCCTAATATCACCAATATCCATACCCTTCATGGCATTTACCAATTGAGTACCACTCACATCATCAAGATTCTCATCCTCATCTTGTGACCCATTGGTTTCATCAAACTCAACATCATGGACTTCTTCTAGCACTCCACTTGAGTTGTTCCACACTCTATATGCTTTGCTTGTGGTGGAATAACCAAGTAGGAACCCCCTCATCACACCTTTTGTCAAACTTGCCAAGTCTTGCACCTTTCTTCAATATGTAGCATTTACACCCAAATACTCTAAAATATGCAATGGTTGGCTTTCTTCCATTCAATAGCTCATAAGGTGTCTTGTTCATCATGGGATGGCAATACAATCTATTGATGTAGTGGCATGCGGTGTTGATTGCTTCGCCCAAAATGATTGACTCACATTGTACTCACTAAGCATTGATCTTGCCATCTCAATGAGAGTCCTATTCTTCCTCTCAACTAGGCCATTTGACTCCGGTGTGTACTTGGCCGAAAGTTGATGCATAATCCCATAATCATCACATAGCTCATCAACTCTTGTGTTCTTGAACTCACTTCCATTGTCACTTCTCACTTTCTTCACTATGATGTCAAACTCATTGTGCACTCTCTTGAGAAATGACTTGAACAATGAATACACATCACTCTTGTCATTGAGAAAGAACACCCAAGTGAATCTTGTATAGTCATCCACAATCACAAATCCATACTTGTTGCCACCAATGCTTGTGTATGCGGTTGGGCCAAACAAGTCAATATGAATCAAGTCAAATGCCTTGCAAGTACTCATGAAGCTCTTCTTTGGATGAGTGTTTGCAACTTGTTTGCCGGCTTGACATGCACTACATAGCTTGTCCTTCTCAAAGTGAACATCCTTCAAGCCTCTAACTAGATCATGTGTCACTAACTTATTGAGTTGCTTCATGCCAACATGACCAAGTCTTCTATGCCATAGCCAACCCATGCTAGATTGAGATATCAAGCATGTACTAATTTGAGTCTCACTAGCACCAAAATCCACAAGGTAGAGGTTGTCAAATCTAATTCCCTTGAAAATCAAACTTGAGTCTTTTGTGTTCACAATTTCAACATTGTCTTCTCTAAAGATGCACTTGTAACCAAGATCACAAATTTGTGCCACCGAAAGCAAATTATACTTCAATATGTCCACTAGTGCCACATTTGATAGTGTCAAGTCATTGGTTATTGCAATCTTGCCTACACCTTGAATCTTGCCACTCTTGCTATCACCAAATGTAATAGGCTTGCCATTGTCTTGAGTTGAATCAATGATGTTGAACTTCCTTGCATCACCGGTCATATGTTGAGTGCACCCACTATCAAGAATCCAATGGTTGCCCCCAATCTTGTAATTCACCTACAAGGAAATCAATAATATTTAGGTACCCATTTTCCTTTGGGTCCTTGGAGGTTAGCAACCAAAGCCTTTGGTACCCAAATTGCCTTCTTCTTTGGGCCAACAATGGGTGTACCAATGAACTTTGCCTTGACACCCTTCTCACCCTTGGTAAGTAAATAACAAGAATCAAAATGTATGGAATGCACTTTGTTAGAATTCTTGTTCATGTTCATTTTAGCACATTTATGCTCTTGATGCCCCACTTGCTTGCATCTATTGCAATAGGACCCATTGCCCTTCACAAAGCTAGGCTTTGGAGTGGCAAAGGCCTTCTTGCCTTTCTTGGGGACATAGCCTAAGCCTTCCTTGTTAAGGGAAAACCGTTGGCTACCCAAGCACTTTAGCAAGCGGGCATCCCCACCATATGCCTTCCCTAAGGCGTGGGTGAGCTCATCCACCTCTCTTTTGAGAGTCTCATTCTCAACCACTAATGATGAATCTAAAATTACTTCATCATTCTTAGTAGAGGTAGAGTGGGTTGATGTGGATGTGGAAGGAATGCATGGAGCATCAATGAAATCGAACACAAAAGGGTTCAACTATGATATCACATGTTGTTCCAACATCCTTCTTAATGTTTAAGCAAGCTTTATCATTCTTCTCTAAGAGCAAGGCATGGGCTTTTTGGAGCCTTGTATGAGCTAGCTCAAGATCCCCATGGTCTTCCTTTAGACCCTCATGGGTGGCCTCTAGCTCACTAAAGTTTTGCTTAAGAGTTTTTACACTCTTTTGCAAAGCTTTGCATTCCTTGTCCTTAGTCTTAAGCATGATATGAGTTTGCTTAAGCATCTCTAAGAGATCATCTCTAGTGGGTTCATCATCATCATCATCTTCACTATCACTATCATATTTTACTTCATTATCACTTAGTTCATCATGCTCATGCAATGATACCTTAGTGGCCTTAGCCATGAAGCATGAAGGTGATGAGCCGAAGAGGGATGATGTCTTGTGTTGGCCAATTGCACTCATGGCCTTGGGCTTTTCTTCCTCTTCATCGGATGAACCATCACTATCCCAAGAGCAAACAAATGCACCATCATTCTTCTTCTTGAAGGTTATAGACTTGCTCTTTTTTTGGTCTTGCCACCCTTGTTTGCCTTGTGCATCTCTTTCTCTTTCTTGATTGGGCAATCGGCAAGAACATGATAAGGGCTATCACATTCAAAGCATTTTCTTGGCTCTTCATTTCCCTTGGATGAATCATTTCTTCTCTTTGAGCCTTGGCCAAACTTCTTGTTCTTCAAAACCTTGTTGAAGTTTCTCACAAACATGGCAAATTCTTGATCAATCTCATCAAGATTGACTTCCTCATCTTCTTCTTCTTGAGCTTTAGCTTTGCCCTTTGCCTTGGATGTGGTGGTGGCGGCCTTGAATGCCACAACCTTCTTGTTCTTGTCATCTTCCATCTCCACCTCATCTTCCATTCTATCAACTTGCTCATCGGTTAGTACCTCTCCAAGCAAGTCACTAGGTGTCATGGTGTTCAATCCATCTCTAAAGAGTAACTTCCTCAACATAGCAAACTTCTTGGGCAAGCACATCAAAAAATTTGTGCCCAAAGTCTCTATCCAAGGTCTTCACTCCTAGTGCCTTGAGATCATTCACAATCACTTGGAGCCTATGGAATGTATCCGGGATGCTCTCATCTTTCTTCATCTTGAAATTCTCAAATTCACTCTTGAGAACATATAGCTTGGCACTTTTCACAACTTTGGTGCCCTCATAGATCTCACAAAGCTTCTCCCATACCTCACTTGCCTTCTCAAGATCCTTGATGCTTTCAAACACCTTGATATCCATTCCCTTGTAAAGGGTGCTCAATGCCATTGTGTTGCATTGTCTATTGATCTTGTCGGTGTTGGTGAGGTTGGTAGGATCAAGGATGATATAATCCTTCTCGGTGACCTCCCATACTTGGTCATTGATTGATCCCAAGTACATTCTCATGCATCTCTTCCAATAGTCAAAATTCTTGACCCCATCAAAGAAAGGAGGTTTTCCCCAACATTGTTGAACACAATGGTTGCCATACTATCACACCAAGGTTGTTAAGCCTTCAAATATGGTGACCACGGCTCCGATACCACTTGTAAGGTCCTAGATGGCTAGAGGGGGGGTGAATAGCCTATAAAAATTTTCTACAAACTCAACTAAACAAACCGGTTAGTATAAAACACGGCGTAAAGCGGTTTGCACTAGCTCTAATGGTCAAGCAAGCCTTCTAGTGACAAGACTAAATAATACTATGATCTCTAGTCCACTCAAAGTCTATGTCACTACTCTAGCTAATGAGCAATCCTAATATGGTCCTTATGCTAGCAAGAACAACCTACACAAGCAAATGCTAGCTCTCTACTCAAAGTAAACTAGGAAGGTAAAAACAAAAGTGAGAGGCTTGTTATACCGATGTGTAGAGGATGTCAACCAATCACCGGGAAGATGAAAACCAATCAATCACTCGAAGGTGATGATCCACACAAGAGACAATGAACAAGTCGATTTGTTCACCCGGAGTTCGTTGTACACCGACAACTACTCTCCGGTTGTGCCGACCAACACAAGGGTGATGTTTGAGCTAGGCGGTGCCCTTGCTAGCCTCAACACACCACACACCAAGTGAGGTACCCAAAGCACGAGCAATGTATTCCTTGCACTTTGTCTTCCCGACGAGGAGTGCGTAATCCTCTCACAAACCAACCGGAGGTGGCCAAGAAACAATCACCTCTTCTTGCCAACAACTCCACCACTTCACCAAGCCGGCTAGGAGCGGTGCCTCCAAGAGTAACGGAAATCCACCGTCACAACCACGATCCCCAAGTGCCTCTAGATGCAAGAACACAATGCAATGCACTTTGGATCTCTCTTCTCTCAAGAATGAAGCTCAAATCAAGAATGAGAGAGGAGGGAGGCTTGCTTGCTTGCTCAAAGATGTTAGGAGTGATTCAAATGACCAAGAGAGAGAGCAAGAGGCGACCAACACATATAAATACCCCCACCACGAAATATGAGCCGTTGGGAGGAAACCCACGGTTTTACGGCGGCGACCCGGCGCGCGGCCGGACTCACCGGTGAGTCCGGTCGGTGGGGCCGATCCTCTCGCCGGCCCCTCGAGCGACACGTTTTGCCCTGTCTCAACGGTCCGGTCGGCGCGTCGGTCGGTGCTTCGGTCGGCACCGGAAGCATCCGGTCACAGCGTCCGATCGGCCTGAGCCGAACCCGATTCGAGCTCTCGCGGACGCCTCGGCGGAGGCGTCGGTCACGACGACCGGCTTCGGCCGGTCGCGTCGGTCACGCCCGGAGCGGCCCGAAAGTCATCGTTTACGTCGCCGTTCCTTCGCCCGTCTTTTCTCCGACATGCTATCCAACAAATATACCAATTTGTGCACGAGGACTAGCATGTTTTCATCTCCACGATGCATCGCCGCAATAGAAAATAGGCGTTTCACTTTCTCAAAAGCGCCGAATCCGCCTCGCAAGCTTGGCGGGAGGATGAGCGGGTTCCCAAACCCAACTCAACCCTGCGACCATCACCGCCGAAAAGTGCCAACACCACCGTGTACATCACCATGTGCTGTGTTAGCATTTTCACAATTCATTTCGACAAGGTTAGGTTAGCTCTTTAGGTTAGAATGCATGCATATGAGACTTGAACCTAAAGGCACGTGAGGATCGATATGTACGAAAGTTTTCCCCTCTTTATAGTACGGCTTATCGATCCTATAACCACCCACACCCTCTATGGTGTCTTGGGTGTGAAACCAAAAGCCCTATGGTTATACCTTTGCCTTGGGACTTTTGTTCTCCGAAACTCCACCGGGTTGCATGCTTGATCATCTTTTGGATCACCTCGATCCATCCTCCATGATCATCTTGCACCAACTCCGGCACGACCAATCTCCATACATGTCAAACACTTAGCAATGAGAGATTAGTCCTTAGGTGTCACTAATTATCCAAAACCAAACTAGAGATCTTCAACGGTCACCCGCACTCATTCCTTCTTTATATCTCTACTCTATACCAATTACCATCCGTGGGCCCACTTATGATTTTTTTTAAATATATCTATGTGAGATCTAGTTTTGAAGAATTTATTGACACGAATTCAACGGTGTAATCGGAATTTAATTTGGTCTTTTGGTTTGACAGTTATAACAGTTTTTAGTTGTTAAAATATTGGGGCCCACCGCTGCTGCTGTCCTCTCTTTTTCCTTCCTCTCACAGCGCATATGTGGTGGGGGCCGCAGCATGTCATAGCGAAGGCACGGGATGTCGCTAGGAATACGGAACGGGCGGCCTCGGAAACGTCTGCCGATGTTTACGATTACCATTGCGGCACAAAAAATTTTCGGTAAAAGGTTACTCCACGAGCCGTAGCGTCCCCTAAGCGACTATCCGCACTCATATTCCTCTATTTACTCCCTCTATGCATCCTAGTCATCAAGATTCCTAGTCATCAAGATTCTCTGCTTTACAGTACCTTCCTCCGCACCCATCATTCCTTTATATTTTTACTCTATACCAACTACCATCAGTGGGGTCCACTTATAGTTTTATCTAAATATATCCATGTGACATCTTGTTTTGAAGTATTTATTGAAACAAAATTAATGGTGCAATCAGAATTTTATTTGGTTTTTTTTTGTGAGATATAACAATTTTTTTTAGTTACATAAATGGTGGGCCCACCTGTTGCATGCTCCCACCACTCACCTCTCTCTGCGCGCGCGTGACAGGTTCAGGCAAAGGACATACTCGCAGGCCGCATGCAGGCGCCAAATATACCGACGCGAGCGCAGCTTTCCCGTGTGCCACGTCCCTTTGCCGGATGCCGCTGCAGCTCTTTCTTTACTCTACATGCACATGTGGCTTTCACGGGGATGGATACAGGCAGCCAGTGCAGATAGTCTAAGAGCGGAGGAGATCAGGCAGATAAAACTGCTCGTCATCGCCAATTCAGATCCATTGTCATCAAGAATTTAGATATATAATAGGTGGCCTGGAAACTTTGACAAGGCATCCACTTGCGACATGAGACGATTCGGAAGAGTTTGTTTGATTTTGCGGCGGGTGTCAACGGTGACTCGTCAGATTCGGCCGCAAACCGGAGATTTGTTTCGTTCGAGAAGCAAACGTACAGATTCCGCTGTTAACGGGGACCTCGTCTTGTCTCTGCATGCATGCACAGTACCCCTCCGTCCCCAAAATAAATGACGTTTTCGTTTAGAAAAACATCTACCCAGGTAATTATATATTAAAATATGATTAATATTTATATTACATAATTAGTATCATTGGAAAAATCTTTTGATCTAGTTTTTTTAACAAATTTATTTGGAGATTTAAATCTTCTACGTATTTTTCTATAAATCGAGTCAAACTTGTGACACCTAAAACCCAAAACGTCATTTATTTTGGGACGGAAGGAGTATACTATAATTGCATATTACAAGAAGGAAAAAAGAAATGAGGAGACGAGAGGAGGAGCAACTTGACCCGTCCCCGATGGCGACCTCGTTTCCTGGACCAGCAACGGTGAGCCCTCTATCTAGCCGGCCTGCCGCAGTGGAGCAACTTGACCCGTCCCCGATGGCGACCTCGTTTCCTGGACCAGCAACGGTGAGCCCTCTATCTAGCCGGCCTGCCGCAGTCTACCCCACAGGAATGCTTCACATCAACTACGCGGGGGCAGCTTCTCCTCTGCGGGCACCACGGCACGCGGCATGTGTGCTGTGGCGAGGTGCGCAAGGGTAACAAGCACGGGTGCTGCCTGGAGTCAAGCGGCACGTGGCCAAGGAGTAAGATGTACCAAGTGACTACTCTTTTTTTTTTTTGTTACATGTCTATGTCATCATAATAGCTATCCGTATAGCCCCCGCTCTAAGTATGGCAACGAATCGGGTCCAGGATGCGTATGTGTGGGGTTCGAGTTTGGGCATGATTTTTCACCCATGATTTTTGGGTTCACATTAGGGTTTAGTTTCCACTTAGGTTTAGTTTTGGTTTCGTGTTTCAAGTTAGGGTTTTGGTTTTGAGTGCACCGATCCAAACCTCGATCCGTAGGATGGCGATGGATTGGGTTCATCGCGGATATCCGTGTGTTCGGGTTTGGGATGATTTTTCACCCATAATTTTCGGGTTTGTTTTGGTTAGTGGATTTCCACCACAATCGGTTTTTGGTTTCGGGTTTCAACTTCGTTTCGGTTTTGGGTGTACCAATCAAAACCCGGCCCGTAAGGATGGCGGCCGGATCGGGTTTTAGGGCGGTCATCTACGGGTTTCGGGTTCTACTGGGTTCGGGTTTGGGGATGATTTTTCACCCACAATTTTTGGGTTTGTTTTGGTCCGATTTCCACCACAATCGGTTTTGGTTTCGGGTTTGAACTTGATTTCGGTTTTGGGTGCACCAATCCAAACCCGACCCGTAAGGATGGCGGCGGATCGCACGGCTACCCGCGGGTTTCGTGTTCTACGGGTTCGGGTTTGGGGATGATTTTTCACCCACAATTTTTCGGGTTTGTTTTGGTCATGGATTTCCACCACAATCGATTTGGTTTCGGGTTTGAACTTCGGTTTCGGTTTTGGGTGCACCAATCCAAACCCGACCCGTAAGGATGGCGGCCGGATCGGGTTTTAGGGCGGCTATCTACGGGTTTCGTGTTCTACGGGTTCGGGTTTGGGGATGATTTTTCACCCATGATTTTTGGGTTTGTTTTGGTCATAGATTTCCACCACAATCGGTTTTGGTTTCGGGTTTCAACTTCGGTTTTCGGTTTTGGGTGCATCAATCCAAACCCGACCCGTAAGGATGGCGGCGGATCGGGTTTTAGGGCGGCTATCTACGGGTTTTGGGTTCTACGGTTCGGGTTTGGGGATGATTTTCACCCATGATTTTTGGGTTTGTTTTGGTCATAGATTTCCACCATAATCGGTTTGGTTTCGGGTTTCAACTTCGGTTTCGGTTTTGGGTGCACCAATCCAAACCCGACCCATAAGGATGGCGGCGGATCGGGTTTTAGGGCGGCTACCGCGGGTTTCGGGTTCTACTGTGTTCGGGTTTGGGGATGATTTTTCACCCGGAATTTCCGGATTTGTTTTGGTCATGGATTTTCACCACAATCCGATTTGGTTTCGGATTCAACTACGGATTTCGGGTTTGAGTGCACCAATCCAAACCCCGACCCGTAAGGATGGAAGCGGATTGGGTTTTAGGGCGGCTATCTGCGGGTTTCGGGTTACGGGTTCGGGTTTGGGGATGATTTTTCACCCATGATTTTCGGGTTCGGTTTCGGGTTTGTTTTGGTCATGGATTTCCACCACAATCGGTTTTGGTTTCGGGGTTCGACCGGTTTTCGGGTTTGGGTGCACCAATCCAAACCGACACGTGAGGATGGAAGCGGAACAGGTTTTAGGGCGGCTATCTGCGGGTTTCTAGTTCTACGGGTTTAAGTTTAGGGATGATTTTTCACCCACAATTTTCGGTTTTTACCCACGTATCAGTAGTAACTCTTACTACTCGGTATTATCGTTAAAAATAATATAGGAAAAAACACATGAGATTCACGGCACACGAGGACCACAGCACGCTTGCAGATCAATCAAAGCGCAATGCTTCTGAGAAACTTGAATGACAGCAGATTTTTTTCTTCAATTAGTATGTAAAAGGCTTCAATTAAACGAAAATTACTTCAAATTCATCCGTAATTCAAGGATTTGCCAATTTCTAAACAAGTGGGTACGGATGGAGCAGATTTTCCTCCCAAAGTAAACGTAAATGCCTCTAATCAAGGAAGTTAATAATTCGATTTCTGCATTAGCCGTAAATGCTTAGGCTTAAGAATGTGATTTGATTTCTCAATTAGCAGTAAAATCCGCATCAGCGACGGAGCATCCAAACCAAGTTGCAGCACAAAGCCAATTATGGAGAGAAAATTCACACACACACACACAGAGACACAAAAAAAAAGAGATTTGGGGAGAAAGAAACCACTTTCACAGCTTTGCACTTGTCGCTGCCTATCCACTGCCATGGAGACCGGCGACGAACAGATGGAACAGATGGAACGGATGTAGAAAATACCGAACAAAAAGATTTTGCCTTCCTGCAGAAGGCGATGGGCAAGAATACCACGGGGCGGGTGCCGCTCCATCCGTGGTGCCGTGGTGCCCCCAGAGCACTGCAACTTTTGCGCCATAGATGAACAGAGAGAGAGCACGGCAACGACGAACAAAACAGAACGAGCAGAGTATAGATGACACAAAACGCAATGGTTCTCTATTGATTCAAAAGCTCTTCGCAGCATCAGACTTCAGCCGGATTAAATCGAACAAGCGGCTGAGGCCTATCCATTCTTTACATCCATAATATCATCTAAAAAAATATATATATTATCTAATCCGTATACTTGGACAAAAGTTTCAAACCAGAGTCGTAGTTCGCAGTAGATTTTTCTCCCAAATTAAAAGTAAAAGCCATCAATTGAACGCAAAATCCCAACAATGATTCACTGTCTCCACCAGCGAAGAGATGCAAGACGCCGTCGTCGGGATTAGCAGCTATGGCTGCTGCTGCACACCTTGCCTGCGAACCGAGCCCGCAGCTCGAACCCAGGATCGGTGAATCCACCGTGGAGGGAGCGCCGCCACCTGCCTCTCGCCAGGCTAGCGCAGGATGCAGGGGCATGCAGCCGCCGCAGCCACCGTGCTGACGCCGGACGCCGGTTGCCGCTCTTCGCTCTTCATATCCACTAGAAGCACGCCGGCAATATCGAGGCCGTGCTGTGCACGGGCGAGCCGCGGCGCTACCCGATGCAGGTGCCTGTCGCCGCAAGAGGACGGTTCCTCAGTGCTCGCCAAGCGATCGAGGAGGGGCCGCAACCACAAGGAACGCCGCCGGTCGGGATGGCGAGGTCGACGCCGCCGGTGGGGAGGCCGAGGAAGCACAGGTCACGCCGCCATCGCTGCTCCCCGTACCGCCAGTGGAGCTTCAGGCGAAAGCAGAGTAGTACTAGTACTACTTTGAAGATGGCTACATGTCGTCCAACACGCCGGCGTGCGGAACGGGGTGGAAGTGCGCTTGCTGTTTTCGCCTGAACAAGCGGCTGGAGCGCTGCCCCGCCGGAGCTCCGCCAGCGCAAGCGCGATTGCTGATTTTTTTTTTTTTTTAGAATTGTGCGGTGGGGAGGAGACGGGATGGATAAAAATAGACAGAGCATGGTGCGGTGCATGCAGCAGAGGAGGTCGCGACGGGGAGGCGGAAGCTCCGCCGGCACACTGGCTCCGTGGGCGCGAGCTCCGCCGCTGGATGCAGGTGAGGCGGCCACAGGAGCCGCGGGCGTCCGTCAAGCGTGGACGCGACGGCGGCAGCGGCTGGCCCACACATGAGCAGGCGCGGCGTCCGTCGTCCCAGCCCGTTGGGAACGAATCGTGTACTCGTTAAAGAAACAAGGAAGAGAGAGAGAGAGGAGACAGAGCAGGTGACCGGGGATAACCGGTGCCACCTTGTTTGCTAGCTGCAACAACACATTTTTCAATGTTGTGTGTGCTTGCCTATTTACTGTAAGGGGTAGAATTCCTTGGGTGGGTGTAGAATACACCGTGGTTAGCTAGATATTTTGATATATATATATATATATATATATATATATATATATATATATATATATATATATATATATATATATATATATATATATATATATATATATATATATATATATATACGGGAGCACTATTTGGACCCTCGGGTTTGAATGAATTCGAGTACCCGTCCACCGCAGCCAGGCCAAGCCCTCGCGAATCCCTCCCGAATGCGGCCGATCCATCGAGCCGATAGGCTCCGTCCCCCGTCCGGAAACCACCGGTCAAATCGAGTCGGAGCGGCGGCGGTCGCGATGGCGGTCGTCGCCGCCACCACCCCCCCCTGCGAGCAACCTCCCCACGATCCCAGCGGTTGGCGCCGCTGCGCTTCGTCACGCTTCGCATTCGGACATCCGGAAACTTCGCGAAACGAGGCTTCCATACGCGGACCTCTCCGCAATGCGGCTTCACGCTGGGGCTTGATTGGAGCCCGCGGCGGGCCTATCCGACCCACGAGCTTCAACGCCGAGGACAAGACAGTCTTGTCTGCTACCCGCGGGACCTCGGGAGAAGACGTCGTGCGCTCGCGAAGTATCCCAGAACCACCGAGGAGTGACTCGCCTCACGGTCGCCGCGGATTTCACCAAACTCGTCACCAGCGTGCACAAGGTAATGGAGATTCCCTCACTGTCGTTCGCGGCAGTTCTTTTGCTTGGTCTGCTACCTAGACGGCGATGGAGGTAACGTGTTCGATAAAATGGCTCTGAGAGGTTTCATTAACTGGAATCGTTCGTGCAATTTACCCCGAGGTTGTTTGAACTGGATGTTCCCTCGCTCGTGACCTGATAGAGTCAGTATCATGGATTCTTACTACTAAAAGGAATAAAAACTATAATTATTTTCTGTATGATGATGACTGTAATTTGAATTCATACAATTACTGTGAAAGAACTCTGACACATGCTGGGTATTAAAACTAGTAGTGTATAGATTAGATGTCACCTCTGCAGTTATTTGGGAGGAAGTAATAGTAGTGTATAGATTAGCTGTCACCCAGCCGGTGTCAATTTGAATTTCGATTACGGAATTCCAGTTTGCTGGATTAAAAGAAAGGCATTTGCTCCATATGATGGCTGAATTGCAGTGGGTCAAATCAGCAGATCTAAATGATAAAAATCTGTACGAAAGTTTTAACTTCGTAATGCTAATTTTCTTTGAGAATCCTCCCTGAAGATGTAGTAGATTTGAGAAGGTGCAGTCTGCAGACAACAATGACACTTGCTTCATCTCTCCTTTCTAGGAGGTATTTCGCAATTGCAGACTAGAGGTACACTTAGGCAGTCAGATTTTGTGCAACTTGAGATTTTGTGTTGATGGAAGCAAAATATGTGAATTAGAACAGTGGACCATCCCTCTCCGTGCAAGCTATGTAACGGATTGAATTTTGTTTTGCATGAGAGCCCAAGCCATGTACTGTTAATTTATTAGTATAGCAACAAAATTCTGACCATGACAGGCTGATTAGCATATATGTAAAAGAAATACAATGCACCCTGGACCAAAATGGGAAATTGTAGGAAGCACCACATCAGCATATATTAAATAGATAACCACAGCCATTCAATGTGGTGATGGTTTTGCAATTTGCTTTGTGAAGCTGCATGGCAACGAGAAGGCTCCAGTTTTGTGGGGTAGAAGAGGAGAGGGATGCTACAGAGAGAAACGATCAGGGTGTCTCTGTCGAAGAGGCGACACCATGCAATGAAGGGGTGCACGGGAATGTTTCAAATGATAGAAGGATGGATATGGCAGAAGAAGTACACACACCACATGCATCCAGCATGACCGAGGGTTAGTGGATGGTTAATCCATTCCAAACATTGAATAGCTTAATGCATTGAAATTCTAATTCTCAAAAGTTCAGGTGAAGAAGGATGTAGCAGAATTGTAATCACACCGCCTGCTACTGTTAACCCATCAGAGATTCAGACACCCAGTCCAGGACATATTTACAGACATGTAAGTGTATATCGCCGTTGCCTGTTATTAAAGTTTAGTAAATCATTAAAACAGAGGAAAGGTGTAAATGATTCTGAGTTTTATTTTTGTTGTTGTTAACAGAAAGACGACATGGACAAAGCTTTGATTCCTAAAGTTGGGATGAGGTTCAACTCGGAGGAAGAAGCTCATAAATTCTACTGTACATATGCTGAGAAGGCAGGTTTTGAACCAAAAAAGGCTAACAAATCAGGGAATACTAGGTACTTTTAGGTGCAATCGATTTGGAAAAGGAGAGTTCTACAAGAAAGACGAGGAAGAACGCAAGACAGGCAAGACATCAAGGAAGACATGTTGCACATGTCGATGATAAGGCTAAAATGTAGGCACGACAAAGAAAGTGGTGAAAAAGTAGTAGAGATAGATCATGTCAGACTAGAGCATAACCATGTGTTGACCCCGAAGCCTACTATGACAAAAAAACAGGATGAGGGCGCACAAGAACAAAGATCCTCTGGTTCTAGAGTATGTTGATGACCTACAAGCAAATGACGTTCCTAACCATAGCATAAGAAACATATTAAGAGGAATGCATGGGGTGAGGAGAACATAGCGATGACAGCTAAAGATCTGGAAAATAGGTGAGTGGAAAAAAGTGAATATGTACATTTTGTCAAATAATTGTCGATAAATTATGAGCTTACATATCACTAATCTGCAGACGGGCAGCGAATATGAGGGCGGAGCATGCTAATGACGTGAACAAGCTAATGGACTTCTTCAAAGACTGTGAGGCAGAGAACCCCCAATTCCGGTGGGAGGCAAAAGCTTGACACTAATGGATGCATACACAGCATATTTTGGAGTCATGCAAGCATGCAAGGGGACTATGTAGATTTTGGAGATGCAGTATCATTTGATACAACATTGAGGACAAATATTTATGACAAACCACTAGCTATGTTTGTTGGCTCGACCATCACCTCCACAACACCCTTTTTGGGTGTGCACCGCCGGGATGAAAAAAAGAGAGACATTCGAGTGGGTTTTGAGCATTTAAAAAATGCATGGGCAAGAACCGGACAAAGTGTATTCGACAGGTATCAAGTAAATACTTTCGTTTGTATATTTTTGCTCTAGGATAGTGAGGCGACAAGGTATAGTAATAGTTTGCAATGGATTAATGGATTCTTGTTCGAAAAAATTTGCGTAGACGAAGATTCAGCTATGGAAGCAGCAGTCAAGAAAAGAGTTCCCCGGGGTAACTCACAAGATATGCAGGTGGCATGTAGTCAACAAACTTTCTCCGGAGATCAACCAATTGTGCGCCGTAACGAGAAAAAAAACTTCAAGTACAAATATACTTAGATGCGAAATAATTAGACAAAGTACATGTGTTTTTACTATTTTGGTGTGATTCTTCAAGTGTGGATGTTATTTGGTTGCGATTTTGATAAATAACCTCTGCGCAACCCAGACCGCACGAAAAGTGCTATGTTAGAATATATTCGCTGACCGTCCTGAATTTGTTAATTACCCATAAGCTATGTCTATTCATAGCGAAGTTACCAATATATCTCGGCTTACATTATAGTGGTCTGTGTCTAATGCAGCAAGGAAATTAATCTGTCCAACTCTTGAGTGCTGTCATGAAGTGTAGACATGTCCTTTTATTTGTGCTCGCAGATTATTTTGTCTTGTAGTTGTTTGTCCTCAATTGAAACTTCCTTCCTGACTTGTAGCAACCTTTCATCTTGTCTTCCCTGTTGTGATGTCCAAATAAATAGCAGAGTGAAATACATCAACATCTTAAAACTGGTGCATAGATGCCATGGAAGTCCTCGAACTAATGATTTGCGGTTTGACGATACTGAACTTGGAAACATCCAAGGTCCAAAACCCTCATAATAGTTTGAAATTGCATAACTTCACATCCTAATAATCGTGTTGGGATATTTTAAGCATCATAAGTTAAGAAATTTTTTTCTTTGTACATTGGTCTCAAGAATTTGACCTTCATACCATAGATGACCTGGCAACTCATGGTTGTGAAAATAAATTTATAATCAAAGGTTTGGGAAATAGAGTAAGAAATAGAAGTGTAACGGGTGTTAGTCGACAAGGTATGACCGGCCCGATCGAAATGTATGGCGGGTACAAGAAACGACACTTCAAGCAAAAATTCACTTGGTTGCTAAACCATCCACTAACACCGGTGGAGTTTGAGGCGGCATGGAAGGAACCCCGATAGGAGAATTTGAACTGGAAGAAAATACAAACACTTCGAGATCCTGTATGATCAGCGCCAACGGTATATCCCAGCGTATTTCAAAGGTGATTACTGTGGAAGAATGGCATCTACACAACGCAAATGAGCACAAATTTTGTTATGAAGAAGTGTTTTGTGGGGAAGAGAACAGCATTGCACAGGTTTGCCAAGCAAGTACTCAATTATTTGCATACAAGGAGGATGAAGGAAGCTGCGAGGAGACCTACCATGGAACGGTAAACAAAATATGAACCCATGATATTGTGACACCATTATTGCTTTCATTTAAATGTTGCTTTAACGTTTGAAGTGAGATAAAACATAGGTGTAATGTTTTATGTTTTGAGCAAGACGCTAACAAAGAGCAAATGGGAATTCGAGATTCAAATGGGAAGAATTTACAGTAGAAAAGTGTTTAAAGACTTCGAGAATAAAATGTTTGAATGCACTTCTTATAAGATTGAGGACGATCAAGATGCTGGTAGGAATTGCTACCTAATATGTCACACAAACAAGACTTCGAGGATATCTTGGGGCCAACACAAGTTTAAAAAGTACGGGCGCACATAGAGAAGGAAGATTTCAGTTGCGAAAGTGTAGGGAATGGGAGCACACAGTATGAAAACTAAAACTAAGAATAGTATGAACTATTAGTGGTGATGTCATAATATTGTAATGTTTGTTATCCGCTAAGTCACAAACATGATGAAATCTGAACGTGCGTGGCCTTTTTGTGTTCATTTGTTGCGGACGTTCATTCAGCTACAACTTGATAGAATACCTGCGAAATACATTTACAAGAGGTACACCAAGTCGGCAAAGGATAGATGTGCCGTTCAATGAGAGGACAAGATTTTAACGGGAGGTGATGGCAACACAAGCGGTTATAGGACAAAATTGCTCTTGACCAAGAGCACAAAAGTTGTCCAAGCAGGTAAAATACCATGTCGGAGGCTGCGTTTGAAATAGCCATTGAAGGGATGGATAACCTATTCAAGGAAATAAAGGACATGCCACATGATATTGGGCCGAAATCAATCGCAGCAAGAAGAAAAATACTACTTTGGACAGTATTTCAATAATGAATGGACAATGGATGATATTGTTTAAAAAGTCGAAAAGTGTATATTGAAACCATGATATTGTTTTAAAACACAGGAAACATATAGGCAGGACCACAATGGAGAAGACGCGGCGAGGAACGAAGATGGTACAGAGGGTAAATGATTTATATTTGAGAAAATTAACAAGCTGGGATTGTGACATATTGATGGTGATAATAAGAAATTATGGTCTTGTAATGCGGGGAATGGGGCCTACAAGTAATGGAGATGAGGCGAATAATAATCCATGTCATGGCAATGTGAACAAGGCAGCAGCGAGAGGTAAATTGAAAATGTGGAATGAAATTGAGTCTTTGGAATTACCTAAGTTATCTTATCAGTATCCTAGATTGACCATTTTGGTAACACTCGATGTTTGACATATATAAATGCAAAGAGAAGCGACATGTTTAAGAGTTATGTTTGGTATTATGTTGTACAGGTAAGCGTAACACAAGAAAGCATGATTTCAATGGAACCACCACCTCGTGCAAAGACAAAGGGACGTAGCAAGACATTATCTGAAAAGAATCAAGTCACTCTTGGGCGCACAAGGGGAAAAAGAAGGGAACTGAAGATGCATGCGTCCCAGAAAATGAAGTCAACACATAACGCAGGCGACATGTCCAACTTTGCTAAAGAATCAAACCCGACTTGAAGAAATGAAGAATAAAAGGAGGGGTAGACCTGCAGGAGCTAGGAACAAGCAAAAAGAGATTGATCATGGAAAAGATAGGAATGAACTGGAGGAAAGGCCAATGCAAAGGAGGAGGCTTTTGGAAGACAACTCTTCCCTACGAATACATAGTAATTTTGAGGTTGATGATAAGGATGACTGGGAGGAGGAGACAACCATAAGTACAGAGGAGGAGGGTGAATACGTCCGATGAAGATGACATTTATCGACACTTAGTGACAATATGAAATTGTACTAACTATTCTTTGGTTTGATTCTACAAAAACAAAAAGCGAAAAGATGATGTAGGCCTGAAACTTAATGAGAGATCATTTCTTTGCCAGTTACAACAAGTAATGAACCTTGTATGTGCATGCATGCATTGTGTCCCGACAGGCGCCATCTCCAAAAGGTTGAACAGTCCCGAAATCGGGCGTGAGTGTGACCAAGTCTTCATATATTATACTGCCTTCTGATTCATGTTTCCATATTGAATTAAAAAAAAAGATAGAAATCAAATGCGGATTTTGCTGCTGATTTGTATTCCGAGGATTCAGCTATTAAGTCCAATGGGTCACCAAAAGTTTCTGCAAATTTAGTAGGTAATATTGAGGTGACAGAGTATCCGAATAAAAACCACAAAGAAACAAAAATCATATTAGAATTTTTGGGATATCGATCAACGTTAACAAAAATGCGAAATGTACATACCGATATTGAATAAAAACCTGATGCAAAAAGGATCTAATCCCCGCATGTAAATCGTAGTCCGCTCAAATTTTATACATTCGCGAAAGTGATGGAAGTTGCTCTCCCGGCCTCCATGCTAGAAGGGGCGTTGCTCCCCGGGGCTGGGGCTGTTTGCGGCAAGAAAAGGAAGGCTTCATGCATGCTCACGCTCATCACCCAGAAATAGCCTGGTTAGTTAGTCTCACCGCGGGCGGGGCTTACCCAGGGATATCTTGGTCCCCAAACGAGCCATAAGAGTGTGTGTATATATATATATATAGGCTCTATGGAGATTAGGCCCGCCACTAAGGAAGGGAGAGATAGAGAAGTAGGAGGAAAAAAGTACAAGGATCATGGCAGGATTAGAAGGAAAGAAAAAAAAAGGAAGCTACGGGAAGATGAGGGTGGATCAAACAAAAGAAATTGAGAGCCAAGTTGATCATGGGCAAAAGCCATGAAGATCGCCCGAAAAAAGCAAGTAAGTCGAGGAAAAATTTAGAAAATGCATGGATGAAAGTCGAAAAATAGATTTGTTGTTTGGGAATGATGAGGATAATATTGAGGATACAGAGGATGGAAACAAGGAGGGAAAGGTGAGTTTTGTACTTATTTTAATAATATTGTAACAAATTGGATGCACATATATTAAATTAGTCTCATACTTGCGGGAGAAGGATTGATAAAAAGAAGGAGAATGTAATGGAATAAGCGAATTATTGTTCTCATTCTCGATTGTGGTGTTTTTCTTTTCCTTATGTTTTTGTAATGAGAAATTGTACTATGTAATTGAGCTTGAAAATAAGAATAATATATGTATGTAATGTGTGATTTTGTATTCGTAATGAATAATGTTGAGATTTGATTAAAAGAGATGGTGCTTTGAAAATATAATGCACCTACTAATGTTAGTGAAAAGAAAAATGGTTGAAAAAAAAAAATTACTACATGCAAAAGAATGGTCAGGCATCATGATAACAAAAAAGATTTAAAAGCAGGCTTAAATTTAAAAGGAAAGTGAATTGTTGTGATTTTTAAAAAGGCCAGTTGAAAAAAGGAAAAAAAAAAGAGAAACGCTAGAAATCAAACGGTAGATGTAGCTCCGGTCCCCTGGGTCAATCTATCCTCTCTTATCTCTTGTGTGTGTAATATTAATTCGTTAAGAATTTGTTATAAAATAGAAATATATTTATCTCATGTATAAAATGTATAGAAGGAATCTGTAATTTTTATGAAAAAAGTGAGATGAATTTGTGCTATTTCCAAAATTACATCAGTCAGTGAAATAAATTACAATAAAAAACTCATTGTGAATATATTAATAAGGCAGTGTAAAAACAACTATAAAACAATGTAGGTGCATGAAAAATAAGAAGGTAGATGTAGATAGATCAAACAACCGGTTGTTAGCTAGACAAAAGAACGAAACATAGACCGTACCGGCAGAGTGATGCGTGTCACATAGACTGTACCGGCAGAGTGATGCGTGTCGCCCCACATGCTTGGCTAGGACAAACCCCCAAAAGTTTGCATCGCCCCTCATGCTTGGCTAGGACAAACCCCGAAAGTTTGCATGCTAAGAAAAGCCCACTAGATTTGCATGACTGCATGCAATGAAATAATGTACGTGTGTATGATGAAGAACTCATACCCTATTTTAGAAGGAAAAAAAAAAAAATGATTATGATCGGAATGTAAAAAGAAAGGATGATAAAAATTATATGGTAGGAATAAAAATTCTCCGGTATGAAAGATGTACTCCCGTCGTTCCACAAAAACATGCAATTTTGACTTAAATTGTTTGGAAAAAGTACAAACATTAATGAGAATGAGAATGATCAAGCAAACTCGTGTTGAAGAAAAAGTATTTCTCTCATACAAAGTATAGATCTAAACCGTTGAGAAACAAAGGTAGCTTAAAAATTGTAAGCATAGGAAATAAGAAATTTCAGGCCTAAAATTGTGGTATATTATTCTCTTCTTTTTATGACACAATTCTTATTGGAAGCATGTAATCTTGTTAAACGAAAGTGTCAAGTGAGGCAACGCAAGAAATTCGCCTAGTAGGAAAATGAAAATTTACAAAGTGACGTACAAAAAGTGAATAAAATAATCCTTTGTTCTAAGCTTATTTTAAGGAGAATATTACATAAAATGAAAAATGGTATAAAACATAAAGACTAAGGAAACAGCCTCCTCTTGATTTTATTCTTAGACGTATTGTTATCATCTTCATTCGAGACGATGCTGGGCACATTGAATCTTGGGCCCCTGAACTTCATTAGAGCCATGACCTTCATCTTCAGTGTCAGTAGATGAAGGTAGAGACTCTTCTGAGTAAGATCCTCTTCAAGAGGACTATCGCCATAAGGATCGTCCTCATCGGTACTATATCCATAAGGATCGTCCTCATCGGTACTATCGCCATCAGGATCGGCGTCAATTGTTTTGGGTTTTTTGTTCACCTTAGAAATGGCTGGGCTGACAGGAACTTTCTCAGTGGGAGGAAGGGGAGGTTTTGAGGTTTCCTTTGTGATAGAAACACCCTGGTCCTTAATTGGATGGACCGGAGGCCGATTAATGTATGTGGCATTGGATGAGGTTGTACCCTCGGCTTTATGTTCATATATGGACTCGCGATTGCGATAGTACTCCCAGTAGCCAGCGTGGTCTAAACCGGGGGGCTTGGGCATGGTGGAAATTAAAAAAAGAAAAGGAATGATTGTGGGGGAAAAAATTATGGTTGCGGCGGCAGGAAGCGGTGCAAGGCGGAAGATGATGCGAGGAGGGGCAAGGCGCAAGGCGGAAGAAGATGCGAGGAGGGGCAAGGCGGCGGTGCGCTGCGAGCTTGGGTCCCTAGTGTAGTACGTTGGACAGGGGAAGGTTGGGGGTGGATAGAGATTGGCCGTGCAGCAATGGTGGCGACTTGGCTTTAGATGTCGCGACAGAAACTTTGAAATATATAGAAAGGATGATCGGATTGGCAACGACGGAGCTTAATCCGTGGAAGTAAATGAAATGCGAGGCTGCATGGTAACGGCGGCGGACGTGCGGCATGGTCACGCCGGAGGACGTGTTCACGCAGCATGCGTGGTCGTCGTGCGTGCTCGTGCTTCTGCGTACGATGAACACCCTGAAATGTACGATCGGTGCGTGGTCGTACGCCGTGCGCCGGTGCATGCTAGTACACGTAGGTACAGGCGTTAGTGCCATGCCAATGTATGGTAGCATGCACCACAGGACGGAACTTGCATGGTCAGGAGGACAGGCCTGGTCGTCCTGGCGCGGTGGATCGGGAAGGTGATACGTGACCGGGGGTTTGGGAACGGATGCCGGATCAGCCCTTGTCAGGCGGACAGCCCTGGTCAAGCGGGCGCTGTGGATCGGGAAGCTGCGCCGTGACTGGGGGTTTGGAACGGAGGCCGGCTCAGTGAAGAGATAGGACACGGGGTCCGAGTCCCAACAAAAAAAAAAAAACAAAGAAATCGGGTGGAGAGGTGGAGATGAGAATCGGCTGTCTATAAATAAACTAGTTGGACAAATCGTTATCAAAACCTGACACTTCGAATAGTAGCCTCAAAGAGAGTGCGAGGGCAAAGAAGACATCAGGTAATTGAGCAGAGAAAAGATAGAGAAGACTGCGCATGGACAAAGCAGCAGAGGAAAAGGTTATATCTTGAAATAAAGCATTATATTTTATTTAGATTTGTATTTCTATATGATGATTTTTGAAAGAAGAATTGAAATTAAATACAAGGAAGAAATAAGGAGGTGGCTAACCTGGCCTGGAAAGGAAAGTTACGAGTTAATATGCCACAGACGAGAGGACGGAAAGTTACCACGGACATTGTCAGAAAATGGAACAAGATATGGTGAAATAGCCAGAGTATGAAAGCTCTTTGATCTAGATGAGTAAAGAATATGTTTTTGTAACAGGTATGCAAGATTATGGTAGTTAACATTCGGTGGTAAATTTATTTTTTCAGGATGAGAAAGAGGAGAAAGGAGAAGAAGCAACAAGTGAGAAAGAAAAGAGTACATGAGATCTCATTGGCAGAGATGTATGAAAATTAATAATGCATCAATGATTAACATATGAGGGCAATAGATGAGACAAGTTTTGTTTGTTAGGATTAAAAATTTATTAAATATGAGTAAGCTAATTTATATGTACACATGTATCATTTTGATACAAGGGCAAGAGATGAACAGAGATTTGTTTGTGTAATGTATTTGTGATTACATCTGCTTCGTAGAAAACAGTAAAAGATCTTACATGCTGGCGTTACCAGTTCTTGTAAGGATAACAGACCAAAGCAAATTGTACCATGCAGCTAAGTAGCATATAGAAAACAAGTACGCAAAAGAGATTACAGCAAAACAATGTCTGAGCTAAAATCCTGACATCTACTTCTGAGCCCGGTATGTAGGCAGGGCGTTATCTCCAACATCCGTTATGTGGCAGTGTGGCTCCATAGGATGATCCCTAGTCTTAAACAAAAAATAAGAAACAGACAATTGTAATGAGCAGACAATGCAGCATCCAGATCTAGGTTTCAATTCTTGTTTAAAAATGGATATAGAAAACATTTCAGCCTTGTACTGCAGGATGCGTGATTTGTAATTATGTATCCAAAACCCCCAATAAACGATCAGGGAAATAACAAAAGAAGGGTTACTGAGGCATAATTGAAGTTACAGGCAGTCATGGGGAAGGTCACATTGTAAAGTGTTTGTTAATCAGTGATTGGTAAAAGAGATTACCAAAAAAAATAGGATGGAAGGCGGGATGAGACTAACCAATACGAAATGGAAGAAGCTCCACGGGAGCGTGTACTCTGTTTGCAGAATGAAATACTAGGTAGTGAAGAATCTGTGCCCTCAACTCCACGGACTTATCATGTAGATTGAAAAATAAAAGCGTTAGGAACAAAGAAAACAACAAATATGGATAAAATGACAAGGAAGATGAATCATACCGGCTGTATAGTAGTCTGCAGAGAACCATGACCCTCACCATCGTAAAACTCAATGAACTTCATGGAGAATAATGCAGAGTCGTTTACATCCCTTTGAAATGGGAGCTTAATGGGTACATGTCTCCAGTTTGCAAAATTGGGGAATGTGCGGGGTGCAGCTACAGATAGAGCCAAACTAAGACGTGCAGTTAGTGTTTGGCCCATTGAAGAATGATACGTTTCCCATGTGGCCTCATCGTTTGAAGTATAATCCATAGAGTCGAGAACATCGACACGGGACTGTGCAACATTGATACAATACACAGTCCAGTGACAAAGATGTAACACCGGAAGGAAAATCTGAGAGAACAAGCATTTAGTAAAAAAAAAGTTACTAGATGAAAAGTGTATAAAGGCTAAAATGACTTGCAATCTGGGCTGAAATGAGTAATAATTAATATTCAAAACACAGACTGTAGTCATTGCAGGGTACCTGCATATTTGTTAAGATACTACAACACTGAAAATACTAGCTAAAGTTTTTTGGAGAGTTCATACTAATGGCTTTGTGTTGATATTTACAGCATATATTAAAGGTTTTATGATTCGAACAGAAATCTAAGGACTTGGGTCCTAACTATGTTTTGTACTCCATAAGCTCGGTTTTGAATAGCCTAGTTGCCAAAGATGAGCTGCTACTGCACTGCCTAGGTAGTACACTGAAGAAATGAAATCAATTTAAAAAAGGTATCTGATGATGGGTGCAGCTGCAAAGGATTTAAACATTGCAGCATGTCCAGGCGTATAATATGTACAATGGCTGTAGGCATAGTGTTATTTTCATGAATGTAAGAACAATAGGCGTGACATATGGTGGAAGGGTAAATACTATAGAGAGGGAACTAATGTGTAAGTAGGACAATTGTGTATGAATATTTCTGATCAAAATAATGGTAGAGGCCTCAACAAAATTATGTTTTTAAAAATTACTTTACTCTCCTGTCATGACGAGAAAATATGAACATATACTAGGCACTGCAGTAATTTAAAAGTTATATATCTAGTAGTAGAGGCCTCATGGTACCCCTTACATGATGGCTGCTCAGGGACAAGATGTAAGAATGGCTAGTAATTAAAAGCATGTAGAATGATAAAACCCCAGATCATATGATCTAGATAGATCATTCTCATGTAAGTGGATGATTGTAGGGGCTGTATATTAAAAAGAAATGTGGATTTGTTACACGTACCAACTTTGCCTTTTTTAGGTCCGTTGAGGGGAGGCAACGGTTGATAACTTCTACAATTGTTTGAGGACGACACAGATGGTGAGGTTTGTCAAGACTGAAATGATCCGATAAAAGAATGTCCTGAATAGGAAGAGATGAATGATTTGAACGTTACAGAAAAGAAGGAAAAGTAAGATATAAATCCGAATATGAATAGACGTACCGAGACAAGCGGTTGAAGGAATAATCTGTACCCAAGGCATTCTGGGCGAACATGGAACTCATCTTCAGCAAGGCATTTTACAAAACCATCCATGAACGATGTATGTATGAACTTCCCAATGGCAAAGGAAAGTGCAATATGATGACCAGTCAAAGATTCAATCCCAAAGTGCATCACAGTTTTGCTGGATGGAGTACAATAAGCAATCAGATGAGAGAGATTATGTCGTTAAAAAGAAATAAGATAATACCTTTTCAAAGAAGGATGATCTGCACAAAGGTATTCATGCATACGCAGTGAATACTCTGGATTGGGTGGAGGATGAGACACAATGCCTAACTTGAACGGAGAATAATACTTGGATGGCTTCCTGACTATTCTCTTTCCAGGTAATTTAAACTCGGGAATATGATCTAGGCACGGCCAGTTGAACCCAGAAAATGTCTTATTTGCAGGTGTTGTGGCACTGCCTTGTCCATGTTGTGCTTGAACAGTAGAGGAGGCCTATATGTTCGAAAAACTAAGATGATAAGATACAGTGAAAAATAAATAATAAAGTGCAGGTTTATAATGAAAAGAAAGAAGGGGCTATGAGCAAAGTCATGAGAAACGCTTACTGTGTTTTAAAAAGAATGCAAAGTCTATTAGGGAGTACTGCAAACAGAGTATGATGCCTTTTTTTAAGATGACTGATCGGTGGAATAAAAAACGGCAACAGAACGCTGCATGGATTACTCAGCATTGTACAGGAAGCAATTTCAGAATTTTTAGGCCATCGAGTTAACAAACATACAGGTAGGGCCTTTAAGGAGGCCTGTCAGAACAATTTAATGAAAGCAGAGTCCAGCTAGCTAATTTGTAAAACTACATGCAAGGCTGAAAGGGGAGTACAGAGAATAAGCAATGATATTAGATAGTGTTAGTCCTATATATATAATGCAACAAGGACTGAATGGCGGCAGGAATGGAACAACACAGGCTGGTTGCGAGATGCAAACATGTGGTAATAGTATATATGAACAACCAACCAGAAACAAACACATATTGATGAGTAATTAATAACTAGGCTGTATACAATCACCAATGGTCTTGTATAGTGGAATACACTTAGGCAAGAGTAATTTATAGATAAAGATTATTCTTCATAGATAAAAAAAAATACCAAAGACAGGAAACAAGTAAATAGCAAAGCAACTAATAAAAAGCACTGTGTGAAGAACATATGTTGATTTATAAGGAAGGGTGATAAATGTTTTGAGAGAACCTTAGACAGAGACACATCAGAAGACGATGACTGTCGCTGGACAGAGGTGGTGTTCAAAACTGGAGCCATATTAGGAGTGCAAACTGGACTTCGATGGCCTGAGCAAAAATGGAAGAAATATGTCAATATATTTGATACATAGCAAAGAAAACATAGTGTGAGATATTGTATAAAACTATTAAAAAGAAGAGTTTGCCTGAAAAGGGACGCGGGAGTGAGATGAACGGATTGATGGATGTCATGATCACTGTGCATAGGCAATGATGTAGAAGAGTCCGCAGGAATGTTGTTGTCAAGGGGTGCCGATGAACTCAGTTTATGTAAGATAGTACTAAATTGGTCAGCCAGCTTAGCATTGGCTGTCACAATGTGTCCCAAAGACTGATCAAGAGACCTTATGTTAAAAGACAGAGTATCATCAATCTGGGATTGTGATGACCAATTGGTGTGTAACAAAGGACGAATCTGATCCGCTAGCTTAGCCTGGGCTCTGACGATGTTTCCCAAAGATTGCTCGATCGACCTTGTGTTAAGAGAGAGTGTCTCATCAAACTGGGCAAAGAAGCCTTGAACTCTATCTTTACACTGACTAGTAAGACCACTTAAACACTGAGACAATAAATCATTGAGACGTGGGATGTCTCGGCGGATGATTCCCGGCATAGACAGGTTTGTGTGTTGGTAGGGGGCGCTACGGACATCTGCAGTAGCGTAGCAAGTCGTTTCCCATCTCTTGAACTGTATGAGATGAAGTCAGAAACAGGAAAATATGACACTTATTAATATGATCGAAAAAAAAAATAGGGACGAATAAAAAGGAAGGAGCAAGTTGTCTCACAGGTTGTTTGCCATATGTAACTGCACCGAGAATAGATATTATTCTATCAGCCTCCACTAGGCGATGAATGAGATCATTGTTATACATGGTAATGCGAGGAGTGGAAGTCCGGTCTAATGGGGACATGCGGTGGTCAATATTGTCGAGATAATACAGCTGTTTTAAAAAAGTAATAATATATAAGAGGATAAAATTAGAAATGTGAATTACAATAAAATAACTTAGAACTGTAATAAGGTAATAGGAGATGAAATTAGCGTCAGGGGTCAGGATAAATGCTACCGTGAATAAGATGAACAATGGATAATCATAAAGACGAAGTGAGAAGACAAAATAGTAAAAATTATCAAATGATAATACTAAATGAGAATTCATAAAGAACTGACAATGGTAACATGAACAAAAATCAAGGAGGCTGAAACTCAAAAAATAAGGATAAGAAGACTCACAATTAAGAAAATCGTGCAGCCAGAGATGCTTTGAGTAAGTTGAGATTTGTCCCTATTGTGCCATGCACGGACAGCAAGCTGAAGATCGTTGAAAACAAGCTGGGACCAGTCAACAACACTAAACATTTCATGATCCATAGTCCTCTTGATGTCATTCGAAGTAATGAAGTTGCTGCTGCTGGGAAGAAGTAGCCTGTTGCACAGAATCAAGAAAAAGCATCTCTTCATCAAGGGGTTCACATCTCCTTTTAAGATCTCCTGTTGCAAGTTTGATATATGAATGTTACAGTCTTCGGGAAGATTTTGGTTTAGTTCACTGATAAGCTGTTGACGATGTGTAACGCCTTCCTTCCGTGAGTACATCTTCAAGTTGTCACCGCCAATAGGCAATCCAAGCACCATACTGATGATCCATGGGGTGATCGGAAGGACCTTGCCAGGGCCAATGTTAATTTCCATTGAAATAGGGTCGGTATGGTCCAATATCCAGAAAAGAAGGTACTTGTGCTCTATGGCATCAATCTTCAATCTCAGAAAATGACCAAAGCCATCAGCTTCGATAGCTTTAAATTGCTCATCATTCATCAGTTGGGCGGTGACAACAACATCTGCAGGATTGCACCGAACATTTATAGTGCTAGAACGACTATTAGATCTCTTTTCCCTTTGTCTTTCCTGGGACAGATAACAATAATTATAGAAAATAGAAGGTAATTAATGGCAAAAAAGGAAAGGATGGTAAAGAAAAATGGGAGACAGAGAGGAAAGGATAATCAAGAAGGGAGAAATTTAAAAATAATAATCGAGGGGCTAGTGTAGATGCATAGGAAAAACAGAGGCATAGTCAGAAATAAGACAGGTATAGAAAAGTGGGGAATTGGGAATAAGACAAAGTACATGTAAGGTATATTGAGGGAAACGAACAAACTACCGAATATGGATGCATAGAAAGAGTAAAATTTATAACGATTACTAATGTGAAGTAAGAATGCAGGAGTAAATAAGTCGCTTTGCACCTCTGTACATTCATCAGTTGACGTTCCTGCTCTTGAATTCCTAGACTTCCTTGGACCGACATGATTAGAATTGTCAATGTGTGTGGATGAACGAGTGTTGGGAAAGGGCATGAAGTCATCATCACTGTCGTGAGCAGGGGCAGGAGACACATTATCTTGTCGAATATGATGCTCAAACCTAAAAATGTGAAGAAAGGATAAACTGTATCAAAAATCTGAGAATAAACGCTAATAAGATTAGTTACAACTGAAACAAGTATCGACCTCTCTCCTGAGTGCTCTCAAAAATCACCCTCTTAAGGTTACACGGAACTTTGTGCACAGTACGCTGATCAACATGAGTCCTACAGAGCAAAAGAAAAAAAAGACCCATGACCATAACCTTTTGGTGAACACAAAAAAGGAGTGGTGGGGGCACATAGAAGAACCATATTTGTAGAACATCATGCTTGTACAGTATTAAAACTGAATTTGCAAAAAAAAAAGAACCTCTTGTGCGAATGGTGCCGGGAAGAAGGATCTACGGAAGGTTGCTTAGAAAGCGAAGGCCTTGTGCCTGTAAACAGAAAGGAAAAAACAGGGGAAAAAGTAAAAAGCATATATGGAATGATATGCTATGGGAATAGTAACAGATATAAAGATTAGAAAAATTAGGTGAGCTTCCAGAACAGTATGAATATGAAAAGTGTTAATTGGAAATATGGGAAGCTGGAGTGGAAACAAAAAAAAATGTTAACTTAGAGTAATAAAAGTTAAAATCCACAGGTATTAAATTTGTCTGTAAATATGTCAGTACATGAAAAAAGGAAAATGAAAAGAATGTAGATAGGATGTAAATGAATCAATTCGGACAAATGGAATAAAAAATGGAGACGTGTTATGTGGGATTGTAAGAGCTCGAAGGCATTGATCATTTCTAAAATAGTAACTGCTACCTGAAATAAACTAACACCATAGAACATATTTTTTGCTTAGTACCTCTATCTCGTGGAGCTGAACCAGAAGTTGTACCATGTGAGGAAGGGAACCCCTCATCTTGGCGCAGAGGGATCTCATACCTAAAAAGTGAAAAAATGACATTACCTGAGAGAAAAAACGGTAAATACACATGAAAAAATGCAACTACAATGGAGACAAACTTGCACTTACCGTTGTTGAGTGCTCTCAAAAACAAGCCTTTTGGGTTGTCGGGCATCTTATTAACTAGCTGCATTCGAATTCTGCATTCATTGGTTCAAAATGAAATTAGATGCAACTGCTGAGTCGTTGAGAATGGATGGAAAAAAGAGAATAGGAGACAAATTACCTTTTGGTTGAAGGAGCTGGACAATTTCCGGCATGGGCATCGTCTGCAAAATTCATAATAAACAACCTGTTATGTGAAAACTGTAATCATTCCATTAATTAAAAAAAAAGGAATGGTCTGAACAGTTTGACAAAGCCTTAATAAATAACCTGAGGGACCAGCCGGATCCATCCAAAATTATGCAAGCTAGGCAAAAGAACGTGTGTGCTCAGAAATCAAGAAGCAGCATGGTGCATCTGAAAACGCACATTCAAGTAAAAGGATCATTACTTTTTAGTTTATTTATTTACCAATGATAACACGATATGTCACAGATCATGAGCAGATTCACAATTGTAAAATAGAACTACCAAGAAGAAAGCCCAAAGAAATAATATCAAACTGGACATTGAGGGAAAAAAAAAAGGATACTTAAAATAAATTTGTTATGTCAGGAGAAAACCAGGTCCAGAAGAGGCTATCAATCCCACCTGTAGTCACTATAGTTAAATAGGCAAAGTGGTTCAGAACAGATACTTTAGACTCCTGTTCAGTCCCATTGGTGAGATCAAACAGTGTGAGATCAAAACAGTGTGAGATCAAAACAATCAAAAAAGGAGACTGTTTTCAGAATATATGCAATTTGGTTACATAGATCATAAGACAAACCTAATCTGTCTTTTTAACATCACTAAACCATAAATTACCATTAAAGAAACAACATCATGGTTTTATATAATCTAGAGCTGAATCACACAGCTTCAGAGACTGAGGAACTGAATGAATGCTTCTGTACTTTTCTTACGGGATCTTTCTACCCTTGTTTTTTTTTTCAAGCACTAATGGTTGGTTAATTGTCTGAAACGCCTTGAAATGTATTCTGTTCACCCACTCACTTAAATAGAAGACTAACCATCAGACCACACAACATCTCATCTATTCAAGATATATCATGTTTCATTGTTGAACAAAAACAAAACAGAAATGCTTTTGTTATTAGCCATTACTGTTCGATCATTCAGATGATTCAGATGCAAACAGGGAACGAATGGTGAGGTTGCTGACCTTGTAGAATTGGTGACCTTATGTATAATTATTAAGACCAACTACTGCAAGATCAATTTTCGAGTTGGTGATGGAGAATCTGCACGAGAGCAACGATTTCAGAGAGATTGTAACAGCGGACTCAATAAGCAAATATCAAGAAGGTTGAAAAATTCACTGAAGAAATATGGAAATAAAAACAACAATAATAATATTGAGGTCACAATGTGATGTGCTCTCTGAACAATTCTCCGACTGAACTGGAGTGAGCAAAACTTTAATCAGTGATAACATGTATGAAGTTGATTTCAGCTTAGATGGGTAGTACAGCCCACGAAGGATATTTATCTTCTTAATATAATGGTGCAAAACCCTCATACATTTTTGAGAAAATAATAACAACAAAGGATAAGAGGCAGAAAGAGAAGATGCTTTCAACTGGACATTGAGGGAAAAAAAAGGATACTTAAAAACTGCTGCGATCCCTAAGCTTAGAAAAAATTTTGAGCTGAACATACAAAGATCACGGTTAAATAGGAAAGAATCAATACTATCTTCTATACTCTGATCTCAAATAGGTGACCGAAGTTAAGTACAGCAAAATAAAATTAATGCAAAATTTCAAGGCAAGCTAGGTTATAAATCTTTGGCTGAAAGCAATATAAAACACATTTTCAGATATTGATTGGGAGCATATAAAACTGATGGCACTAATGAATACGGCACTTGTAGCCATTGTGTACGAAGCGTGCAATAAATAAATGATCTGACACACTAGATATCTGGATATTCAAACAAATAAACTTTAAACTCTAGATAGCTGGGCCAAGTTAAGCAGTCACATGCTGCCGCTAATTGCAGAAATAAATTAGTAGAACGAATAAACAAATAAGAACAAATATAGGCACAAACTGACCTATCTGCAATTGGAAAAGAAAAGAAAGAGCTCCTGCTCCTGGCAGCGACCAACGACGGCATCCGAATCATCACATCGACACAGGAAGGGGGAAAAGGGAATGAGTCGGAAAAGGGGAGGAGGTAAACCAAACGACGAGCTGAGGACTGGAGCGGGAGGACTGGAGCGGGAGGAGGAGCACCTGGATTTGCTGAAAGATGACCCACGGAGAGAAAATAGATGGCGACGGGATGCTTCTGGGGAACGGCGAATCGGAGCTGCCGTGAGCTGGGGAACGGCGCCGACAAATCCTTCCGGGCGGCGAACTGCAGAATCGGGCGCACAGCCTTGTGGAGAGGCGCTTGAAAATTGCAGCCGAGAACGCCGGCCAGGATGCGAAATCGAAAGCACCGGGGAAACTGAAGAATAATCGTGGGTCGGTAGGAGAGCTTCGAAGCTGGAGGTCGACGGGAAGTGGGTGCTCGTGGTGATCGTGGGGTGTGGGGGGGAGGCGACCGCCATGGTTGTGAGAACCGCCGCTGGAACACGATGGGCGTGGGGAGCTGATAGAGGAACGCCGGGATAGGGAAGCTGCGGACAGGAGGATCGGCTCGCGGAGGGGAGGACCGGCTCGGCGCTGAAGGCGGACAGGCTGCTCAGCGTTCGGCTCGGTTGGGGACTGAATTCATTTGGTACCCGGGGTCCATATAGAAATACTATATATATATATATATATATATATTTTTGCATCATTGGTACTTCAAAACAGCAACCCACCATGATTGGTTAACTTCGGTACTTGAAACTGAATTTAGCAAAATGACAAAATCTGATTGAAATCCTGCACACAATTTAAGGGAAATCTGACCAAGAACTTGCCTCATAGATGTGTGCATCGCTGTCATGCATACAGTACAAGAGCACAATGTTTGCTTTCATAGAATCACCACCTGCAGTATCAGTGTTCTTCCAGTGGCGCTGAGAGGAAAAAAAGACTGAATGAAAGAAAAAGAAAATAAAAAAAAATCATTGAACTTGTCAGTTCTTTGTGTGACCTTCTCTTCCCTTCCGTGACCTACTCCGCATCAGCTGGTGGCGGCCTGCTACACGAGTGACATGGGGGCTCCGAGCTTGTGGTAGTCAGCTCCTGCACCTGCATCCGACAATCAAGGCCCCTAGCGGCAGCTAGGGTTGGGGCCAACCTTACATGGGTGCAGGGGGTGGAGGGATGGTGGTCAGGCGATGGTAGTCTGCAGCCAGGATAGAACTACCACCATCGGCGGAAGCAAAGCAGCGCTGCCGAAGTATGATGCATTGTCAGCGGCGTGGGTGCTGAGATGCGAGGTGCTCTACCTTTTCACGGTCACAACAGATGGCATGCGGCCATCGGGGCTCCGTTCGGGGTCGGCCTCGCCGGTGGCTCCGACTGGCGGTGGCCTAGCATGGCGCAGGCGCTCCCTCCGGTGCCCAGGTGCAGCCAGGGGAGACCCAGACACGTGTGTGCCCGCAGTTGCGGCGAACGGCCCTGGCGGCGCTTGGCCGCACGCGTGGCGGAGGGCGCGAGGCAACTGCGCAGCTCTGCATCCCATATTCCTCCCCTGGCTCTCTACATTATATGAGCAGCACGAGGAGCGTTTCAACTTTAATGGTAGCTAGTGGAACGAGAAGTGCAGAAGACAGGGGTAGGCGCGAAGGAGAAGTGACACAACGAGGGTGATGTGCTGGGTGTTGGGGTTACCGAAGGATAGGTCCAAAGGGGATGTGCAGGGGACGGCCGGCAAGGCTCCAGGGCCGGAGGGGCACACGCGGGTGGGGTATCAGGACCGTGAGTGGTCACACGCGGGCGGGGAATGTGGATGGGCAGGGAAGGGGAACGACGACGCTGGAGTGATTAGGGATGGGCAGGGAAGGGGGAACGGCCGCGCTGGAGCGATGACTGCGACGCGAGGGGGCATGCGAAGGCGGAGGAGCATTTACGGTGACGTGGCTTCACCACAGCTCAAGAATTGCTAAGCCGGGTTCCTAGTCCCTACATAGATGTAATATATTTATAATAATACGTCGTGCAAAGTCATTGCCACGCAAGCAGCAACAGATCATCATTGTAGAGGCTATATGTATACTATCCTTCTAGTAGACAGGTCATCATAGATCAGCAACCAATAATACCACCAACTGACCATGAATATATTGTCAATAATGAACTTTTAACAAGAAGTAGTACGTAGCTGGACTAATCTTTTTTTTATGACTGATCCCGATCTTCGGAAACCAGGCCAGTGTGTGGTAGATTGATTCCAGCATCTAGCTTTATTTTCTGAAAGTAAAATATGCACAGGTGTATTACTTCTTTATACGAGGTTTACACATTGTAATGAACAAAAATGACGGTAAGTATGGAACAGCACACACACACATACACTTTATTTATTTTCTAGATAATGGAACAAAGTTCACACAGACATACTTATATATATCGTATCGTAAAAGGTAACGTGCAACCCGAAGACTATTTATTGTTACCTTAGATCTTGAATAGTTGTAAATATATTTGGAATCAAACCCACACAATCATCACGCATTAGACATGTTACATGTAGTACACACGGAAGGATCGAGATCGATAATGAGATAATGATTATCTCATCTGCATGTCCCCGGCCCCTCGTACATGACGATTTTAGTTTCAGGGGCAAGTGCATGCAGCAGGCAAACACCATAGCTCGCACTGGAGGAGCATCCGCCGAGCAGGATGAAGGAGCGGCACCGACGACGGATCAACCGCGGCTGCCATAATAAGCTCCTGGCCCAGGGTCAGGACGAACAAGCAGATCATAATGGCGACCATCTTCTTGAGACTCATAGTGGAGGAAGCCATTGGCACCACTGCCGGCCGGCCGGGCAAGAGAGAGGGAGACTAGTCAAACACGGTATGTATCAGTATGTGAGCACACGGGGTGTGTGAGGTCGTAGCCAATACTTGCGCCCCATTTTATAGACCTCAGCTGGACAGGATGACCCCATCTCTAGGCTCAACCTGTGAGTTAGGTGCAGTAGGAAGAGTTCATGATGTCACATGCTTTGATTGAGAAACTAGAAGAACTCACCGGCTCCCTGCACGCGCATTGTTGTAGGAATCTAGAGACAACATTAGATGAGCGATGCAAGTGATCGATGAATGAAAGAAGAGATGTGATAGGAAAAAAATAGAATACGAATTCTGAGGAAAATAACAGGCTAAAGGATATATGTGAATTGTGATGCCATCAGTTGCACCTTAATTTTTTAGATAACGGAATTACATTCCGGCCTCTGCGATAACGCACACAGCCAAAACCTCTGCGGACCACACACAACCAAACTTATTACAGAATCTAAGAACAAAAATAAACTTTAGTACATGTAGATATGTGTACTAAAGATCAACTGGCATCCATAGCGTCGAAGAATTGAGATCCATGGACACACCACCTCAGCGCTCCCGACGAGAAGACAAAGTGATGTCGCCTTCCAAACATCCATGGATACCGGGTTGTCCGGGTGCATCGTGACGCCGGATGGTTGCCATTGGAGAAGCACATGTCCCTGGCGAAAGAGAGGTCGTTGCTCACTGTTAGAATGTGTGAGCAAAGGCCGCCCGTCATCGTGTCGGCGAAGATGGAAGTCGCCACTAGATCTGCGACCCCATCCTCTCCTCTTCGACCTCCACCTTGGGCACACCCACCTGCAGTTTATGCGCGAGTGGCATGAGGGCCGAGACGGCCATCGACGCGGTGGAATATATATTAAAAAACATTATTGTATTGATAAATGGAGTTGTATTGAGTGAGTGAAGTAATCTATCTATACACAGCCCCTGAGCCATTACAATGAAGCACCCTGAGCATAAGAAGAATATGCTAAAACAACCTCATTATAATGGTTAGACGTTAGCTTCATTGCTTGGTAATGTGATGTCTTCACCTTGGCAGAAATGACGGAACATGAAGAAGAGAGTATGAGAATTCTGTAGCACAAATTAGTAAATATTGTGATGTATCCAAATACAACAAAAAAAAAATATGAGAGAGAGAGAGAGAGAGAGAGCACTTCACATCATCATGTGTGCGATGGATGACGTTTGATGTGGTGTTTTTTATTAGTTTGCTATACTACTTGATCACAACCGTTTTTTGGCATCAATAGTGTCGACAGTAATGCAAGGTCCATCGGCAGTTGTTCCTACCGGCCGGCAGTGATTAAGATTTCCAGAAATCCTAACAATGGAGCAAAAAATAGAAAAAAGTGTAGTCATGCAATTTTTTCTCGCTACGTGGTACTAGGATTCGAACCTAAGACCTTTGCCCTCACATGCAGCTACTCTAAGGGCACTCATAATGCAGACTCTATCATAGAGTCTAAGCACATTTATTATCTTCATATTTATTGCACTTTTATTGATGTGGCGCTGATGTGATAGTATATTTATGGAAGAGAGGGATAGAAAAACTAAGACTCAAATTTTTATTTAGACTCCAAGTCTATGATATCATCGAGGTAATTAATACTCTTAGACTCTACGTAGAGTCTGCATTGTGAGTGCTCTAATAACTTCACCCCTAAGTTATTTGTGTTTATATAGAATATGCATTTCCCCAGTATGTACTTCTTAGGATTTCAAAATAAATATTTAGGACCCTAAACGCTTCGGATGAAAAAGTCATAAACTGCAAATTTGTTATTCTAAAACCATTTTTTTTCAACTTTAGTTTTGGTCATTTCAGCATCCGAAGTTGCTTGACAAATTTGAACTTCAAATCATAAAAAAACGTCAACTACGCTTTTTTGGGACCTTAAAATGATTTCAAATGAAGAAGTTGTCAACTTTTAGATTTTGGTCGTTTTTTCAAATGTGGTCATTTTTGTATAATTCAAAAAATGATTTAAAAATTGAGCTCTCGAAATCAAATTCTAGGGTTGTAGATTTTAAATAAAATAGTCATCAACTATAGTTTGTAGACTTCAGAAAGTTGTGAATTTTATTGTGGAACAACATGGTTATTATCACAGTCTCGTACAACAAGCTGGTGGTGAAAAACGTCTTATGTGCTGGTTCATACATCGAACCGGCAGTGATGAGAGCACATCATCACTACTAGTTGGTAATGTGAAGTGGTAGATGATAGTTTATTATGAAATAGGAGGGGTTTGCACTGCACCCCTACTGGGTCGAGTTTTATTAAAAAATAACATGCAGAGCCACAAGATACAATTAGGATACAAAGAAGGAAACAAAGAAAATCGTAAAATTTATACAAGGTCTTCTAGCCATTGATCTATATGATGGTGTAATAATCTTGGTCTTGCTCTTAGTATAGCTAAGGCAATCTCCTGCTTGAAAACTTCCCCGATACCTTTGGATTGAGTTGGGAATATTTTGAAAGTTGACATCATTTTGCATGCTCCATACTGACCAACACACTATGAGAATTTTCATGAAGAAAAAGCACATTGAGTTGAGCCTTCAAGGATTGAAGAATCTCTTCGCTACTTATTGTAGGGATAACAATCTAAAAAGAAGACCAACAAGCTATAGAGAAAGGATGATGAAAAAAGAAGATGAACTAGGTCTTCATCAACATTTAGGTTGCACAGAACACAGATATAGTCAGGAATATGCATATTTCTCCTTCTAAGAAGATCCCTTGTACTTAAATAGTCGCTCAAAATGAGCCAAAAAAAATTGTTCTCTTGTTCTGATAGCATGAATTCCAAAGCCATTTAAAAGCAGCATGACTCTGATGTCACCAATTTAGGTGCATATAGGTTTTGGAAGGTGCATTATTGCCCTAGATGTAGCTCCATTTGTCAAAATACTCATGTTTCAATGATAGTTGTCAGCCACAACGTTTTTTCACATAACCGTCAATCTGTGTTATAAACCATTCAAGCTCATTTTTTTAATAAAACAACGACGGTTAAAGTCAGAACATGCAACACATACACACGTATGGTACGCACGCATACATACATATGTTTTAGTTGATGGAACAACACAATTATAATTGTTAGATGTTAGTTGCTTCATTGCTTGTTAATGTGATGTCTTCACCTTGGCACAAGTGATGGAAAACAAAGAAGAGAATTTGAGAATTTTTTGTTGCGTGAATGAGTGAATATTGAAATGTCAACCGGCCCAAATCTCTATCTCTACTATAATGGCACACTTGTTACTATTTTTGACCGACGATCACACCAACCACCGGATTTCATCACCGAGGGCCGAGATCGAAAGTTTGACCGATGTGTCTTACACCTCACCTCACCTCATCTCCCCACCGCCTCCCCTAAATTTTCTCTCGCGACCACGGTTTGAATCCACCACGGCGATACTTCTTTTTTATCTTTTTTCCAACCGCCGGGCGGCGATCGTGGGCGAGATAACCCGGCGAGACGGATCCTCCGGTCGCGGGCCGAATTTCCCCGGCGGCGATCTCGGCTCGGTGGTGGCGATCTCGCTCCATCCCCGACGCCCGCCTCGGGGTTCGAGGCCGGGGACTAATCTTGCCGCGCTGTAGTAGACGAACACGTGGTCGTCCGGCCGCTGGCGACAACCTTTGCCGCTGCCACCGCCGGTGACCAAGGACTTGTTGCCGACAAGGGCGGCGAGGAAGTTGTTGGCGTTCGACCGGCCTGCGCGGTGGGGCCAAGGACTAATCTCTCAGGCGGGTGGTCGCCCGTAAGTATATTGCCGTGATTGAAAAACTAATCTTCTCCGCATTATATATTGCCGTATATTTCATGAAGTAGAGATGTTCCAATTCAGCTCAAGCAAATGATTGGTGATCCGAACGAACGACCTCAAGCAAATGATTCCTAGCGAACAGCATGGGTGTGTTTGGTTGCTGGAAAAAATAGCTGGCCGAGGCGGATTGGGCTCACTTCTTGCTTTGTTTGGTTGCCAAACCCATGGAGATAGCCGGGCCACAATGGGCCATCCATTACCATCCTGCCGGGCCGGGATCAGTGCGGGGGTGGAATTCATTTCGGGCAGGCACGGCGGCTCTTGGCGCGTTAGTCTCCTCAGCAGCGGTGAGGCGCGGCGCTTCGCGCCCGCCTCCTCATCGGCTTCTCACATTGCCCAGCTCGTCGTCCTTAAACGCGCCCGAGCTCCTACCATCCGTCCCCTTCCCGCCTTTTACTCCACCACCACCTCCGCGCGCTCGCAGTGCGTGGAGCGGGCGTCGTTCTTGAACTTCCGGCTGCTCGAGCGGCCTCCCACGCCCGATCAGGTGTACTCGCCCGATGTCCTCGGGCGGGCGCGGATGCGCGGGAGGCATCGCGGAGCCTCCTCGGGGTGGCCGCGCTCGGGGCGAGTTGGGGGGCGGCTCCCCGCTCTTCACTCGTGGGATGCTTACGCAAGCGGCGGACGGACCGCGCCGCTCTCCCTGTTGGGCGAGTTGGGCCAGCTTGACCCTGGCGTCTCCCGACCGATTCCATCTTCGCCGAGCTCTCCCACCGGCGACTCCATCTCGAAGCTCTCCCCACCCACCCGTCTCCCCCGCGACTCCATCTCCGGCGACCCTCATGCTCCTCGCCTTCTCGCTGCCCCAAGACGCCGCTGCGCTCCGGATCTCCAGACGACTATCCACCGCTCTGCCGCCCGACGGTTCCATGTCCCCTCGATGTCCTCCTCCCGGACCTAGGCCGCACGCTCCACCTCCTCCCCCAAGCCGCGGTGGCATATCCACCGTCGCGCTCTCCCACGCTATTGTGAACCGTGTATGACATGTGGGCTCCACAATTGGGTAAAAGCGTACCAAAGCAAAGAAGAGGTGACTCTATCCTAACAAACCACCTAACCAAACACCCAAACCTGAGCACGGCTACAATGGGCCACAAAAAAACACAACCAAACAACCCGGAATTCGCTACAATTGGCACGGTTATACCTAGCCAGGCTATATTGGACTAGCCAGCTAGAACAAGCTCCACAACCAAACACACCCCATACGTCCGTCGATCACTTTGCCGCCCGACCCGTGCTCCCGCTCACGGCAGACGAAGGCGGTTGTCGATCGCTGCCGCCCGTGCCGTGCTCCCGCTCTCGTGCCGACGGGCGGGCGTCGCGCCTTCGGGGAGCCCTCTGCTGTCCGTCGTCGACGTCCGAACAATCATGGTATGGCCATCGTATCTATCTAATTTGTAACTATCAATTCATAGATTCATTCTATTTTTAGGTCTCTAATTTGATGATGTGTTGCTATGGGTGGGGTTCAGTTAAGGTCGCCAAAGAGCTTGATGTCATAGGCAACCTGTTCTTTGCTGCTGATTGGTTTCGGTAATATGTGATTATATTACTGTACCGGTTGATGTATTTGTGTAACATTCTCCTTTGTCTTAATAATGAAGCTTGTTTTCCAAGATTTAAATGGATTCTGAATTTCTGATGATGTTATTGTAACATCTACGCATTATGAATGTTTTATTTTTTCCATGCTAATATTTGTACACAGATTTCTAATCCTGATATGACTCACTGAAACACTTTTGTTATTGTGTCATGGAACATCTTTCAGTACTTTGTTGATGTTCGAATGACTGCAGTAAGGCATGTGCACAAGGAAGATTTGTGCCATGTTACCAAAGCTAATGGTATGCTTACTTTGTTGATGCTCCAGCGATTACAATTTACCATGCCGTCTATGTTGATGGTGCCTAACAGACACGTATATATCTGAAATTATGATGTTCAAAAGATCCAAGCTATGCACCTGGTAGGCTTTACCACAACGTTTCAGAGTATGATTATGCCTTTATGTTATTTTCCTCGAAAAAAGCATGTACGTGATGCTTGGTATTTTTGAGCTTTTACAATCATTCTCCATGTGAGTGTTTTTTTAGACCCTTTTTCATTCTCAAATAGTAGATCATTTTTTTTTTTTTTTTTTGGTGGTGACACTTATAAGCCTGTTGGTTGAGTAAAAGTGCATACATATATGCAAATTAACAGCTCTACAATTTCAGTTATTGTTTGAAGATAAGAAAACTATGCGACACCTGAGGTTAAAAAGGATGGGCCATGTGATCAATAAAACCAAGAGATCATGACGTGGAGCAGGCGAGCAGCAAGAGGCACCAGGAGGGTACGATCATGCCAGGGGTTGCTGATGTAAAAGTGCCATGAATAGGTACGTTCAATGAAAATTATAATTCTTTCAGGAACATTTTTTAAATTTTTTACCATAAGCGTTAGCACGGGCAATATACTAGTACAATAAATGACATGAGAGAGATAGAGACGCCTTGCACAGAGAGAGAGAGAGAGAGAGAGAGCACGTTATAGCATCATGTGTGCCAATGGTGGCATTTGATGTATGCAGGGCGTTTTATTATAATTTGTTGCTACCGCATCGTCTTCATATTCTCCTCCACTATGGCATTATACTTGTGATCTTTTGATTCTTGAATATGGAACACAGTTCACAATTTGAAAGTTGTACACGACAAAGGAATTTGGAACATATGACTTTTAGTGGATGATTTTTGCATTCTAATGTGGACAACTAAATATGTTAGTAAATGATGTGGATTGCTAATGTGAATAACTTAAAATGAATTGACTTGTGTTAGTGGAATATTCTAGTGGATGCTGATGTGGATGCTTTGCATGTCAAGATAAATTGCTAGTGGAGTTTATCTTTATAAGAGATATAGATATAGATTATCACACACTGCTGTCTAAATATACTTGTCTATTGCAATTTGCAAGCATGTACTTCTCTAGTGCAGTTTGCATATGGTCTCTAGTCTGATATATGTAGATATAGATTATCACACACTGCCGGCTAAATATACTTGTCTACTGCAATTTGCAAGCATGTACTTCTCTAGTGCGGTTTTGCATATGGTCTCTAGTCTCTACTACATACAACATTATTCTACTTACAAATTGATCGGCAATCCAACTTGCTTGTTGCCCGAAGCATGATTAGTTCATCCAAAGAAATTAAAAGGGAAGCTGCTGAATGGTCGTATATACAGCTAGCCAATTAGCCATATCATCTTTTGCTCTATATGACACCAAAGCAGATAGCTACCTATATTATTATTATTATGATCATATATCCTAATGCTTGCATTCACAAAATCTAAGCTGCGAGTTAACCCCTCAAGCAATCCAGCCATATGCATATGTAAGCTAAGCGCCCATGATGACAAGGTCATCTCGTTTATTTTGCTGAGCTTGGAGAGTTGTAAGGATAATTTAGGACACGCAAACAAGCTACCTAGTCAGCTAGGTCTGCCTGCTGGCTAAATGGATCTTTTATATCTATATAGTAGATATCTGCTTGTGCATTTTATCGGGATCGTAAATTTTACCCACCTTATGGCGATGGATTTGACTCGAAAGAAGCCTGATAATAAAACACATCACTCAGCAAATTCCTCGACACACCTCCCTCCCGTCAGCTTCCCCACGAGGGCGACGGGAGGCTTACCACACGAAAACTTAGCGCCGCCCGCCAACACCATCTTCAACCGCGCCGCCGCGAGCGGCCGTGCATGGCCGCTTGCCGGCGGGATGGCGGCGGCGGGCGTTCATGCAGGCGGCGCTCCGCTTCCTCGGCGCCGAAGTGGTGCTGGGGCGGCCGGGTACCGGCGTCGGTCGAGGCTCGGGCAGATCTGGACCGGATCCCGTGGCCGGATCCGCCCTACGTTGTCCGGATCGGGACAGCCCAGCAGTGGAAGAGGCGGCGGGCGTGGGCCGGCTACGGAGGTGATGGTGCTGGAAGGGGGCGGGCGAGCAACGCTTCCGCTGCGTCTTAGGTGCTCCCTCCGTTCTCGCTCCGGCGTGTTGGGAGGGTGGGGCAACGGCGGGGTCCGAAGCGAGGGCTCGCTACGACGACGGAGGACTACGTGTACCATTGTGGTGGTGGAGTGGTGGGAGGTCGTGGGTCGGCTTTGGCCGCGGGCGAGACGGCCCGCGCAACACGGGGTTGCGGACGCGCCGGCCGCGGCCCTGCACGGGACGGCCGGTGGCGGCGGCCTGCATGGTGCGGGCACGACGACTCAAGACCACGGGAGGCCCTGCGGCTGGGGCCAGTTGCGAAGTTCTCGGCAAAAAAAAAAAAAGGTGGTCGGGATGCGGGCGTCGCTAGCCTTCTCGCGTCTTGGGCGATGGGGCGGCGGTCGGTTGGTGGTGCTCCCCCTCTTCCTCGCCGGGTTGCCGTTTCGGGCCGCCTCGTGGCGGGGCTGGGTGGCGGTATGTCCTCACGGTGCCGTGGCGGCATTCCCGGTTTCGCGTCGCCTCGGTGGAGGGCGGAGGCGGTGGTGAGTCCCTGGTTGCTTTGTCCGTGGCGTGCGTGGGGGAGGGCGATGGCATTTCGGGTGAAAGCCTTCACCCGACATTCTTGCCGGTGGTAACGGTGGCGGCGCTCTTTGGAGCGCCGTTCTTCCCATTGGGGACACCATTATGGGGCATCGTGTTCGAAGCATGGAGTCTCGGGGTGAAAACCCCGTCCGGCCCGCTTGGATGAGCGACGGGCGGCGCCTTCTCGGGCGTTCTCTTGGAGGAGGCGGCGCTTATCGGTGACTCATCTCAGCTTGTGGCATTGGGAGGTGGATTGCTGGCCCGCGGCGCAGCGGCATAGGAGGTGCGCCTTTGGTCTTGGTGTTGGCGGGTGCGGTGCGGGGGCCCATGGGTGCTAGTGTGGCCTTGAGCCGGTGCGCTTTGGTGCAATGGTGATCTCGGTGATGGCCGGGCGGAGGTGGTGTTCTCGAGAGCGGTTTCGTTATCCGAGTCCCGGGCGTGGATTTAGTGGAGTGTGAGTCGGTGGGTGAGGCGAGACCCCACGAAGAGTAGCCAGAATCGGTGGTTTTCAATGGTGTTGTGAGAGGAATGTTCTGGCGATGCATCGGGCCGGGAGCGGGGATCACGATCTTGCGTGTCGCGTTTGGGGGCGTTGGTCCCGTGGTGGAGGAGTGAGGGTAGCCGCTCGGGCCTGCAGCCGGGCCGCACAAATGGCGTTGGTAACGACGGCGCCGTTCCGGGCGGCCTGCTTTCATCTCCTCCCCCAGTGGCGGTGGTGTAGTTTGTGTTGTGTATGTTGTGTCGATGTCCCAATCCGACCGGTTGTTGCGGATGGAGGCTCGTGTTGAGGACCCAATCCAACCGAGCCGGAGCTTCATGTTAATTCTCTCCCATCCGAAAGTGGTCTTGTTGTAACAAGTGGTAGTGGAGGGATGTCTCCCCGAGTTGAGTTGAGTGGGCGCTAGTAGTGGCGCGAGTTGAGTTGATTTGGCACCTAGGTGTGCGGGGTGGAGTAGGGTACCCTCCACAATTGTACGGTTTTTTTACCCGGTTTCAAATCAAAAATGGTGGCACTTGCCTTTTTTTTTTTTCGCCTAATAGAAATCGGCAAAGCTTTTGCCGTCCTTTCTAAAAAAAATGGCGATGGATTTGATTATTTTAGAAAATAGTAAAAAAGATAATAAACGATTTTTAACTAAAGAAACAAACAAATTGCTGGATGGATAAATCTGATTTTTCCCATATAGAAGAAGATAAAGATAAGTTGCGGCTTGCTTAAGCCGCACAGATATCCATATTGCAGATTAAACAATCAGTGTTTACTGACTCAGCAAGTAGCAGACCAATCTGCCTTCTAGCTAGTCCAACAAATCAACACTTATTAGATGTCCTTCCGTATTTAAGTTGAGTAGTTGACAGGTAGGTTAACAAATTTACTCGCGATATCATCAGTCTATTGAAAAAGGTGAGCAACTCCAACAGTTTACCAGATGAGATTGGCATTCTTATTTTTGTCAAAAAGCTCTAAAATGATGCTCCAACAGTTTGGCAAATGAGTTTGGCATTTTAGTGAGTTTGGCAAAATCAGGTCCTCCTTTGGCATTTTTGCCAAACTTGAGAGCTTTGGCATTTCTTGCGCGTTGCTCTTGCATGCCGTGTTCACATGGCGACTTGCGAGACGAGGAACCAACAACCCTCTCCTCCGGCCCCATTTTTCTATATATGCCAAACCAAAAATAAAAACTGTTGGAGGAAGTCTTTTTCCTGGCTTGCCATTTAGAATGGGGAGTTGGCAAAACAAGTCAAAATGCCAAATCAAAATACCAAAACTGTTGGAGATGCTCCAAGTTAAGTTTGGTTAACCTCACCGCCTTGTGGTCGGCCTGCTTTCCCTCGACCCCTTCCTTCTAGCCCCGTCGAAGATGGAGACGAGGGAGGAGTACTGGTGCGTTGTGGGCAGCGTCGCTGTGGGCAGGCTACAGTTTCCCATGAAGAAGAGAAATAGTGCTTTCTTTTCATTCAACAAAATGCATGCAGGGGCCTAAAGCCCTTCTTGCATTAAAAAAGAGAGAGAGAAAAAATAGTAACTCCAGTTGAGTAACTGTATTGCAAACTTGGTTCTGTATATATATTACCACGAATTATATCAGTCCCTTCCGTCAATGAGCATATTACCGTTCTTTACTAGTATGCCCATGCGGTACTTAGTGCTGTACTACAGTTTTAGCAGAATCAACAAAATTTGTCCAGCATGTCGATCAGACAGTCAAAATAAAATTTTCTCCTCAACAAAGCAGAGGAGCTTCATGTCCATGACTATGCATCACGCGCAAGCAATCGTCCAGAGTACACTCGAAAGGCGACACGTCAAGGAGAGGAGGAGGTCGCTCTGGGTACAATTTACCGAGAACCTAAAACCGAACCAAGAAATACCGAAAACCGAACCGAAAAAAACCCGAAAACCGAAAAAAGTGGTTCCTGTTCGTTCCTGGTTTCGAGGAACCCAAAATACCAAGGGAAATTCGGTACTTTACCGAAATTACCGAAGGGAAATCGAAAAGTACCGAAATCATTTAATCAGCCTAGCACCAGCCCACATAAAGAAGCCCATCATCCTGAAACCCTAACCAGCGAGCAGGCTAGCAGCACCGCACGCGGTTATTGGTTTATCGCACATTCACCCTCACCCACTGGCGTCACGCGACACCTCCCACCCTCGCGACTTTTTTGCGAAGTCGCAACAGCGCCGCCGCCCGCCCGCACTCGCGCCCGCAGCGCCACCGCCCGCGCGATTGCGCCGCAGCGCCCGCGCCGCCGTCCGGCGTCGGTCGCCCCTCGCGCGCGCCGTTGCCCTCTCCTTGCCATCGCCCCTGGCGTCCAAGGTCTGCGGTTGGGCGTCCATGGCGCCTCGGCCGTTGTGCGGCGCTACGCAGAGGCGGCGGCAGCCCGGCAGAGGAGGAACGCGGCGGCGGCGGCACGCGACCGTGGCGGTAAGGGCAGCGGCGACTGACGTGCGAGAGCGAGCAAGATGAGGAGACACCGTCGCCGTGATGGCTATGATGGTGGTGGTGTTGATAAGTTCGGTATTTACCGAACCGAACCGAAAATACGGAAAACCGAATTTCCTCGGTACCGACTATTTTGAGGAACCGATCGGTACCAAGTTTATCGTGAACCGAATTTGTGTCAAGATGCCGAGGAACCGAACCGATCGGTTCGGTTCGGTAATACCGAACGCCCAGGTGAGGAGGAGGGGCTGGAATGCTTTTATGCTAGTTAGCGAGGTAAGCAGAGCATATCTGTGGGTGTAGTGGGCCGGTTGGGCTCATAGTCCAGTCGAGGCAGCCCAAATGCACGTTCGACCAGGCCCGTCAGTTTGAATCTGCAATGGCGCTTTTCCATCCATTGCCGTTTCGAAGCTGAGACACTGCCACAATGGAACAACAAAGATGGCATGGAATTGGTGGAATATGAAGGAGCCACGCCAGCCTATTTGCTTGTGGTGGTCTCGGATCTGGGCCTCCATGGATTCCTTGCGCGATGAGCTTGCTATGAATCCAAACAAACCTGTTCAATTCTGAAGAGAGGCTGAGCTGAACTCAGATGCATGAAGACGATATTCTTTTGCTACTCACTTGTTGGGCTCTTTTCCTCCCTCTCCAGCATGCTTATTTTCAATGTCAATGATGCTTTCATGTGTGTGAACTGAAGTGCCACGTGCTGCTTGCTATATCCCAGAAACAAGTCGATCGATTCTCATACTTTGTACTGCTTCAATGCATGCACCTTTGTGCCGCCACCTGTTCTGTTCTGTTCCTCCACGTGACAAGCCTGTGCAGACATAAGGTTTTCTTCTATGAGGTCCCGCTTCAAGAAGTGGTGCATGGAGGCCCTGCTGCATATCCGACAACAGCGTTTAGGCTGATAAACGAAAACAGAGCTCTCTGCTACCTGCTGGGTACAGTACGGTCAAACAACATAAGAGATATGGTTCCTCTTACCCAGAGCTACTTCTTACAAGTACTCACATAAGTTGTGAACACACGTACACGTACCTACCCCTTCAATTTCTCCTCTAAACTTGCCTGAGTAATCTGAAGATTAAGAATCAATGTTTTAAATTCCGGCTAAGCCTCTTAGCTACTGTCCTCTACAACAGCTAAGAGAAGCTATAGCCGGAGACAGCTCCAGCTAAGACATTTAGCTGATTTTGCAAAAATCAGAAAAAGTATAGAGCTTTGGCATAACAATTATGAAGTGATCCCTAACCAATTCTGTGAGATCATTAGATATACCATTAAATGGGCCTTCGTGAGCTAGGTTCTGCCCGTTGAAGAATAGCGCTGCCGTTTTTGGGCCTTCATTGCTTTCTGTTTCGTGGGCTACGACCATTATGTGGGTCAGTCAAGCGTTTACCTGAAGCTAGACAGCCACTAATTAGCGGCTATCTCCGGTATTCTCCGCCTATTAGTGGCAGCGATTGTTTAGCGGTAATAGTGGCTTCTCCTAATTGTACTCATCTCCGGCAGCTAGCGATGAAAACGAAAATGATAGTTTCCGATTTTCTGAAGTCGTTTTTCGAGTTTTTCCCTGATTTTGTTGCCTAAACGGAAACGTAGTGGTAACAAAAAAAAAAAAAAAATGAAAAATGATAATAGTAAAAATAAATGGAAATGAAAGTGGAAACAATTTTTCCCTCTTCTCATTGTTTTCGAAGATTCCCATATTTAAGCGGTAATTTACCGTTGGTAATTACCAATTCAAAGGCACACGAACCCACATGCACCTTAAGGCAAATATTATTTTGAAAACTAACTATATTGCAAAAGGATTGTACACATATAGGAACAACCTCTACTTAAGAAGCAACTCTAATAATTAATGTTTTTATCACTATCCTATGTCAAGTCGACTTAGAACTTGATCGCTTATTTGTGTCATTGTCAAGAATTGTGATGATGTTTGCGATTTATATGGCTCTTCTCATTTCCTACGTTTGGTTTGTTTATCGCTTTTTAGGATACCATCATCATAGATTTCAACCATTATCACTGTATTTTCCGACCGACTATGTCGTTTTGGAAATTCCCCGGATACCGGGCGCCGTATTTGTTTTTCGGTGAATATCGTATCGATTTAGTTTTTTGAGAAAAAGAAAATGAAAGTAAAAGTGATTTGGCCTCCTTCTCGATCATTTATGACTGTTTTCATCCCTACTAGCAGCTATCCCCAGCTATAGCTGGAGATTTAAAACTTTCATTGAGAACGACAAATCCATCCGTGCACGCTATTAACAAACTCATCACTACCGCACACAAGGCCTATACCGAGTGTCACACACTTCACCGAGAGTCTCTTTTAGCATGGTCAGTAAAAGACCCATTTTACCGAGGGCCCTCGGCGACGTAAAGCTCTCAGTAGAGATAACTTTACTGAGAGTCATGCCCTCGGCCACCAAGGGCTCTCGGTAATGAGCTTCTTTACCGAGAGCCACCTCTCGGTAAAATACCATACTCAGTAAAGTTAACGTCTTTGCGTCTAACATCGATGCGACAGGATCATGCCATGAACTATGTCGAGTCCATGTTAGGGCGCTCAGCAGATTATGGTGGTCACTTTACTGAGGGTGTTCCTTCCGCCCTCGTAGAGGATTTTTTGCCGAGAGCCCTTGTGGTGGCTCTCCCGTAAAAATAGTTTTTTTTTTTTTTTGATTTTGGTATCCAAATTTTTGTGGGTGCTTCCTACAATGCTTCCTACACATGAACTTCGGTAAAGCTGGAAAAATTGGCTTGGGGAAGCACAGGTTTCAGATTTACAGAGAGCGTAAGTGACTACACGCTCAATAAAGGGGATTCTCGGTAACCTTATGGTCAATTCAGCGAGAGCCGCTCTGCCCTCGGTGAATTGACCATAAGGTTACCGGTGAGCCTTGCCCCGACAAGACTTTCGCAAAATGGTTTTAAGAGTTTTTTAAAATTATGGTTCACCGAAAGGGCGTCTCGCAGACAAGACACTCAGTAGAGATCAATTTCACCGAGTTGGGGTGAGCTGTTGGGTGAAGCGCCGTCGACGGAGGCAAACGCCGTCGACGCCCACTTTGCTTTGGCGGGGGGCTCGGTAGAGGCTGTACCGGCGCGCCAGGTTTAGAGCTCTCGTAAACGTATTTTCGGCCATAATTTTATCGAGAGGCTTCTACCGAGAGCGGCCCTCGGTAGAGCTTTTACTAAGCGCTATCGGCCCTTTATCGAGCGCTTCCGCGCCAGTAAAGGACCGCCATCCAGTTATGCATCACTTACAGGATAGAAATAGCGTTTAGAATTGAACTACTAGTATTGACATGTCACAGGGTTTCTGTCATAATTATCTGAAGTCACACTTACAGGAACATGTGTGTCTTATTAATTAATAACTTAATGATGATACACGTTTTCCTCACGCTGATCGAGCTTCTTCAATTCAAGGAAAAACCTCGATGATCGATTGAAAACCTAATGTCGGCGTGATTCTGTAATCACTGAACCCAGCTTCTAAGAAAATCCTTTTCCATTCATGCTCCTCTCGCTCAGCCCCGTGGGCTCGCATCATGTACACGTCAAACATCACCTGCGTCTCTCTGGTAACCATATCTGGTGTCCCATGCCCAACAACCATATTCATGATAATCACCTTTCCCCCGGCATCTCTTGCAGGGATTGCTCTCTTGCACTGTCGGAGTATCTTAACGCTGTTGTCGTCATCCCAGCAATGCAGAACAAACAGAAACAACACGTAAGACGACATCATATATATATCGAGGGATAGGGAATAGTAGTAGCACTGGCAGCGGGCAGGGTGTAACCTTTAGTAAAACACAATCTGCGGCCGGAACAGACTGAAACATGTCGCCAGCGATAAATTTCACCGTGCCATATGCCTCAGCAGGTGCGGTGTTCACCACTTGTTCCAGGTCCAGCACGCTGCACTGGATGTGCGGAAAGGCCCTAGCAATGGCCACCGCAGCCGCGCCGTGGCCACCGGCGACGTCAACAAGGGAGCTGAACCCGCTGAATATGCTTGCGACACTGGACTCCTTCAAGAGCATATCCATGGCGAAACTGCTGTCCGCCGCACACGCGTCACTCAGGGCTTTGTTGTACCATCGTTCTTGATCAGACTCACCGGATGCATGCCGAGCGCCATCTCAAAGAGCGTCGCGTCGCCGGCGTCCTTGAACCACTCTTCCAGGTGGAAGAAACTGGCGACCGACGTCGTGGGTCGCACCAAGATGCGCACCATCGGGGACAAGTCGCATGAAGTCGGAGCCCCGGCGCCACTTACAAGCAGGCGGGACGCCGGAGTGAGCATGTAAACAGTGTCACTCTCACCACTGGCGGCGGTGACGAACATGCCAGAGACGGTCAACACACGCATTAGCCGTCGAAGGTATGGAAGCTTGACGGATGAACGCCAGTCTCGGTGACGATGTCGGAGATCGTCGCCGCCCCACCTCGGCAGTGGATGGCACTGGGGATGCCTAGCTGAATTGCGCACCAGAACGCCATGGATTTGACGTAGCAGAGACCATGGTGGTAGAGCTCCACATAGCCTTGGAGCATGTCCCGTGTGTTGGACTCTTCCGGGATACACGACATGGTGTTGCTGCTGTAAATTTCGGTGCTTGCTTGGCTTGAGTAAGGATCGAGTGCCAACAGCTGGCTGCCGCGATGCTGGTTTTATAAGGGCTGCTCTCTTGGCTAGCTCAAGGCTAGAGACCGTGTGTGCAATACCCCTCGTTGTTGCTGCATATCATCAAAAGAGCAGTACTCACTTCATTCCAAACTCGTTCCAAAAATCTTAGAGAGTCAAAGCATCTTAAGTTCAACCATAATTATTGAAAAGATTACAAGGATTTATGGTATTAAATAGGTATACTATGAAATATAATTGATGAAGAATCTAATGATAATTAGTTGACATCATAAATATTATTGTCTTATCATATAAATTTGGTCAAACTTATGCTTTGACTCTCCAAGATTTTTTCGGATACTTTTAATTTATAATGGAGGGAGTCGTTTAGAATTGATTGATGATAACCTCATGGTAACACACCTTATATCTATATGAGAGATAAAAATATTCCCTCAAATTAGCTTAAAAACTTCTTGTATCTAAAAACTTCTTTCTTCTTAATAATGCTTTTATGATTCATTCATAAAAAAAATATTTCCTCAAATTATCTTAGATATCATCATCTGCATATCTCCCGCCGGGTGGTCGTTGGGGCAAGCTAAAATATATTCCAGTCAAGCTGATTCCCAAGGCTAGCTAATGATAGATAAGCCTGGTGTCAAAGCACTTGTACATCTGACTTCAATTTTGTGCCATTTTAATTTCTTGGCTTCCAAGCCTTATCATAGGAATACGCTCAGCATCCACTTTAGTGGTTAAAACTAGGTAAAGCTACTGGCTGCTAACAGCAACTCTAACAATAGCCCTTAAATCAAAGCCCCCATTTGAGATTTGAGTGCCCACCCCTATTTTTGTTGGTCCAAAAAGTTTCTTGTACTCCAACAACCCCCAAATCAATATTCAGAGACAATGACACGAGGGCCACAAACGTCATTGACAAAAATCCCTTCCTGTCCACACAAGCAGAGCGGAGCAAGCTACGCAGCGAGCAGGCCGGCACTACTCCCACGCTGCGTTCGTCGCGCCGCCGCCATCGAAGGGATAGTCATCGCCGCGCGCCCACGCCAGCCCATGTGCCGCCAGCCATTGGGAAGGGTGAGCCGCCGCATCCACGCCGTGTCCATGCGGATCTGCTTCCGACATCGGGAGGCCTCCCGTGGAGGAGGGAGATGGTGAGAAGGGGGAGAGTCATGGGGAAGAAAGCTACACGCCGATGTGATGCACACCTATGTGCGCGATGGTGGTGACCTCGCCGTCAAAGCGCCACATGCGTGGTGGGCGCGGGCGGGCCGTTAGGATCCGCCGCGGCGAGGGCGCCGGGTGTGGAGCGAGGCAAGTCGAATAGAGGCTGGGGCAACGGGCGGAGGTCGGTCACACCACCCACCCGTGGTCCACGTGAGGTCACCGGGCGTCGGAGGGAGCCGGGCAAGGATGTGTCCAAACGGACGCTGGGGGGAAACCGCGACTACCTACTGGATGGGGGTTGTGACCCAACAAATTTGTGGGTCCTAGGGTAGAATTTGTTGGCGCAACAAATTTGGGGTCTATAGTGCGGGCACTGTTGGAGTTGAATTTTTGGCCCGACACTCCATATTTAACTATGGGGGACTCAAATAGAGGCCCGTTAGAGTTGCTCTAATAATGTAGGCATAGCACCTATGTATAAAAAAATATTCGTATTTTCAAATTCAATCCAGGTAGCCAATGGCTAGATTGGTATAACGACTAGTAAAACATAGATGACATGTTCACTAATTGGTTAAAACTGGGAGGTACTAAACGGAACTATTTTATTATTAGTTGCGGCTGCTGCACTATGTTGTGAAATATGGCTAATAAGAAATGGGGTGGTTTTTTAAATAAAGCAAAACCAAAAAAAAATTGCAGGTACTCTTCGGAGTAACAAACTGGCTATGCTAGTGGGCCACATTGCAGCGTCGGGATGACGAGAAGGCTCAATTAGTTCTGGCGTGTTGGCATCTGGAGGTGTCCCCTTTGGAGTTCATCGGTCCTAGAGGATGACTCTCTAGTCGATGGATTGGTTTTGGTTAAATTCGAACTCTACTCAGTGTGTTTGTAATCCGTGGTGCTTAACATTCTCAATAGAGTAAAGTGCACCATGGGTACCTAAACTATTACGTGGGTACCAGATAGGTACTCCAACTAAAAAATATAACAGTTAGGTAAAAACTATTCTGAGGTACCAAATGGGTACTCTAACTTAAAAACTTAAGACCAGTACTCAAACTATTATGTGGGTATCGGATAGGTACTCCAACTCAAAAACATAATAGCCAAGTACTCCTATTTCTTTTTCCTTTTTTTTCTTTTACATTTATTTAACTAAAGCATAACTAAGTTATTATTTACTTTGCCGCTAACCTGACACATGCAGGTTTTATTAAATTTCATAGTATTCATAGGAAATATTCATAGTATAAAATTCTCATAAATATATATTTAGATTGGCTCAAAATAATAATTAGGTTGAGAAGATATATAATTTAGACAATTTCACTTCACCAAAGTTGGCTCGGTTATAATAATATGGGAGGAATACAATGTTGAAAATAATATTTGCTTCACTTGCATATTTCATTTGGCACTGCAACACAACCGATGTCTTCTTTTAGGTGCACGCCGCATACAAGCAAAAAAAATGTTGAAGCTGATTTTAGCCTTCACACGGTTGCTAAAACTAGCATGCATTCTGTCTATTATAATTAGCATGCTACAGCTATAATTTACAAAAATGATTTTGTTACTATAATCAACACGCAAATAATTACCACGATAGTTTTATATCAGAACTTTTATCTATAAATATTTACGAGAACTTTAAGCTATGAATATTTATGAGAATTTTATACTATGAATATCTCCTATGAATACTATGAAATTTAATAGAACTTGCATGTGTGTGCAGGTTAGCGGCAACATAAATAACAACTTAATTATGCTTTAGTTAAATAAATGTAAAAGAAAAAAAAAGGAAAAAAGAAATGAGAAAAAAGGAATTGAGTACCTAACTATTACGTTTTTAAGTTGAGTACCTATCCACACCCTACGAATAGTTTGAGTACCATTTTATTACATTTTTAAGTTGGAGTACCTATCCTGGTACTCCACATAATAGTTTGAGTACCTAATCAAGTTACGTTTTTAGTTGGAGTACCTATCTAGTACCCACGTAATAGTTTAGATACCCGAGTGCATTTTACTTTTGTCAATAACTTCGGGTTGTAAACTGTGGCGCTTTACAACATGTGGCCTAATTCTACTGTTGTAGATAGAGGATTTTTAAATTCTTTATTAAAAATGGCCACCACGTGTAGAACGTGACGGCGATGGACCGGATCCAATATCCATGGCCATCAGCCGATCGCCATGAGCGGTTCAATGCCTCTGTTAGATGTTGGCCCGATTAAATCTCAGATTGAGATGTAAGATCTACTACTAGCTAGAGGACAGCTTGTTGTAGTTCCCGTCGTGCTCATAACTACTGTAGCTAGTAGAGGCAATGAACCGCTTGCAAACTCTGTAGCTAGTAGTTCCTGCAGCTGCTGGATAAATTAACTTTTTGCCATCCTTATGGATGACACCCATGGTGGGCTGATAGCCAGGGGTACGTCATGTAGGGGAGAAGGTACGCTATTTACAGGTGGTGCAAATACACTATCCAAAATTTGAAAGAAAACATTAATTTTGACTTAAATTTCACCATATATGCACTATCGCTTATACAAACATATGTACCTAGAAGACGAATGCACCAAATCCTCAATTTTCTCTAGCTTCACCAAGGTCTATTCATAGAGTCTGGCTCAAACTATATAACTGCATTAATGAAGACTAGGCACCTAGCTACACATACGGGTGCAATCGTGATGCACACACTGGTATACAAGTAAGAATTATGATCCATCCATTAGTGGCTGACCCAGGATTTTACCGTAGGATATGCCACAAACAAAACTTTCCACGTAATTTAGTAATATCTATGTAATTACAATCACACGCGCAGGATCCTCCTCAGCATTGTTCAATGCCGCAGACATCACCTTCACGCCCCTGCCTCACCCTCGATGACCACTCAGCTGGGTCCTGCCGGTAACGCTAATGTGTCGGGTGTTCGACAACCCACGGGCGTGTTGAGGCAGCCGCGGTAGATGAGGAGTGGCCACCCGCAACAAAGTCCGATGCGAGGCGGAACCAAAATGCGCGCTCCCCGAAAGGTCAGCACAGGCGTCGTGGATCCCCGAGATGACCGCACGTTCCACCCCACATGGATGCGATCGCCTCTCTCTCGATCTACCGCCTCCCTTACCGTAAGGCTGAAGCGGTTCGCGGGCAAAGTGTTGCGCAAGGTGCCGTCGTATTGTTTCTTGCAAAGGTGCAGAAGTCGCCCGTCACCAACGTTGCGCACCGTAGCAAGAGGATCACCGCCAGCCGCTATCTCATCTCCCTGCGAAACGTGGTGAGATTTTGACGATGCAGCAGTCGGGGTTCATCGATAGATGCGGGGATCCCTCAGCAGTGGAAAAGGAGGCCTACGATAAGAGCAACTCTAACAAGATTTTACCTATATGGCCTCCCAATCCTAGTTTTTTGGAAAAAGATGAAAAACACTAATCCAACAAGCACCTATATGACCTCCCAATCTTTGGGCATGTGAAAAAATCTCTCCATCACGCGTATATTTCCGCACTCCCGTCGCTCTCCTATCCCATGCGCATGCAGCTTCGCGCGCGACGACGGAACTTTCTGCCGCGGAAGGTTCTGCCGCCGGTCCAGGCATCGCTCCCCGACGGCCACTAGTCAACAATAGTCGTCGCCGTGACGGAAGGCACGCGCGGATTGCTTCGTCCGCGTCGATGTCTCCGATTCGCGATTCCTCAATTATAGCCGATTCCCCGGTCCTCCCGATCGTCTTCGCGCGGATGCCCGCCGTGCTCGAGTTCCTCTACGGGCAATCCGAGAAGGCACCCACCGATGAAGATAGCTTCTAGCGGTGGCGGCCTGGACGATCACTTGCTCTCGGCTCCGATGACGGAACAGCACACGCAGCTAGCACGCGCGCGCGATCGGTGGATTGTTTTATTCACGGTGTCTCTGCTTTTCGAGCGAGGTGTGGTGCCGTGGCGGTGATCCAGAAGCTAATATTAGAATCGGTTCTACACTTCTATTTAGCAATGCGAATGGAGCTCATCAGCTTTCTATGCATGCTCAAACTGCATGAAATTAAGCGAAGAAATCAGAGCTTGGTTTTACGTAGAAGATCGCCGGCGAGGAAGAGCAGAGGGAGGAGCGCGACTCCGCCAACGACCGGGCCCACTAATTGTTTGTGGGCCCAAATTTAATTATTGAGAGACAATTATAGGGTATGCTTGTTGGAGATTGGTAATTTTTTCCTACCCTATTTTTGTTTGGGAGTTCCTAAACTTATGTATATTGGGAGAAAAATTATAGGATACTGTTGGAGTTGCTCACTACCTTGAGGATCCCAACCCCCTCTCATAAGGAGGCGCTACCACGATTCTCACAGGAGAGAGGCCAAGCGGTCGAGGCGCCGCGCGCTGATTGTTGGTGCCAACTAGGTGGTTCGATTAGCGAGTAATAGCGTCTTGATCTCCTTGTTTCGTGTCATGAACCAGAATTGGGTCACCCCGAGAGTGGCTAGATGGGCCCGACACGGCAGCCGCCGGCTTTGAGAGGGGGCGGGCCACAGCTGCAAGGGGGCCGGGCGCCTTGCCGCCGCCGCCTTCCTCTCCGTCACGATCCCGAGTTTGCTTCATATTCAAGTTAGGATTATTTTAGGTAATTTTGGTGTGCAAGGGGATATCTCATCTATAAGGGAGACCCTTATTAGGAAAGAATAAATTAGGATATGCTTGTAAAAGGTATTCGATCGTATAAGGAAACCTTATAGAGATTCCTTAGATTACAAGTCCCACTAGTCGACTATATAAGCAAGAGGCATGTAATCTCTAGGGGATAACAAGCAAATAAAAAAATATCTTTTAAGCCTTCAATCTCTACTTGGCCACGAAGGCCGCCCCATTTTCACGCCCAGGGCGCGCCCCGACCCCGGCCTCGTCGGCGTCGGCCGCGCCCCCCCCTCCCGGCGGCTCCTCCCTCCACCTCGTTGCGGCTGCTGCTGGTCGCCACCGTGCGAGAAGTTGCAGCCCCGTCACGCCATCTCGGAAGCTCCAGCGGTCGGCGAACCGTGTCAATTCCGGCCCAATCTGGCGGAATCGGCGGTGATATCGGGAGACGGGGCGATTCCACCACCCGTGGCTTCGAGATGAAGGAGTTCACCGCGGCGGCGAAGGCGCTCCTCGGCGACAACTTGGCGCTTTGGATCGGCCGGCGCCGGCGACATGGAGCTCGTCTTCGTCACATGGAGTGCGTGCGCATCACCTCGAGGACCCCCCGCGAGCCGCGGCGACCAAGCCGGAGGACAGCCATAGCCGCCCGCGGCCCAGCGCGAGTGTCGGCGGGGCGGCGCCACGGCCGCCCTCCACGCCCGCGGCTCGGCGTCGGCTCCGACCTGCCATCCTCCGGCTCGAAGGAAGATGGCGCTGTACATGGCGCTGCCCGCCATCGGCGTCACTCGGCGACGCTGCGGCACCGGCTGACCTCTCCTCTCCGCGACACACTGCGGCCGCGCGGGACTCCCAGCGAGCGGCGTCACCACGCGGCGCCCTGCCCCTTCACCGGCGCCACCAGGCGCGCTCTGTACGGCCGCCACCCGCCCCCGGTACGTCGCGCCACCCGCGGCGCGCCGCCCTCCACTTTCGTCCGCGGCGCTTGCAAGTCGGGGAGTTGGCGGAGCCGGCGACCCGACCTGCGGATTACGCCAAAAGCGGAGCTCTTCTTCGAGCTCAACGGACATCGACTTGGGACTACTACGTGAGGTTCTGGCGCCTTCCACCTCACCCGGTCGCTGGCTGCGATGCGGTACATCGACGCTGCCCAAGAAGAAGTCCCCGCTCGAGTGGGGCGAAGTTCACAGTGCCTGCGACATCACTTCGCCCGCCCGCATTACCTCGGCGCCATGGGGGCATACGCGCCTTCCCGTGGGGGCAAGCCGGACGACTACATCAACGCCTTTGAGGTCTATGCTTCACGCATGGATTTTGAGGGACGGCGCCACCGTGTCGACCTCTTCGTCGAAGGCTTGCGCACCTCGCTGCGGGGACGGCACTTTCGAATGGTTTGAGCCCCGTTCGATGGAGGAGGCCATTGACCTCGCCCGCGGTACAGCGATGACGAGCCGGACGACGCGCCGAAGCCGGGCGCCGGCAATGGCGCCGCCAACGCCGACCACCATTAGCCTGCACCGGCAACATCGGCGAGCGACATCATGGCCGCCCCGTTGACTGCATACCAGGCCAGCAAAGTCACCGGCCCCATTGCTATGGGCGACATCGATGGCTGACGTCGGCAACATGATCACGGAGCTGCACCCGGCCGCGGCGACCAACAAGGCTTGGGATCATCTCAACGCCATCCGTGCGAGCTACGGCGCCCGAAGTGGAGCCTCCACTATGGCATTGTGAGGTACTTCCACGCTACTACATCCCGGCGCCCGAGCTTCTCTAGGACTTCATCTTTGGGGAGAGCGTTCGTTTGCATGGGCGTGGCGATGGGCTTCCACCTCCCCAATCGTCCCGGGAGGATCGGGCGTTCGGCAAAGCGTCCTTCTTCTCCGCCCACGCCCAGGCGCAGTGGATCGAGGGTGCCACCGTCCTCCTCTTCGACAACAGCGGCGGCGTCTTCTTTCGCATTGGGAGCGTCACCGTCGGTTACGGCATGGGCCTTGAGGGAGATCCGGTAGGGCGCCCGTGAAACGCGCCCGGCGACCTACTCTCACGGCTGCCTCCTCGACTTCACCTCCTTGCCGCCCGCGTCGATCCGTCCGTCCTACTGGCGGCAGCTCCATGCTAAGGTAGGCGATCTTTGGCGACCTCCGTCTCCTCGCCCGACCCGCCCGGATGATCGAGCTTTCCGGGACCCTCGGCGCTTCCGTCATGCGCCGTGCATGGGGCGGAACGTCCCTTCGTCTGACCCCGGTGAGCTTCAAGTTCAGCATCTACGCCGTGCGACCTCCATCTTGACTTACCATGCCCGACAAGGGCGCCCGATGCATGCGCAGCGGCGACAGCGACAAGTCGCGGTCCTCTCGTCTTCTGCCGGGCTGGAGTAGTCACCTCCCGTCGGGCTGCCCTTACGCCCCTCACGTGGTGGGTTGGGCGGCCTGCGATGGACCATACCGCCTCGTCGAATGGTGGGGAGATGTCATGAACGAGTGGGCCACCCGAGAAGTGGCTAGATGGGCTGACACGGCGGCGGCCGGCCGAGGGGGGGGAGGCGTCGCGCCAAAGGCGGCGCCCTTGCCGCCACCGCCTTCCCTCTCCGCATCGATCCGAGTTTGCTTCATATTCAAATTAGGATTATCTTAGGTAATTTTTGGTGTGCAAGGGGATATCTCATCTATAAGGGGAGACCCTTATTAGGAAAGAATAAATTAGGATATGCTTGTAAAAGGTATTCGATCGTATAAGGAAACCTTATAGAGATTGCTTAGATTACAAGTCCCACTAGTCGGGCTATATAAGCAAGAGGCATGTAATCTCTAGGGGATAAGCAAGCAAATAAAAAAATATCTTTCGCCTTCAATCTCTACGCAACCACCGCCGCCCCGCCCCCGCGCCCGGCGGCCCCCGCTTGCCCGCCGCCGCCGCGGCCCCCCCGGCGCGCCGGCCCGACCCACCGCCCCCCCCCGGCGGCTCCTCCCCTCCACCTCGTTGCCCGAGCTGCTGCTGCGTCGCCGCCGGCGAGAAGCTGCAGCCCGCACGCCATCTCGAAGCTCCAGCGGTCGGCGAACACGTGTCAATTCCGGCCCAATCTAGCCGAATCGACATTCGCAAAAAAAAAAAAAAGCGTCTTGATCTCCTTCGCCGGGGAGGGCTGAACTGATTGTATAACTCTGTTCCCCTAGTGCGTCATTAATTTGCGGTAGCGTCGTTGTAAATTAAACTATTTTTCTGCTTCATATAAAAGATGCGCAAAGCGTTTTGCGTATTCGAGAAAAACGTGTTCTTTGTTATTGTTGATTTTCCAATTAGTGGAACAAAGCCTCGGTAGCAGTTGATTGCCCATGATTAAAGCACAATCTAGTGATAGTTGAAAAATCAGAAGCTAAAACATATATCCGATCCTAGCCGTTGAGCTAGCTTTCAAAAAAGATGAAAAGCTAGCATATGAGAAAACAAACTAAAACTAAAAAGTAGGTTGAGAACAACTTTTCTATTTTTATGTGCTGAGAAGTTAAGATTTATTATAAAAATAAATAAACAAAAGTCAACGGTTAGAGGCCAAAAGCCAGAAAATCTGCTTTAGAGCCAAAAGCTAAAAAAAAATATAGCTCAAACAAATAGCCCTGTCTGTGTAGGCTGAAGTTGCCGCGGTCTTGCAGCATACACGGCCTTAAAAATCAGGACGCGTCAATCTTACATGATGCACGGATGTTCTCCTCAGATGACCAAATCAAATCTTTAAACTGGACTCGCTCAATCAGGCCTTGACTTTTTGCAAAGAAGTGCAATGAAATTTGTGGCTCTAGGTCGTAAGCAAAGATCGATAGCTTAGCTCCTATATATCTATTAGCTTGAAATCGATCGTAGCACACAAACTCAGTGAAACAAATAGCACTAGATTTTTTTTTTTTCTCCTTTGATGATAGCTGTTGTTCCCCAAGGTTCCGCAAGAGACAAGCGGTATAAGACCCTGAAGTTTTGGTTGGCTTATGCTCCGGCTTCTCGATCTCTATGTAATGCAGTAACAAATTATTTTATTCTCTCATATTAAAATAAATTGGGAGTTGATAAAGTCATTTATATTTTTTATCAGCTCTGGCTCCTTCAGTGCAATGTATCAAAGTATGGGAGCTATTTGGAGCCTCATGCCAAACGGGACATAGAGTAGCAAGCTGACGTATCATATATTTAACTGGTCAAGTGGAACTGATGTAATGTGCTATACGGTCAGGTCTACTAGTTTCAGGCATCAATTGCCAAGAAAAGAATGTGTTATACTCATGAAACCCTCATTGAGACTGGCCTAAGTGATTTCTTCGACCGGAAATAAATTAATTGCAATGATACAATGCCGAACACACCTTCTCATTGAAACATTATCTTGCGGCGCGAGCTAACACATGACCTGAACCAGGTATATATCGATCGCGCGCTTGACTTTTGGTGCCTTGTAGAAATATGTGTTAGCTCACAAAGTAATTTCAAAGGGATTACATGGTAAGGCCAGGGCATGCAGACGTATTGTGGATAATGAGATTTTTTTAATATATCTGTGGATAATAAGATTGAGAGTGGTTACGGACTCGATCTTCTCACGCTGACCAAGAGAATAGAAAACATCATACAGTACACGTCTATAAGTACCAGCTCATTAACTTCAATAATGAGCAACGAGACATATATTGGCCAAAAAAATGGCACTCTGTTCTTCTATGCGTTCTCATTTGGCGCTGCTACTTTGCTTTTGCATGCTTTTATCGGGGAGTAAATGGACGATCTCGCAAGGTAAGCACACCTGCTAATAGTTCGGTCGTCGTCACTAGCTATATATAATCTTGTATATAGCTTAATCCAGGTTTGTTAAATCTACACATGTATGTTTTGTAGATTTATATTGTATATCTAGGCGATGTGAAACATGGGCACCCTAACGATGTAATCGCTTCGCACTATGATATGCTCACCACTGTTCTTGGAAGGTATACTTTCTAGTTCCTACATATATGACCCCTATGGATTATGAATTTCCTATTACTTGTTGATTTTTATCAACCCTGATTGATGAACTATTATCTAGTTCTCCATTATTTACTATCATATATAGATTTACATAGTTATTACGTGTTGTTTACTCGCTAAGAGATCTGAGTATGTTGTATATCCATGGAACCTCTGAAATTTCAGCAAGGAAGATACTCTGGACTCCATCATCCACAACTACAAGCATGGCTTCTCAGGTTTCGCAGCAATGCTTACTGAAGACCAAGCTAAGCAGCTTGCAGGTCAGGTGTTTCCGTCTGTAGGCTCAAGCATAACAAGACTTTACAGCAGCTATAGCCTGTAGAGACCAGGAATATCAGCGAACTAACCGCTCTGTCTTGGCTAACCCAACAGAGTTTCCAGAAGTCATCAGTGTCGAACCAAGCAGAAGTTACACAACGATGACCACTCGAAGCTGGGACTTTCTTGGTCTGAACTACCAAATACCCAGTGAGCTTCTCCAAAGAAGCAAATATGGAGAGGACGTAATCATCGGGGTTGTCGACACCGGTTAGTAACAAATGTTTTAGTGTATAAAACTACTATTTCCATCTAAAAATACTTGCGTTGTAGTTTTATCCAAGTCAAATTATCTTAAGTTTTACCTGATTTGTTAGAAAAAAATAGCCAATACTCTCAGGCCTCCTTAATTTCCGGAGTGATAAACGTCATAAAAAGTCAAACAAAATCAATTTTGACTGTTACTTTCTCTTACTATTTATTATGATATGTTAAAGAATCAATACAATAATCTAAGAGACATATTTAAATACACATCCATTGGTACAAGTTACATATATATACTAAACTTGTATATAATGTGAATGATTTGTTGTTCAGAGTTTGTATAAGTTGACTTTTCTTTGTTTGAGATATGATTATTAGATTCATCATGTAACATATTTTCTCAGTTAGTTATTTGTCATTTTTTTTTGAAAGGGCGACAACTTTGCCGTGATTTCTATTAGATGAATAAAGGAAAAGGCAAGTGGCAACCCAGTTTTTTTACGAAAACCAGGCGGAAAAACACTACAATTATGCTTTGGGTGCCATACTCCATTTGCACACCTAGGTACCAAGTCAACTCAACTCGGCCACAACTAGCGTCCACTCAACTCCTTGCCTGGTCGGATTGGGACATCGACACCTCAACCCCTCGGTCGGATTGGGACATCGACCACGAGCAACCACTTGACACCACTAAACTCGGTCGGATTAGGTCATTGACACGAGCCACCACTCCACAAAAGCTCAAACAAAGACTACCGGTTGGTTGGATTAGGACATCAACACGGCACAACACCACTCCAAGGGACCCCGAAAAGAAAAAAGGTCTACTCCTACTCCACCACAAGCAAAACCCACATGGCACAAAGAATGTAAACGAGCGAACTTGGCCCTACCACGAGACATCCCGACCAGGTCCAATACAACGACACCCGTCAAGAAGGTTACGACGTCCGAGGAGGGCAAGGTTTTTACCGGTGGAGAATGCGGGGAGGTGTGACGCCCTCAACGGGGGAGAACGGCACCCACGCAGTGTCGTCATCGCTAGGCTTTAAGCCCAAATTACCCACAACACGGACATCGGTCAAGATGTCGAGTCCCCGCTAGACATCAGAGTCGTCGTTGCCATACCTGCAGAGGCCACACCGGAGAGATTGACGCGCTGGCCACGCAAGTAGCCGTAAAGCTGCGCCATCAACTTCGCCAATCGAGGCGACATGTGAAGACCGGCCTCCCCACCGTGCACGTCCACCGCCACACACCACACCACCGCGCCCGACCACCGGGGCCATCGCCGACCTGCCCATAAGGTACCCGACCGGGGCCCCCCCGCACTGCCCCAAAAGGCGCCTAGGTCTCCGGCCCACACAACAACCGTCCCCGCGACGGTAGTCAAGCCAATGGGGAGGGACGACATGGATGAGGACCACCACCCCCCCAACGCCCGGCAAGCACCCGATCCATCGCCACCGAGTGGCCACCATCAAGAAGGAGGGGGCAAAATGGAGAGGGGAGCCCCCCTCCGTTGTACCACCCCTCAGATCCGTCGGCCAGCCTCAACGGAGTAGGATACCTCCACTAGGCTCGGTACCGCAGCGGCACCACGACGGCACCACAAACGAGCCCCAGCCATGGCCGACACCACCGCTAGCCAGCCAATGCGAAGAAGGAACCACGCCACCACCGGGACCAACCGATGTGGACCGGTGCCCTTGCCTTGCGCCGTGCGGACACTGCGTGGTCACGGCACCTTCCACCACCAACAATGCCCACAATCCACAACACCAGCGGTCGCGCCTCCCACCGGGCCGAAGGGGTGTGCGACCACCACCGCCGCCTTTGCCGCCTACGCCACCGTGCGGCTACGCCGCTACCCACCACCACGTCTACGTGCGGCCAGCCGTGATCCGCTCGAGGGTGCCGGATCCGCCAAGCATGGGGCTGGATCCGGCCGCCGCCGTGTCCACCCACGGGAGCACCATGGGAGTGAGGGACGAGGGAGAGGAGAAGAAGACCCAAATACCGTCCTTGCCCTCTACTAGATAGCCGGCGTCAAGCCGTGCGGCCGGGGATGAGGGGTTCAAAGGGCGGGGCTCGGCGGCGGGGGAGGGGAAGCGGCACCGCCCGGTCGCCTGTGGAGGGAGAGCGGCGCTGGGGTATGAGAAAAAAGATCTAGTACTAACTGTTCTTTTAGTTATTTATCATAAATGGTTATAGTTTCCTCTATAAATTTGATCAAAAGATAGACGCGTACAAACAATTTTCTCTCAGGCACATGCATGTCTGTGCAGGTGCAAATGTTTCACTATGCCAGAAATCACTATATGTGACACTTGTTAACCGCTATTAGCGACATGTTTTTCGTGCGTCACTCTTTTTTTAAATCGAGATAAGGGCATATATGTGACCCGTGTTTACGCGTCACTAATAGTAAAAATTTGTGACGCGTATTGAGAACACGTGTCACCGATAGTAGAAAACGCGTCACTAATAATATTAACAAGCGTCACTAATAATATTAACACGTGTTTTGCTGATTTACGGCGGGTACTACTAATATCATGAATCTATGGCTCACAAGTACCTTCTCAGTAAATCAGCAAAACACAAAACATAGTCGAGCATAGCAGTCTGATTAATGGCTATCTAACACAACATAACCTCTGTATTTGACAGCAAGTTAACTGAAACAGCCATAGAAATGGTCCAAGTTAACTGAAACACGAACAATTGAAATTGGGATGATATATATATGGGAGCAATGGGTGATGGATAGGTAAGAAACAGAGCAGCAAACCATTCTTATCTGTATTACTTATAAAAAAATGTGTAGGCGGAGAGAGCCATGAACACGGACCACTACAGGGTACAAATTGCAAAAGCACCTAATAGTTTTATCACTAAATTGAACAAATTAATCTTTCTTGAGGCCCATGAACAAGGAGAGAGAGAGCCTAGAGCAGCAGCTTACCGTGTGGCTGGACCTCATGATGGGGCTGTGCATGAGCAAATCACCCTCCCCTCACACGGAGGCGGTGCTGGTGCTGGGTGTGACGCTGGGGCGGGGCTGATGTGAGGTTGGTAGCACGCCCGGCCGGAGCTGGCAGTGCCGAGATGGGCGGTGGCGACAATTTGGGAGGCGCCGAGATGGGCGGCGGCGACCCGAGATCTAGACACGGGCGCGGGTCTGAGACAATGAAGATCGGGGCTGCAGGTGTCAGGGTGGGGGCTGCCTTCCTCGACTGACCGTTGGCGATGGTAGGATTTGGCGGCGTATGGAGCGGTGGAGGGGGCGGCGGATGGCGGAGACCCGGCAGATGGACTGGCGGGTGGGACCCAACGGAGGCGGACGGTGGAGACCTAGCGGATGGACCTGGACGGGTGGGACCCAGGTTCGCGATGAGCCTCGGCCCGCGGCAGGCAGCCCAATTTTCCAACCAAGTGATACGTGGACGCGTATTAACAACATGAGTCCCGCCGGTATCGGTACTGCATTCTGTGGACGCGGCTAAATAACACGGGTCACAAACTTATCTCCGACGCTGCGTCTACTACGAAGAAGAGTCAGCGTATGTATTACTATCGCGACACGTGTAAAGAAAAATGCATCACTCAAATTATCAGTGACGCGGTTTTTCAACATGAGTCAAAGATAAGTGTTACTATCTGTGGCGACGACGTAGAAAATATGTGTCACTGAATTTATCCATGACGTGACTAGATGACCTGCGTCACCGATATTATATTATCGCGACGCCAAGTGCGTCCTAGACCATTGGCAAATTTACACCGTGTCGCGTTTTTCATTTCATGTCACTAATTGAGGCGTCACCGATGGCGATTTCTGGCATAGTGTTGTTTATATTGGAGTAACGCCAAGGATCCTTATCCCGCTATATATGGTGCATTTGCTGCGGGTATCCGGCGGAGTCGAGGAGCTTCAGGCGGACGAAGGGTACGGGCCGGTACCGCCACGGTGGAAAGGTGTGTGCCAGGTCGGAGAGGGCTGGGGCAGCAACAAGCTGCAGCAGCAAGATCATCGGGCGCTTCGCTTCTACAGCACGGGCATAGCCGAGGAAGAACTCAAGATCGACTACACTGTGCCGCCTCGGGGCGCCAACGCCACGCACGCGCCTACGGTGTCAACCGCGGGATCCGCCGTGGAGGCGGCTAGCTTCCACGGCCTCGGCGAGGGCACGGCGCTGGTGGCGCGCCCGGGGCCCGCCAGACGCGGTGTACAAGGCCGTATGGGGACAGCGCCGCGGGGCAGGAGCGGCCAATACAGCCACCTTGCTCGCGGCCATCGATGATGCCATCCATGATGGGGTAGATGTCCTATCACTCTCCCCTCGCCAGCGGGAGAACTCATTCGGTGCCCTGCCCGCCGTTCAGAAGGGATCACCCGTCGTGCACGCCGCCCGGCAACTTTGGGCGGCGTCCGCGGTAGTCCAAACACTGCTCCCTGGGTCATCACCGCGGGGCGTAGCCAGATTGATCGTTCGTTCCCGACCATGATAACGCTGGGAAACAAGCAACAGATCGTGGTACGAAACATGTACAACAACCGATAACTCACCATTCATGACTTAATGCCTATATATATGCTGATCTTGAGCAAGCTCGATCTGCTCATTTATTTTGCAGGGTCAATCCCTGTACTACTATGGGAAGAACTCAACGGGAAGCAGCTTCAAACCTCTTGCATTTGGAGGCCTGTACGATACGTCCCTTGTTCTTCTTGGCTGCTAGCTTAATTTGTGTGAATTTTCCAAAACTGATCCGCCAGGCTCAACCTGTTCCTTGCTTGTTAGCTGCACCGCCGATTCTTTCAACGGCACGGACATGAGAGGCCAAATTGTGCTCTGCGCATCCTACATTGCATCACTGCTTGCACCTTTCCCAGTGGCACTAGAAAACGTCCGGAACGCCGGAGGCTCTGGTCTCATCTTTGCTCAATACACCATGCATATCGTCGATGCGACAGCTGATTGTGGAGGCATTCCATGTGTTCTTGTGGACTTGACCACTGCCCTTCAAGTCTTCAAATACTTGACGGACGCAAGGTGAATTGCATTCTTCTCGACGTGCTTTCCTGATGAGTGTTAACATTTGGAAACGCGGAGGCCCTGTTACTGATAACCTTCAGTTCAAGCAGCTCTCATATGGCCATGATCGAGCCAGCGCGCACCATTACTGGTAAGGAGGCACTGGCTCCAACCATCGCAGACTTTTCCTCAAGAGGTCCATCCATCGACTACCCTGAAGTAATCAAGGTACATAGAAAAGAAAACATAGCTTTCACTAGCTACTGAACCATATTACGCGTACTGTCATCTCACGGCAGTCTTTCCTTCCTTAACAGCCTGACATCGCAGCACCAGGAGCCAGCATCTTAGCAGCCAGGAAAGATGCATACGTATTTGGCTCAGGAACATCTATGGCAACACCACACGTGTCAGGCATCGTAGCGCTGCTCAAGGCATTGCACCCAAGTTGGTCCCCTGCTGCACTAAAATCAGCCATCATGACAACAGGTAACAGTCAGAATTCAGAACACTATCTAGTTCTAATCCATGTGAAGCTTGTCTGGTCTAACACATTTTTTGCGTGGCTGAAGCATCTGTAAATGATGAACGTGACATGCCAATACTGGCACAAGGATTGCCCAGAAAGATCGCTGACCCATTTGACTATGGAGCGGGGCACATAAACCCGAATAGGGCAGCTGATCCTGGACTCATTTACGACATTGATCCTAATGATTACAACATGTTCTTCGGCTGCAGCTTCAAGAAATCTGTACGATGCAACGCAACAATGTTACCTGGGTATCACCTGAACCTACCATCCATCTCCATTCCAGATTTGAGGCAGCCAATTACTGTGTCGAGAACAGTCACAAATGTTGGTGAGGCCGATGCAGTTTACCATGCTGCAATAGAAAGCCCAGCTGGAGTCAAGATGGACCTTGAACCATCTGTTCTTGCGTTCAATGCCACAAACAAAGTTATCACATTTCAAGTGAAGTTATCACCTCTCTGGAGGTTACAAGGGGGATTACACGTTTGGCAGCCTTACTTGGTACAGTGGCGAAAAGACGGTGCGGATTCCGATAGCAGTCCGAATGTCGCTTTATGATTTCTATGCGGATGTTGCATGAACACGGATAAACATGGTGGAAATATCATAGGGTTATTTTAGTTTTCTGAAGGAAATATAATTCTGTGCTTGGCAATACAGGAAAATAAGAGATGCAACTTCCACTACCATACATAGGATTATCTTCCTTTCTGAAGGAAATATAATTGTGTTCTTGGCAATACAGGGAAACAAGAGATGCAACCATTGTGGTTGTAGTTGTTTTTCTTCTTTGAAATATAGCCGAACATCATCACTATTGTATGGACTAAATCTAGTTTGTGTTTAATACACAACTCTCATAACTATGTGAAAGACTGAAAGTATACATGTTCTGTTACAAACACACGTTTCATTGAGAATATAATTTGTGTACCATTGCAATAGCTTAGCTAGCTGGCTTATGATCCAATGGTAGGTCTGTCCAAATTGGGACACTACTGGATTCGAACCCCTGGTTGTCACACCTTTTTCTAGAATTTTTTCTAGAAATTTTTAGGGTACAGAACGCTTGCGTGCGTGTTAAGTTGGTACTACTCTTTTTTTTTTGCGTACTGGAGGCAATAACCTCCCAATCTCTTCTTTGTCTGTGTACGGACGTGTGTGTGTATGCGTGTGGTTTGAGTGGGAGTGTGTGGGTTATGTGTGTCCAAGTTGTACCCGATTGAGATATGTGTATTTGTATCCTAATGATTGAGATAATTCTGTACTAACCATTCCCATTCATACAACCCCTTTATTTGTGTATATTCATAAGCTAGTGGCACCTTTCAGCTACCCTAGCCCTCGAGTCGTTCCCCTGCTCGGGCGGCACCTGGCCACCCCAGCCAGCCCGCCCCATCCTCCCTCACCTCGCTATAACCGGAGGGGAGGGGGCGCCCCTCCTCAGGAAGGGGGGGCTTTAGGCTCTTTATAGGGGAGAGGCGGGGTGGGGCTTCCTCGGAAGACCTCCACGATGGTGGATGCTTTCGCGGTGATTCTGTTGTCTCGAGGCCTCGATCCGGCGTCATGGTGGCGGATCGGCGGCCTGGTGATCTCGCGGTGCGGTGGCGTCCTTGCTGGTTAGTGGGCGGTGGGCGGTGACTCTCCCATGTCTCGTCATCTTGGCGGTCGGTGCGGCGAATCTAGCCTCCCCGGATACGGATCCATTGCTCTCACTCTTTGGATCGTCGGTGCTCCTCTTTCTCACCTTTGTATGCGCCTCGGGCGGCCAGCGAGGCGGACTGATCCTCGGGTTGAGATCCGCCTTGAACTGCTCTCACTACGGTTCAGCGCCCTCGGCCCGCGACTTTGTTGTCTCTCGGGCGGCGGGCTTCTGGGGGTGGCGGGGCGGCTTTGCCGTAGTCCGGAAAATAGGTGGCCCGGTGGTCGTGGTGCTGACCATGGTTCTCGGATGAAAATTTTGCTCGATCTTCGACCCGAGTGGTGGCAACGATGGTGCTATGGTGCATCGTTCTCCTTCTTGAGGAGTTGCCGTGAGAATCTCAGCCTCTAAAGATTGCTTTAGGTGAAACCGAAGAACTGATTTGTTGGTTCGGGCGGCGGCAGCATCTTGATGTTGCATTAAGCACTAGGGAGTCGCTGAGGAGTCCTTGCGAGGGCGATTTTGGTCTGTGGTGGAGGGATGAAGAGAGCTGACCCGAACATCATGTTTCTAAGTAGACATGTGATATGACGGATTGGTGTTTGCACGAAATTGCTGCAAGATTGGAGCAGGAGCGAAGAAGATTGAAGCTTATGCGAAGAAGAAGATTGAAGCTTATTCTTCTAGTTTTCTTGTTTTGTTTTTAGCTTTTTTTTTTTTCTCGTTTTATGTAATCTCTCGTATGAGGTTTAGAGTATAAGAACTCTCATAACGTTTTTTTTTCCTACTAGCAAATATGCCCGTGCGTTGCAACGGGAGAAAAATATCAAACATTCATGAAATTGAGAAAATAAGAAGCAAATGATACCAATACAATCAAAGGAACTACAACAACATTATTCACAGAACGAAAGAAAGCATCGCACCAGCCACATATCGTGCAAGTTTTCTAATTGCAGATACAGAATAAGAAGACAATGTGTTGATCAATGATGCTACGCACCGATTGAATGATTAGATGACCATGGAAGTAGTGACCAGAAGATGATGTCGTCGTTTTTTCCCCCACCAACATCCAGCAGATTTGCCGCAGCACCCATGGAGATGCCCCTCTTGAGCACGAGATCCTTGACGAGCTGCTCCTCCATGAACAGCTTGGTGGTCAATCTCCCACTTCTTGTAGCCCTGGATCTTCTTGAGCCTGAAGAAGTCATCGCGCTTGAGCTCGTCAAGCTCCCCTTGATGTAGCTGATGGTGTTCTCGACCCAAGGCTTGACGACGTTTTGACGCAGTGATTGGTGGTCTTGATGGCCTAGTCGAGCGTGAGGAAGGAAGTCTGCAGCAAGGCGAGCTCGACGCGAGCGTGTACTACACAATTAATGTCCTGCTCCTCGACTGTGATTGATCACCTCCCTTGCGTTGAATTGATATCGTTCGTCGATGTCAACTCGACTTGAATACTTGATAGTCGTTGATACTGCTCCACACCCACAGTTGCAGGGCTCCAGGCTCTCTGATCCAGCTGCACTGCACCACCACCCCGTCATCTCGAGCGTCTTCCTCCCTATCTCCCAGGGAGCTTCGTTTGGACGCTTCTGCTGGTACGCAGTCGCCAAGCCCCAGAACCCAGGTTATTACCGATGCCTGGGGATCAACGGAGGATCGGATCCATTAAGAATGTCGGTTGCTAATCCAGAGAGAAGAACACCGCTGGTTGTTCGTGGGTCAAAGCTCGTCGCATCTATGTTTGTGCACGCACGATCACGTACTTAATTCAAATGAGCGTCTCCGTCCTCGTGTTCTTGTCTCTGGACGCGGACAGAAATTTTCCTTCTTGCGCCGCCGCCTTGGGAAGATAAGCAGCCGCAGCTAGTACTACTGCGCCGTGGGGAAGCCCGCCGGGCTTGCTGGGCTGGCCGCATCGCCGATGAGGACTGCGGAGCGGGATGGCCTGGCCTGGCCTCGCTGCCGTGAAGCGATTGGAGGCGGACAAAGCCGGGTAGCGAAGGTTTGGTTTTGTGGACGTTGGACCCCGTAAGGCGTGGCAGAGACAGACTCGGTGATTAAAGGCTGGACGAACCGGAAGGGTGGACGACGGAAATTTTCTCTCTTTATTAGTATTATAGTAGGTATAGATATATATCCACTTGTGCATATAGAGGCCGGATTAAAAAATATTGTACATCTAAAAAATCCGTCAGTATCCCGACATTGGGTACGGTGGTGGCGCCTCTGTACCATCTTAACGTTTTGTTTGCTCTATGTATCCATGTCGCATTTGTTCAGTCGAGTCACTCAACTCAGCTTGAGTGATTTTACTATAAATGCTAGTGTTGTATCTGCGCTGTACTACGAGAACTCCATGGGTCCTTTATTGTGTTAACCTACACAGCGTCGATGTTTTTTATTTAGGAATAAAAAGTATTTCAGCCTTAGCATTTACCTGAATGCCTACAGCTTAAACCATTACAAGCAGGGGCTAAGCCCAGAGATCCGCTATATATGCCATCAAATCCTAACCAAAGTCTGAATCTTAACAAACGACCTTCGCAACAGCTTACTGACAACCAAGCTAGGATACTGAAATTCAACTAAGGAAAACTGAACAGAGACTCAAAATGCAACATGAGGAGAAGAATTACATTCCTTTTTTTAGATAATGGAATTGTTGACACCCAAAAATGTCCAAAGAAAGTTCAAGTGTCATAGATGAATTATAATGATGGTTTGGCGGCCTCTCCGGCAATTCCCCGACCTCTCCCCGGCAGCTCGCCGACCTCTCCGATGTCTTGACGACCTCGGCCGTTATGTCGTGTCAAGATATACAAAGTCATCCACAGGAGGCAGGAGCATATTCCGTACACGGGGTCTAGGCGCTGAGCATTGATTTCTAGGCGTTGGAGGACAAATCGGATTTGCATGTGTTGGCGCCGAAGAAAGGAAAGTAAAATCAGATTTGTTTATTCATTGATATGAATGCAATGGAAAGGCAAGAAGAGACGGAGAGCAGCAGTATTCGGTTGAAGGTCACGTGAAAGAGACGTAACCAAGTTATTCATTTGGTTAATTAATCAAGTGCTGGTCGCGATGCTAAGAATAGGCTTCACAAACAAGGCAGTCCAGATATGGCACGCTTGAATCAGTTCGGTTTTGGAATTGGATTGGCTGATATGCGTACAGCTAGGCTAGCCGAACTAGACCAAGACTCGTGTTCAACTATTTTCTACCGGGAAGACCAGCCGCCCTATCTATCTATATCTATAGATAAAGAGAGAAAATTTCAGTCCCACCTTTTTTTCACCTTTTTCGCCACCGTTTTCTGCCTCTTTTTTTTCACCTTTTTGTACATACATTTTTCTCTGCCTGCCTCCTCCTACCGTGAGTTCCCTGCCTGCCTGCTCTCCACGAGTTGTATGCCAGATCGCTCCCCAGCCTCCCACAGTCCGTATAGGATCTGAGCCTGGCGCGGAAGGGATGTATGGATGTGAAATAAACGAGCTTTTTTGCTGGGCCGCCGGCAGGCGCCCCGCGCCCGCCCGTGTACGGCATCGTGTGGAAGGAAATCAAGTTAGGGATCCATCCGTCCAACACCGCACCAGCCAGCCAGAGGTAGACGAAGGCGGATTGGATTGACGGATCAAGCATGGCCAGGGGCACATCGCACATTCCCTCAGCCATCCAAATCCATGGCGGCAAGCAAAAGCACAACAGAGGAGAGCGAGAGGTCAGGACTCCAAATCCATGGCGCCAAGCAATCTTTTTCTGCCTGCCTCCTCCTACCGTGAGTTCCCTGCCTGCCTGCTCTCCACGAGTTTGCGCCGGATCGCTCCCAGCATCCCACAGTCCGTATAGGATACGTAATAAAGCGAGGAATCCTTTCACGCGTGGCTTCCGTCAATCCATCCTACAAATACAACTTTGTCGTACGTACCGTCCTCACTTTGCATCGATCCATCTACGAGAACCTAGAGACCCAAGAACACAAGCACCATGGAGGCGGCAGACGGCAGCGCGTTTGGCGGTGGCGCTCCGCCACACAAAAGCAGCTGCGTCGGCGCCAACAAAAAGCGACCGTGGCAACGACAACCTTTCTGGGCTCTGTCCATATACACCGAGATGGCCTGGTGGCGGTGCCGACTAGCTCCCTGGCCCTTTTGGGCGCCCGCGTCATCACGGCGACCTTGCTGAGCTTCGTCCATGGGGCGCTCGCCGGCGACTCAGCGTCCGGCGGGGCGCTCATCACCTTCGCGTGCAGCGTCTGGCATCACGAGGTGGTCTTGAAGCCGGCGTACAGAGCCGACCGCCATCGTGAGTGCTTCAAGGCTAAGGTGCGCGCCATGGATTTTCAAGACAAAGACAAAGGTGTGTGTGCCTAATGTTCTTCTTCTACCTGCTTCGTCCGCCGTCGATCAACGCTTTAATACATGCCTGATAGATCCCTGTCGGCAGCAACCTTGTTATCCAATTTGCACTAAAAATCCACATGCATACACATATGCGGCTGGCAGAGGAAGCACAGTAGGAGATCAACAACTGGGTGTATTTGGGTAACAAGACCAAAGGACTCATCGCCGAAGGGGTTCCTCCCTTGGACGACGCCGAGATCGGCCTGATGCTCGTCAACGCCATATACTTCATCGGCAAGTGGGACAGGCCTTTCACCCAAGCGTTGTGGCCGCGCAATCGGCCGACTCTCGCTGCCTTGTGGCTGGGTGTGGTGCATTGCTACGCTGTCACCGGAGGCGGTTGCACCACTACGTCATGGGCGAGGAGGCCCAACGCGCGTGTGAGTGCTACCAGTTGCTCGATGCTCTTCTAAAATTCTTTTTGTGCGACTTCATGCTTTTCTAAATTTCTAATACTTTGGTTGTGCATAAAAAGCTTTGGTTTCTTCGGATGATCGGGTTGGATGGAGACAGATACCTAAGCGAAGCCAAATTTACTAATAATAAAAAACAAAACCTAAAACATCTAATTTGAAGAAGAATTGAAACACATTACACATCAATTAAAATAAGTATCGACCACAAGTCGTAAGAGTGACCATACAAACAATAGATTGTGTGTCCGTTTACCTAACGCGGGCATGTTTCCTAGTATATATAAAAAGGGTGACGGCGATTGAGACCCATCATCCAATCGACAAACAAAACCAATCTACTATTCTTTACCCTATTTTCTCTCTTCAACTTTCTACATGTTTGTTCATCGCTTGATCCGACAACCAATGATGACGCCCTACTGCTTGTCCCGGCCGACCCGATGGCGAAGCCCGTTAGGCTTAGGTGGTGCATGGGCACCGTGCAAAAAAAGAGATATGTAGCTTATTTTGACCATATAAATCGCTTCACTACTACACAAACGAAGTCTATCCTCGGATGCAAAATACACTACGATTCGATTCCCAACTAGAACCGGGATAAAGCTTCATTTCTCGGTTCACACCAACAACCGGGACTAAAGGTCCATGGGCGACGCGCCAAAAGAGACTCAACCGGGGCTAAAGGTCTCCAACGGTGGACTAAAGCCCTTACTCCCTGTTAGTGAGTAGAAGCTGGGAGTAATAGTTTGAGGTTTCTCCAGTTCTACGACTTACACAACCGACTAAAAGTTTTTTTTTAATCTGTGCGTACTAGCAACGTCCTTTTTCCACATAAGACCCGGGGTTTCTTCTTCTTCCCACCTGCGTCCTTAGCATGACATGTAGGAAAGCGTATATAAGGAAATACGTTTTCCCTTAATTACATATTTGTCATTCGATTATAATGCTTATAACTTTTGTGTTTTAAATCCGATTAGATTCGTTCTAGTTCTATTAGCCGTGTTTAACTTTAATACACGCGCTTCGTGTCATTCTTTTAACTAATTATAAGTGTTAAAATTTGAGTTTGATTTAATAAATTTGTAATTAACTAATAATATTTGGTGCATACGCCAAGCACGTAGAAAAATACAGATAATTCCAAAAATGACTAAAAAAACCTAGGATTTTTCGCGTGGGGCCATATTTTGGGTGTAAATGACCACAAAAAAAAAAAAAATTGAGGAAGTTTGGACATAGAAGCGAGCGACGTGCTTCACAATTAAGGTATATGGAACACTTAGGTTTCTCATGGTTGTGTGGCCCGTCTGCTTTGCTGCGGTGTGCTATCGGCCTCAAAATTTTTCTAGGCGTCTACATGGCATGTGTGAAGGCACCGCCAAGTTTGAGAATTTTTCTGGAATTGTTTGGTACTTTTCTCTCGATTATTTTAATTCTTTGCTTGCGACTTCTCGGTAATTATACGTTGAACTGCGACCACCCACGAAAAGACACGAACGGTTGCCAAACTTTTCCACAAGGTCTCTTGTGCCCTAGGAGGCAAAACTTGTGGAGGCGGTCTTGGGAATTATTGTGTTTTCAAAGTGTAATTCACCATATTTGGTCGCCGCAGCGTACGTGAAAAAAATACTGATAATTCAAAATGACTAAAAAACCTAGGATTTTTTGCGTGGGGCCATATTTTGGGTGTAAATGACCACAAAAAAAATTTGAAGAAGTTTAGACATAGGCGGGCGAGACGTGCTTCACAATGGTATACAAAACCTTTTACAGAACCCTATCCTTACACTTAGGTTTCTCATGGTTGTGTGGCCCGTCGCGCTTTTAAAGTGTGCTATCGGCCTCAAACTTTTTCTGAGGTGTCTATATGGCATGTGTGAAGGCACACGCCAAGTTTGAGAATTTTACGGAATTGTTTGGTACTTTTCTCGATTATTTTAATTACCGTAGCGACTTCTCGGTAATTATACGTTGAACTAACGACCACCCCGAAAAAGACACGAAATGGTGCCAAACTTTGCCGCAAGGTCTCTTGTGCCCTAGGAGGCAAAACTTGTGGAGAGCGGTGCAGAATTATTGTGTTTTCAAAGTGTAATTCACCATATTTGTCGCCTACGGCGGCGTGCGTAAAAAATCTGATAATTCCAAAATGACTAAAAACCTAGGATTTTTCGCGTGGGGTCATATTTTGGGTGTAAATGACCACAAAAAAATTTGAGGAAGTTTGGACATAGGCGGAGGGAGGCGTGCTTCCGCGATGGTATCACGGAACCTTTCACTTTGAACCTTATTCTTACACTTAGGTTTCTCATGGTTGTGTGGCCCGTGGCGGCTTTGCGGTGTGCTATCTTCCTCAAACTTTTCTGAGGTGTCTATATGGCATGTGTGAAGGCACCGCCAAGTTTGAGAATTTTTGAAATTGTTTGGTACTTTTCTCGATTATTTTAATTCTGCGCGACTTCTCCGGTAATTATCGTTGAACTGCGACCACCCCGAAAAGACCTAAAAACGGTGCCAAACTTTTGCCGCAAGGTCTCTTGTGCCCTAGGAGGCAAAACTTGTGGAGGCCGGTCGAATTATTGTGTTTTCAAAGTGTAATTCACCATATTTGGTCGCACGCTGCACGTAGAAAAATACGATAATTCCAAAATGACTAAAAAAAACCTAGGATTTTTCGCGTTGGGGCCATATTTTGGGTGTAAATGACCACAAAAATTTTTTTTTGAGGAAGTTTGGACATAGGCGAGCGGCGTGCTTCCGCAAAGGTATACGAAAACTTTCAACCGAACCCTATCCTTACACTTAGGTTTCTTATGGTTGTGTGGCCCGCGGCTTTGCGAGTGTGCTATCGGCCTCAAACTTTTTCTGAGCGCCTACATGGCATGTGTGAAGGCACCGCCAAGTTTGAGAATTTTCCTCGAATTGTTTGGTACTTTTCTCGATTATTTTAATTACCGCGACTTCTCCGCCAAGTATTATGTTTAATATCTACATAAAAATACATGAAACTATAAAATACATATTTTTCATTTGTGCATTAAAGAGAAACAATATGTAACATACATTTTTTTCAAAAAAATTGCCCAGTTAATAATTTACTATGCAATTAACAAAGGTTTACTATATATATAAATAGAATGTATAAAGAAAAAGTTAAAATGTGGTAGTGCGTGGCGGAAATAAAATTCACTTCCTTTAGTCTCGGTTGTCCTTAAGGCCCTGGACTAAAAGCCCAAAAATTTCCTTTGTCCCGCCTGGCCAGCGCCAAAATTAGCTTTAGCCCCAGGCGTCCTCAAGACCCGAGGCTAAAGGTCCCAACCTTTAACCCCGGTTGTAGTCTACAGCCGGGAGAAAGGGGAAGGTTTGTCCCGGTGATTCCCAAAACCGGGACCGGGGGAGTTGGTTTTATATGAAGAGGCGCCCTTCTCCGATCCATCTTCGTCGTCGACTCCGCTAGCTCTCCTCGATCTCCGCCGCCGCTGCTCCAAGCTGGCCGGAGTTGGGCAGAAACTGTGGGCCGTTTAACTTCTGGACTTTGTGTGAAAGGTTCAGCCCAAGCCTTTCCGTTCCCAGCTGGCTGCCGAGGAGTCGCCGCCGATTGTGACGGCAGGCCGGATCTGCTGAGGTTCGGCGGCGGCGAGTCCTCAGAGCTCATGGTCTGGGACCAGATGCTAGCTGCGGTAGGTCCTCGTGCCGCCGCGAGTACCCGTCCTGGTGGGCTGGCATCATCAGAGGACTCAGCAAAGCTCGGCGACCTCCTCGCTAACTGCATTATGCGTGTGCCTGCACTGCAACAGCAAGCCCGGGAGCAGGTAAGGATGGGGAATTACTACTCAAGTTTGCTTATTGACTCTTTTTTATTGTCTCGGTTAGAGTAGACGGGTTGTGTGAGAAATTGGTATTTTTGCTACATTTTGTTTGCGCACAAATCATTCAGCTTTCAATTTACGAACTTTTTAGTGCGAAATTATCTATTGTTCATTCAGCTTTCTAAGTAATTGCGTTAGACTAGGTGCTTGGATTATAGGGTTATCCTTGGGGCAATGTCGTTTTGATGTGGATCTTTCAAGAAAAAGAAAAAAAAAAAGGCAGGAAGTCTGCCGATGTTTTCAACTGCCAACCTTTGGCTGCAAGTGAACATTTTGTTTCGTGGACTTACTAATCTGGAATGTAGAATCACTTACTGTTCACATACCATGCTCTGATCCGCTGGATCTGGATGTAATTTTGAATAATCAACTTCAATTACCACAGGAATGGAATTGACTAGTTTAGGCTCCAGTAGCTACTTAAATGCGTTCTCGGTTTGAAGCTATCTTGTCCAATCAAACACATTAAACTGAGCATCTCAAGTACTGAATATCTCATTACCTTCCGCATACTCTTTCAGGCACCAAACCGGGGCGAGACGGACTCAGAAGAAGAAAAAAGAAAAAAAAAGCAGCAAAGGAAGCGAAAAAAGGAAGCGAAAAGAAGTTTGACAAGCCTTAAAATATATTTTGAGGCATTGAAATACTTAGCCCGCTTTTGACTATATTTTCAGAACTTGAACTAAATGGCTCTCAGAACTTGTACTAAATGTGCCATGCATGGTGTGACGTTCAAACACAATGTCCGCTCTTGACTATATTAAATATGTATGTTGTATGTTATTTGTGTATGCATCGATCCATTTGAAACTTTTTGAATCACGCTGCATATACATGTCATTGGCATCATAGAATCGAATTCGAAAACCAATTTAATTTTAAAACAAAATGAATCATCAATCAAAAAAAGGAGCAGCAAAGAAAAAAAAAACCCCTATTGTTGTCCCGATTCTAGATAACAACCGGACAAAATGAGTTGACCACGTTAATTTGGAAAATATGCAAAAACCCCCTATTGTTGTCCCGGTTGGTGTCTAGAACCGGGACTAATGGGCTGACCACGTGGTCGGTGAAATGCAAAGCCCCCCCTCCCACATTGTTGTCCCGATTGGTGTCTAGAACCGGGACAAACCCTTAGTTTTATCCCCGGTTCTAGTCTTTGCGCAGTTGAAACTATTAGTCCCGGGGCGTAACCCCGATTCTGGCTAAACCGACAAATGGCTATGAGGAACCGGGGATAGACCTCTTTTTGTGCACCGGTGGTTGAAAGTAGATTATTTCTACACTGTTGTTAACATAGTGCACCACCATAAATTTTGTAGTAGCTTCGCCCCTGCGGCCGACCTAGGGCAACCCGACGACGTCCTTGCCCTGACGGGTCCCTCCCGGGCGAGAGCTTCGGCGGCTTCTTTGCTAGTTTGCTCGGAAACTAGCCGTTCTTCGTCACGTAAGCGCGATTGGTTACCCTTTGCTGGTTTGCTTGTAAACTTGCCGCTCTTCATCGCGAAAGTGTGTTGATTATCCTGCTGTATTCTCTGGTCCATCGTGACCTTCAAGTGTGTTGGTATGAACCCAAATTTGTGTCAACAGGAATTAACATTCCGGCCTCTGCGGTAACGCACACAGCATAAAAGCCTCTACGTGACCACACACAGCCAAACTTATTACGAAAACTAAGAATAAAAAAAAACTTTAGTACATGAAGATATATGTACTAAAGATCTACTACATCCAAAAAAGAATTGAGTTTACTACTCAAGACCGTGCTAAAGATATCGATGTCGCTTCATGGCGGTCTTCGAATCAGCCACCACGCCATGAACAACGTCACCAAAATGAACTTCGAATCAGCCACCACTGCAGCTGGCAAATCAGCCCACGCTTGAAATCGTGTGCTGTTGCCCCTCCACCTTGATGTATCGATGGCGTTAGGGATAGCCACCATCGATCTTTTGTGCGGGAGGAAGACCACGAATCTGTCTTCGATCCGCCATCTCGCGGCGCTTGCGGGTCGCCGAGGTGCATCGTAATGCCAAATATTGTCGCCAATGGAAAAGCATCCGTCCCCTCAAATAAAGAGACACACCGGGAGCTCCGCCATGCCGTCTTTGCACACCCAGTGATCACCACCGGGGTAAAGGGCACTGCCTCCTCCGTAGATCCGAGGAGTAGCGCCCGGCGTGGGCCGAGAGTCGGCGCCCGTCTGACGCATAATGGGCCCCACGCCAAATTCACCTCTATGGGCGCCGCCCTGTCGTAGAATGGAGGACGCCACCGCCGCCTCCGGCCATGGGAAAGCCGGATCCGGAGAGGCCCGGGGTGGGCGTTGGCGTAGACGCCTTGAGCCTCGAGGCGAAGGCCGGGTGAGGCCGGCCGATTGCTCGCCGCCCATATCGATATGCTCAAGACGCCGGGATGGCGAGTTCATCGGGCGCCACCCAGGAGGTGACGCCCGCGCCAATTTGCGCCGCCGGCATCCGGAGGCCATGCATCCGGCCTGCATGCCGCCACGGATCCGGTGAGGGGCAAACGGGGCCGCCGGCCAAAGAGCATACCCGGTGCCGGCGTTTGGGATCGCCCGCCGCGGCACTCGGCTTAGGAAGGCCTGGGCCGCCGCTCACGGCTGTCCGCCGGGTTGTGCCGCGTTGAGCCTCCCGAGGACGGCCGGTCTTGGTGGATTCGCATCGATCGATCTCCTCCGACGACCATCTCATCTCCTTCGACCTGCCCGAGTTAGGGGCGGCATCACGGGAGAGCGTCGGGTCCTCCTTGCATCTGGAGAGGGAGGTGGGATGCGGGGAGCTCCATTTGCAGTAGGTGAAGGTGTGGAGGCGAAGATAATGACACAAGATCAACTGGGGACGTAAAATGATCTTGTATTCGGGACGAATATACCAAGAAGAATTACATTCCTACTCACTTCAAATTCCTCCAATTCCTAGAACCAAAAAAGCTTCAGCACCACTCTTTCAAGAAGTTTGTAGGCTTCATTCATCATCCCCCCCTTTCCTCTTTAGACAACATGAACCATTGCCGGATCCAAAAGGCCCCCCTGAAAAGTACCTGCAAATAAGAGTTAGAAACCTTTCTTTGAAACACAACATCATTTCTATTCAACCATATGGCCCAACACATGGCCATTATTCGCACAATAATTTGACTCCTTACTCCTGGATCAAAACTCCTTAACCAAAAACCAAACATACGAGAAGTGCTCTTTGGTTGCTGAATGTTAAATGTGATAAAATTACGTTCCAAACAAATCTTGCCACCCGACAATCAAAGAAGAGGTGTTGGATGTTTTCTTCTAAACCACATCAATCTTTTGTTTTGGTGTACAAAGACACGACCAACAAACACCCTTCCCGTCGACGACGAGGCGCCTATAGTGACTTTGAGAATCTCTAGATCCGTCGGTCTTCGGTCCTTCGAAGGTGCTCATAGGGGTAGAGATTTGTGTATGTGTGTTCATAAGGGTGAGTGTCGTGTGTGTTGTGGCGTCTGTGTTGTACTCTCTAATCCTAAAAAAAACACCCTAGTACAGTATCTTGAGATCCAAATGGGCCCTAAGATAAAACGAAATGACCCAGTCCGGTTCCCTGCTTTCCGGGTCGCTTCGTAACGTCCCTTCAAATACATCCCGACGACCTACGGCGGATGTCCCCACAAATGCGTCGTCCCGTCGTCGCCACCCACCTATTCGCCGGCGTGTCTTAGGCCTAGAATAGATACATCAGCTCACACGTACTCATGGGCGGCCACGGCTCTACTCTACTCTACTCGGCTCCTGACAAAGGAAGCACCCAACGCGCGCGGCGACGGCAGCGCAGCTCAGCCCGCCCTTAATTTCCTATGGCCGGGGCATGGGGCCGCCGGCCAGGCACCACGATCTCCGCCGCGGCGGCATATGCGCACCTTCCAAGGTTTATAATGTCATGGCCGCCAGCGGAGCAAGTGCAACTGCAGCAGCTGCAGCCCAAGGTTTGTAACAATCGAGACCATTACATTATCCGATCCCAGTCGACCCAGCTAGGTACGGTGAAGCATAGCTCACAGCTAGCTAGCTTATCCCCATATCCCATCTGGCTCGTACGTCGAGTTCTCCGTCCAGAACCGCGTCCCTCCATGCATCAGCATGAACGAACCTTCACAGCAATGTCGAGTCTGTTGGCCAGCAAGATAAATTGGTTATTACTGTATTTTGGAAAGATCGCACAACGCGTTATTATTAGCTCATCACTTTGTTTGCTTCTCTTCTTTGGCGCGTTAGTTGTTGTGGAATCCGCCTCATTTTGTCACGATCCTGAATAAAGTATCCCCGCCAAGCTTATAAATTCGTCTCTATACGCTGATGATCTGCAAAATCATTTGTGCCCCCCAATCCAACCCCAAACCAGAAAGTTCCTTGAGTAGCTAGAGAGAGAGGAGCAATGGAGGCGACCGTGCTGAGTCTGGGAAAGTCGGTGCTGGATGCCACGCTCAGCTACACCAGATCCGCTGTCGCGGAGGAGGTTGCTCTGCAGCTTCGCATCCAGCATGACCATGATTTTATCAGGGACGAGCTGCAGATGATGCAGTCTTTCCTGATGGCCGCGGACGAGGAGCCCGAGGATGACAACAGGGTGTCCAACACCTGGTACAAGCAAGTCGGCTCCGTCACCTACGACGTCGAGGACTGCCTCCACGATTTCTCAGTTCATCTGGACAGGGGCCTCGTGCTGGCCCCTCGTGAGGAAGATGCGTGAGCGGCGACGCATCGCCAACAGGATGAGGGAGCTGAGGGCAAAAGTGGAAGACGTGAGCAGGAGGAACATGCGTTATCAGCTCTTCAAGGATCCTGCCACCAGGCCTGCTGCCACCGACGCCGAGCAGCGCAGCAGGACAGAGGCTGCGATATTCGGCATCAACGAAGCAAGGCACGCCAAGACAGACCTCGTGCACCTCATCAACAAGGGCAGTGCGAACCTTGGGGTGATCGCGGTCTGGGGAACAAATGGCGAGCTTGGGCAGACGTCCATCATCAGAGCTGCCTACGATCACGCGGATGTCAAAAGCAAATTCCCATGCCGAGCATGGTTCAGGGTGACGGATGATTTCAATCCCAGGGAATTCGTGCAGAGCGTGGTGGATCAGTTCAGTTCTGAAGTTGGAGTTCACGTTCTCTTGAAGACGGAGAAAGAGTTAGCTACGGATTTCAGTCGTTATGTAGATGACAACCGTTACTTGATCGTGCTTAATAATCTGTCCACTATTGAGCAGTGGGATCGGATTAAAATATGCTTCCCAAACAAGATGAAAGGAAGCCGAATCATAGTCTCCACAACACAAGTTGAAGTTGCAAACATATGTCCAGGTCAAGAAATCCAAGTTTCGGAGCTCAACCAAATATCAGCTCATCAGACTCTCTATGCATTCTATCACAAGGTAACATTCTTCAACGTCACTCATCAATTATATATGAAATAAATAAACATACAGTAGCTTTTTTATTCGCACGTATATATACTAGATCATCACGTGTGAAATCATTCCGATCCGATTGCTATATGTAGAATTTTCCGAGTTCTCAATCCGCATGAATAATTTATTGACCTTCATTTGGAAAAAAAAATTATATATAGTAGAAAAAGGGTGCTAGCCAGATCAATCTCCACATGTATATACATATAATATCTGAATAGATCTCCTTGTAGAAATATTTTTTTTTTTTGGGGTGGATTTGGGAAGCTGTTTTAAATTAAAGACAATTACATCGAGTTGATATAATCACCTCCACATCGGTTCCGACCTCTACCGAAACAAAATACACATCGAGCTCAAAAATAATTGTTCCTTACTATATTAGCCTAATATTTCGCTGAAAACATCACATGTTATATATGTTTCGAATAGTTCAAATTTAAATTTATATTTGGTATCAACTTGATTTTAAAGGCAACAAATATCCTGTTACTTTATCTATTATTTCATTAGAATAAATAATTGTGCACATTAAAATTTAATACACGTCTGAAGTCTCCACACAATTAAGGAAGGGATCAGCTTGTATGTTCAAATTTAATACACACGCGATTAGTCCCTAATTAGGGGAATCGGCTTGCATGTGGGATTTCCCTCCCGTAGTCCTGGGGATGTGGTGAGATTTTATTTTGTTTTCCTGAATTTTTTTATTATATTAAATAATTTATAAAACATGAAAATTAATGGCTCAGATTTATTTAAAATATTACCTCCTCAGAGGTAAAGTTTGTACCTTAGCATTGCCCGATTGAACAACCAAGTAATTGGTACAAGGCACGGGCCACTATAAAAAGAACATTCGCTCCAAATGCATGCAGGCACCCCACTGCAATCAAATTATATGAACCCGGAGTATATATATCCTGGCTATGGATGCAGAGGACAACGACAAAATAAATTATCTACGAAGAAAGAGAAGATATAGATTCTTTATTAAATACTATAAATTCCCTTTCGCAAAAAAAAATACCATACAGTCCTGCATACATAGCCATAGTAGCAACCAACATGTTGTGGTCGCCCCACATGCAGAGGACTAGCAAGTCTAAATTATATTTAATTTCCCACAGCCAACTACCAAATAGATCCTAGGAATACAATGATCCATGTCTAGCCAGCTCCATGGGATCGTATGATCACATAAGACATATTGCGAACTTTTATATTCACAGCATTAGGTCGAGTTGCATTTGTTGAATTAATGTGTATGTGTCTTCTAAAGTTGATCCACATTTTTTTTTTTTATCTATGCTTCCACCTGATTAATGCTTTACTTAATTAAATTGTTGTCTTCTGCTCAGGATTTGCAAGATGGAACGGAAATAACTGAGGCAGTGACTAGCTCAAACGTGGCCACAACTAGTGCTCACAACTCATTGTCCACTACTGAGCTATCAGAAAATAGTCCATCTGATGGTGCCGATGGAAATAATGCAGCTAGAAATAACCTTACTCGCATATATTCTTTGGAGGAATCTCAGCTTATCGGCCGTGATAGAGAAAAAGTCTGATATAATGGAGCTAATTGAAAATCAATCAGGTGAAGAACTTCAAGTGATTTCAGTTTGGGGAATGGGTGGCCTTGGGAAAACCAGTCTAGTGAAAGATTCATACCAAAGCCAAAGTCTTAGCAGCAAGTTTGAGAAACGTGCTTGTGTCACAGTGATGCGTCCGTTCATTCTAGGGGAGTTTCTTAAGAACCTGGTTATGCAACTTGATGTGGAATCTTCTAAAAGGAGTGTGATTCATTTTGGGGGTAGCACAAGGAACTCATTGGCAATGATGGAAGTTGCGGATTTGATTAGAGTGCTGGCTAGGCTTTTAGAAAACAAGAGGTGCTTGATCGTTCTCGATGATTTGCCTTCTACTGTGGTGTGGGATTCGATAATAAAAACTTTCCTAGAATCGCTAATACAAGCAGAATCATAGTTACCACAAGGGAAGAGAATGTTGCAAGGCATTGCTCATCGAAACAAGAAAATGTATACAAGCTCAATGTTTTACAATACAAGGATGCACTTGACCTGTTCTCAAAAAAGGTAATGATTCAATAATATAATCACGCTGGATTGTTCTAATTCAATTTAAACTATATTTTACTAGTAAAAAAATAAACTAAATCATACAAATTTCAGGTATTCAAGGAGACATCAGATTTGGATAGTCATCCTGAATTGATTCATGAGGCGAAAATGATCCTTAAGAAATGCAATGGACTTCCTCTTGCAATAGTTACCATCGGTGGCTTCTTGGCAAACCAACCGAAAAACAGTTTTGGAGTGGAGAAAATTAAATAAGCATATTTCCGCTGAATTGGAGATGAACCCACAGCTTGAGCCCATAAAATCAATCCTTACAAAAAGTTACGATGGTTTACCCTATCATCTCAAGTCCTGTTTCTTGTATCTATCCATATTTCCTGAAGACGACAAGGTTAGCAGGAGACGTTTGGTGCAGCGTTGGATTGCAGAAGGTTACTCAAGGGAGATCCATGAGAAGTCTGTGGAGGAAATAGCTGACAGCTATCTAACGGAATTAATAGATAGGAGCATGGTATTGCCATCTCAACAATCATTTTACAGCAGAAAAGCAATTGACTGCTGTCATGTGCATGATCTCATGCGTGAAATCGGCATCTCAAAGTCGATGGAGGAAAATCTTGTTTATAGACTGGAGGGAGCGGGCTCCAGCTCGAACTCCCAAGGCATAGTTCGCCACCTTGCCATAAGCAGTAATTGGAAGGGAGATGAGAGTGAGTTTGAGAAATTGGTGGACCTATCTCGTGTACGGTCCGTAACAGTATTCGGAACGGTTAGGCCCTTTTACTTTTCTGGAAAGATGAGGATGTTGCGAGTGTTGGACTTGGAAGGCACGGAAGGTCTAGTTGATCATCACCTTCCACAAATCGGGGAGTTGTATCACCTGAAGTACCTTTCTCTAAGAGGATGTGGTGATATCTATTACCTGCCGGAATCATTTGGTAACTTGAGGCAGCTCCAAACACTAAATATTGCATTCACGAATGTAAGGAAGTTGCCAAAGTCAATCACCAGACTTACGAAGCTGCAGTTCCTGCGTGCTGGGACTGTCGGAACAAATGAAGGTGCAGTAGGGAGTCAGCTATGCCTTATGACCCTATTCTCAATGGCCTGTTGTGCGGCATGGTGTTGTGCACCTCAGCTTTTGAAAAGGAGGCTCAAGTTTGATGGAGAGCCAAACAGGGACGATGTCTGCACCGTGTGTTGTTGCACCCTGATCCCTCTCCTTGCAACACGTCAAAGCCTACGTGGAGTTCAGATGCCGAATGGGATTCGGAAACTGAGGGCCATGCAGACAATGGGGCTTGTGAACCTTGCGCATGGGACCAAGGTTCTACGTGAAATAATGAGGCTCACCCAGCTCCGCAAGTTAGCAGTGACAGGTATCAGCAGAAAAAAATGCTGCAGAGTTATGTCTTGCTATTGCCAGTCTTAGCAACCTGGAATCGTTACTACTTCGGGCAGATGGAACGATAGGTTTACTTGGCTGCTTACTTTTCATGCCCACAACTCCAAGAAACCTGCAGAGCCTCAAGCTGTATGGGACGCTGGGTCCTGAGTTGCCGCCATGGATCACAGAGCTCAGGAGCCTCGTGAAATTAACTCTACGGAGCACTAGGATATTGAACGTTGAAACCACCATAGAAGCCCTTGGGAGACTACCAAACCTGACCATCCTGCGACTCAGGCCGGAGTCATTCATAGGTCACGAGCTCAGTTTCAGTTTCCTGAAGGTTTGTTCCCACGTCTGACAGTGATGGAGTTTGATCGCCCACTGGGGCTCCAATCGGTGGAGTTCAACAGAGGAGCAATGCCTAAGCTTGAATATCTGAATTTTTGTGCGTGGTACATCAACGAAACACGCGTTGGTCTGTTGACGGGGCTCCCAAACCTCACAGGCCTCAAGCACTTTACCCTTAGTGGTAGTACCTACGACGATGACTTTGTGGAAGACTTGCGTGCACAGATTAACAGGAATCCAAATGCACCCGTTTTCAAGAGGCAATGAGTGGAGGTGAAGGAAACAAGACCCGAAGGGAGCCAATTGTGAATTGTAGCAGGCAACAGCAACACAGTCTCTTCTTGTTCCGCGCCTCTGTGGCTCTGTGTGAGTGTCGAAACTTACTTGTGTAATGTAACTTTCAGCTGTGCTGCTCGTCATTCCTTTTAGATGATTGTGGTGGTCACGTGTGTGGAAATAATTGGCAATTCACCTGCCACAAATTGTGTTTTCCACATCACAATTGTACTTTCTTCTTTATGTATTTTCTTCTTTTTGTAACTGGCGTCCTGTAATGCCAGATGCAACTAAAACGTGGTATATTCAGTTCAGTATTTGTAATAAAGTGATTGTGGTGTGTACTGCGAATGGTATTAGTAATTTGTATTAAACTATCGTTCTATGTGAGCATCATGTTTTTTTTTTTTTTGAGGAAATACGTGAGCATCATGGTGACCTATTATAGGATATATATACCCACATATATAGGATTGAATTGAATGCCTTCTCTCTTTAGTCTGTCGGTTTTTTTTTTTTTTTCTGTTTTCAATTCAATTCTTGGCGGCACCTGGTACTCTGTTGCAAACACGATTAGTTTACTGTTGAGGAGTTTATGGTTTAGGGTTTGCTCTGCTTCTTATCTTGCAGGTGAAGCCCGTTGCAGCGGTGGCAACTGCTCAGGGCATGATCACATTACAGGGCACCGGCAGGTGGGGTTCATTTTACCGTTGGATCACAGTTCACATTCACCATACTGTTCACCTGAACTAGTATCGGCTTATTTCCTCTCACACAATGCTATTCAATTAGTCGGGATCAGCCGGCTTATTGAATGAGCCGAACAGTACAATGTGTTGCTTGGATTCATTGCAGCTTTGGTACCAAGCAGAAGTATACACACCACACGCGGCGATGCGCTCCTACCTGAGAGATGCGGACGAGGAGCGAAACCGGCACAAGGTGACATGCAGCCGGGTGAGGCACGTCCGCGACTTGCCTACGACGTCAACGACTGCCTCCGCGAGCACGCGGTTCACCTGGAGAAGCCCTCCGGGTGGCGCCTCGCTCGCACGGTGCTAGAGCGCCACCGTATCGCCGAGGAGATGAAGGGTCTCACCGTCTCAGAGCCAGGGCGGAGGACATGAACCACAGGAACTTGCGCTACCACCTTGCTGATGAAGATCATCTGCCCAGCGCCAACTCCGGCAAGCCTGCATCGATATCGTCATCTTCTGCTGAGAATTCAAGAACTCTCTGCCGGAGCCGGACTTGCGTCCAACAGCAAGTGGATCTTTTTCCTGAAGCAGGCCAAGTCGATCTCGTCCCGCTGATATGCAGGAACGACCTTGAGCTTCGAGTTATTGCAGTCTGGGGTGCAAGTGGTGATCATAGGAAGACTTCTGTCATCAGAAAGGCTTACGATGATCTCAAGAGAAACGATCCTGAGCAGAGAGATGATGTCAACAGAGGTGACGACGATGCTTTTGAATCCTGTGCCTGGATAAGGGTTGCGCATCCTTTCAACCAATCTGAGTTCCTCCAGTGCATCATGAGGCAATTCCACATGAATTCTCTTCAGCAACAAGCAGCAGCGAAGACAGAGCAAGCAACGCTTGGGTCTCAGATTCAAAACAATATGAAAAAGATGGATGAAGATCGTCTGGTTGATGAGTTCAGTAAACATGTCAGTCAGAAGAGGTATCTGATTGTGCTTAATGAACTATCTACCATTGAAGATTGGGATTCCATTAAACTCTGTTTCCCAAACGACAAGAAAGGGAGCCGGATCATAGTGTCGACTGTCGACAGACCAAGTTGAGGTTGCAAGTTTATGTGTAGGCCCAGCAAGGCTCGTAGTAGAGGAGCTCAAGCAATCATCAACTGATCAAGTCATCTGTGCTTTTTGCGAGAAGGTAATATCGAAAATCCAAACTTTCATTATTCATACTACACTAAAAACGATTCAAAAAAGCAGCATTTCGTACGTGTCAATCCACAACACCTCTTCGAAAATGGTATTTTTCACACCTTCAGACCTGGAATATTTAGCCTGTGTTCGGTTTTGGGAGAGGAGGGACATGCTATTCCAGTTTTCTTAGGACAGAGTGTGGTTCCATGTCTACTTTACATTTGGTTGAGTGAACGAGGATGTCTCAGTTCTAGGTTTATCAAAAACCCTTGGCCCAAGCCTAACCTGACACACTCCTCTATGAAAAAAAAAGTTTGAATATTGTAGTATTTCCTATTCCCCTTTTACCTTACTGTGGAGATTTCAATATTGTAGTATTACCATTAAAGATTGAACACCTTTTTAAAAAATATATAAAGCATTTGCTAAATTCAGGACATGACTAAAGCATACAATGCTACAGATACAAATAAGTTTACCTATATAATCTGCGAACACATGGTTGATTTAGGTCACATGTGTTTAGTTTTGTGATTGAGTGATTGTCAATAGTCAACATTTTAATTCTATTTTCCTTTATTCTTTATGCTTCGGCTATGTTCACCGACACACGCGGAGTGTGTCGAAGACGTATCTCTTGGTTCGTCTTTGTGCGGTGTGGAGCTCGGAGATGGTAGGCCGACGGCGCAGGTGAAGGGGCCAAGGAGGGACGTCTTGCCCGGCCGACGGACCGCGGAGGTGAAGGACGGACGTGAGGCTTGGACCGAGGGACCGGATCGCCGGGTGGCTAGCCATAGTGGCTGACATCCGGGACATCGACGAATGCAAGAGGACATGGCGGGACCGTGTCGATCGGGTCAAGACGGCGAGCAGCATGCGTGCGGCGCGGGGAGCTCGGATGACTTGGCGACTTCGGGCGGTCAAGACGGGCGATGACACGTGTCGAAGAGGTTTGGTGGTTTGTCCTCAAAACCATCGGGCGCTGGTTTCGTGGGTTTGGGCCTCAAAACCACGGTGCGGTTTGGTGGTTTGAGCCTCAAAACCATCGGCGGGTTTACGGGTTTGGGCCTCAAAACCCGGGCGCGCTGGACGGAAGGATCGGCGTGTGGCAAGATCCGGGAGATTGCGCGAGCAAGGCCGCAGATGAGGAGGCGCCGGCGGTCGTCGGATTGATAATTACCCGCATCGACCAAAATAGCCCTAGGGTTAAAGATCGACCATGTATCTTAGGGTAGTTTTTGCGAGAGGGAATATTGGACTATTTAGTGGAGAACTTACCCCTTCATCCCCTTTTCTCTCCTATTTTTTTTTTTTTATTTTTTCCCATTTTAGGGTTCTTTGTTTAGAGGTCCAAGAACCAAAATTTTGTGTGGATTCTTGCTGTGATTCTTGTTCGTAGGAAGAGTGGCCCTTAGTGCACTCATGCCCTCCTGGGATTTTTCATATGGAGCTGTGATTTTTTGTTGTCCCTCGCTCCTTCCTGTCTGAGTCTCTCTGTTCGTGGTTTTCGTTCTTGCCCTGATCTGATATTCCCAGCGACAGAGTAGGTTTCAGGTTATGGTTCTTTGGGAATCCATTAGTAACTAGTTCGATTTGATCTGTGCGAATTTTGGGAGCCTTTCCTTTTGATCTGACGGAGATCGAGTGATTTTTGCGGTAGCTTTTTGGGTCTGTTCTTGCGGTCGACTGTCGTTCTTGCGTTCTGTTCGAGCAGTACAAATGGAATCAAGCAGTGCTAGCAACGCCGGTGCCCGAGCGTGCTTGTTTAAGCAGCGCTCGCTCTCAAGCCTCTGACTGCTCCAGCGTTTCTAGCTTCCAGGCTGTTGAGTCTGTCAGTCTTCTTTTCTCGGTTCTTGAGTTTGTATTTTATCAGAGGGAGAACCAGCAGCACTGCTGCAGCGCAGAGCGCCTCCAAATCCTAGCTGTTGCAATTCTCTAGAATACGGTTTCAAGTTGCAGGCTTTGTTTGATCGTGAATTGATTTTCACCAAATCACCAAATCTTGACTAGTCACTTCAAGCTACAGGAAGCGATTGTTTGGAGCACCATGCTGTGCTTCCCGTGAATCAAGGTGGCTCCCTGTTTTTTTTTATTGGCCAAATTATTAGCTTTTCGTTGCTTTGATTTGCCTTGAGTAGCATGCATCAGGACCTTGATTGACTCGATTGTTTCACTCAGCGTTGTGGAATTTCTACCTGTGACTTTGTGCTTGATCTGCTGAGCTACGAACCATTTGCTTGAACAGCTGCCGAACAGCAGCAGGTGCTGTGTTCCCAGGCAAGTGCGGTGGTGAACAGGTCCGGTTCCCAGGTTCAGTTTGCACTGGATCAGATTTGCAGTTTTGTCCGCAGTTCGTGCGTTTGAGCTCCGATTTGTTCTCTGTCTGTTTCGTTGGACTTGGTGTGCTAAACACTTCGCGTTTGATATCTTGCTACCAGTTAGCACGTATATCACTCGTCTCTCATTTGAATTTGTTTTTGAGGTTAGGGGTTGAGCCGATGACCGAAATTGAAAAGAAAAATCGAGGCTCCCATTCACCACCCCCTCTGGCCAGTTTCGGTCCTTCATAATCATTATTCTTGTCTGTTTTTATTTAGGGTGACCTTGAGCCTACCTCAATGACAGCTGTGAATGATAGTAGTAACTCTGCTGATAAAAGGACTGTTACACGCATAGAGACGATGGAATATGAATCTCAGTTGATCAGGCGACAGAGTGAGATACAAGAGATTATCAACAAGCTAAATTCTGAGAACAAGGGTCAAGAATATGAGGTCGTCACTATATTTGGAAAAGGTGGTCTTGGGAAAACTAGTCTAGTCAAATCAATCTATCTAAACAAAGATCTCAGGACCAATTTTGAAACACGAGCCTTTGTCACGATCAAGCACCCTTTCAATCCTAATTACATTCTTGATAGCTTAGTTAAGCAACTAGATAGGGAAGAAAAATATGCAGGAAAAGACAAGGATAAGGAAAGAGGTGGAGACAAAACAAAATTGGAAGTCAAACAGCGGAAGTGGTTGGCTGCCCATTTAAACCAAGGGAAATACTTGATTGTCCTTGATGATATATTATCCATTCAAGAATGGGACAATATTAAAAACTACCTCCCCGAGACAAATACAGAAGGCCGGATCATTGTCACTACAAACACTGAGAACATTGCTAGACATTGTTCGAATAAGAAAGATGGAAACATACACAAGCTTAAATGTTTGGACGAAAAGGACGCTCTTAATCTCTTCAAGGAAACGGTACTGATATTTTCATCCTCCATTTGTTGTATGTCTTGAAACTGACATTTTATACATGCATATCGATTTGCGAAAATTCCTGTGTGCCTGCACCTGAACTGTGGAGCACAGTATAGTTGCACTCTTAAGCTTTTTCTCCTTAGGTATTTCTAGGATTTTCTAATGTAATAATTAATATTTTATAATCATTATGATGCCTTCAACCACTCCTGGTTTCATATAGATGGCATTAGGGACTGTTATATTAGTGATCTAATCACGTATAACTTGTTTATCCTATGATAAGAACTTCATTAAGGGTTAATTTGCACCAATTAGGATGATTTGATGATGTGCTAAACAGGTTAAATTGATCAAAACATTTCAGGTATTTCGGGGAACTGAAGATCAGGATAGAAAATTTCCTGATTCTGACTTGTGTTATAAAGAGGCAGACTCTCCATCCTAATGAAGTGCAATGGGTTTCCCCTAGCAATACTTACCATTGGTGGAATCTTGGCAAAGCAGCCAAAAACTCTCATGGAGTGGAGAAAATTGAATGAGTATATTGGTGCTGAGCTAAAGAAAAATCCAGAGCTTGATCCTATCCTTGTGAAATGCTATGACTATTTACCCTATGACCTCAAGTATTGTTTCTTATATCTATCCATCTTTCCAGAAGACCACACTATTAGTCGAAGACGCTTGGTGCACAGGTGGATCGCAGAGCGTTACTCAAGTGGTGAGCACGGCAAGTCTGCTAAGGTGATTGCTGAAGGCTACTTTATGGAGCTCATTGACAGGAAAATATGATTGTACCATTCGTGGAATCAAATGGCAGTACAAAGGGAGTTGATTCTCGCAAATTCAATAATCTCATCCATGAAATGAGTACCTTAAAGTCATCAAAGGAAAATCTTGTTTTCAGACTAGAGGAAGGTTGCTGCATGAACACAGCCCACGGCAAGATTCGTCACCTAACCATAATAAGTGATAACTGGAACGGAGATCGTAGTGAGTTTGAGGACATAGTGCACCCCTCCAGTATTCGGTCACTGACAGTGTTTGGGAAGTGGAGGCCATTTTTTATTTCTGAGAAGATGAGGATGCTGAGAGTGTTGGACTTGGAAGGCACATCAGGTCTAAATGATCATCACCTTGAGCACATCGGGAAGCTTGTGCACCTAAAATACCTTTCTTTGAGAGGGTGCCATGGTATTTGCTACTTGCCAAATTCTTTGGGTAACATGCATCAACTAGAGACACTGGATGTGAAACATACACACATCATCAGGCTTCCAAAGACCATCACCAAGCTTAGGAAGCTACATTATCTTCGTGGTGGCGGGATTGGATTCTTGGGTGCTAACTCATATAAAGAGGCTGTACAAGATATGCCAAAGCTACTACAGCAAAGGCTATGCCTTCTGAGTATCTGCTCGGTGGCATATTGTGTAGTATGTTGCGCGCCTCAGCTTATGAAGAATGTATTCAACGGCGACCCAAACAGGCGCGATGTGTGCACCGCATGCTGCTGCACCGTTCTCCTTTTTTTAGTAGCAAGGCACCTAGACCTAAGTGGTGTTCTAGTGCCGAGTGGTTTTAAAAAACTCACAGCACTGCACACACTTGGTACGGTGAACATCGGGCGTGGCAAGGCAATCCTACAAGACATAAGCAGGCTCACCCGATTGCAAGCAAGCTCGATTGACTGGCATCAACAATGGTAACAGGAAAGAATTTTCCTTGGCTCTTTTCGCTCTCAGAATAATTTGGAATCCTTGTCTCGGCGGTCAGGTTGGGAACCCCGGTTTAGTTGGATCGCTTGGACTTTGATGACATGTACTCACCTCCGTAAAACCTCAAGAGCCTCAAGTTGTATGGCAACCTTTGTCAAATTACCAGCTGGATCGATGGGCTCCGAATCTAGTGAAACCGACTCGAGGAGGTCCATGATAGAAGAACAAGAGCAAGCTTGAAAATCCTTGGCAAACTACCAAGCTTGAAAACCCTACGATCACTGGAGAAGTCTTTACAAGGCGAAAAAGCTCCTTTTGTTCAGGATGAGAAGGCATTCCCTAGCTTGACACGACTGGTGTTGATTCTCCTCAACAACCTCAAGTCGGTCGAGTTTGAACAAGGAGCAACGCCAAATCAAGATGCTACAATTTTATGGTTTGCCCAAAGAAAAGTAAAGATAAGTTATTTGATGGTCTGTCATCTCTCCAAAGTCTCAAGGAATTCATGCTGGATGACGACGCCATGTACGACAAGTCATTCGTGGAAGACCTGCAGAGACAACTTGACGCAAACGCGAATATGCCTATCTTGAAAAGGTACAACTGAGGCACTCCGGTGTTGATAGGGAACTTCTTTGAGTAAATCATTTTTTTTTTTTGTTTATGCGTAGATTCAATCGATCAAAAGCGTATTGTTGCTTCCTATACTAGTCCCACATTAATTTTTGTATCTTATATATCTTACTATCTAGATCTAGCAGTAGTGGTTGATGTGTTTCATTACCATTATATATACTAGGGAATGTGCATGTGAGTTGCAACGGAATTTACATCTTGTGTCATCTATTCTGATACGTTATGGAATTAGACTACAATCTGGCCATGCCTCACTCCAATTAGCCATTGGGCGCCAGAAATGTTCCCTTTTTGTGTCTGTTCTTGATAGTTGTGTGTTCTATTGCACAATTTTTCTATTGTTTATCATTATCTTTCTCAGGATTAGTTGTTTGATACTTGGCTTTCGTTTTCATACTTGTACTCATGTGTGTTGATTTTTACTTGCATAACATCACCAATATATGAATATTTGTTGGTAGTGTACAGCATCATACAATCCATGTACACACTGTTTACATTGTGTATACGGCCCATTCACTACCGTTTAGCTTTTATGGAAACGTTGTTTTCATCATGACACATTCCATACAATCTGAGTCTGGTGCTTGAGCTGAGCAATATTGATGGCCTAAAATTGGTGGATTTTGAAGGAACAATAGTTAAGCTTGAGCTGCTGGATTTTTGTGGTAGTAGTGAGGAAAGCAACACCGGATTATTTGGCAAAATATTCAGTGGAAATCACATCTTGATTGCAATCATGAAAACCTAGTAAAAACCATACTAAGAAGTTTTCAAAATGGAAACTATGCAAGCCAATAGTGCATCTATAGAGTCAAAATATGTAGTGCAAAACCATAACTTTGGTGTAAACCCGTGTAAACCATGGCAAAAAAAGTATATAAATTCACAAAAAAATCACACATGTAGATGATATGATGATACATAACCTTGTAAAATATCTTGTCCAAACTCGAGTTCGTTTGCGAGATATAAAAATAACAAATTTCAAGTCGAAAAGTTGTCTAGATGATTTGTTAGAGATTTGTTATTTTTATATCTTACAAACGAAGTTGAATTTGAACAAGATATTTTGTAGGGTTGTGTATCATCATATCATCTGCATGTGTGATTTTTTTGGTGAATTTAGATGACTTGTTTGCCGTTACACAGGTTTACACCAAAGTTGTGGTTTGCACTACATATTTTCCCATCTATAGATGTGCATTGTCGAAAAAATTTGAGATTCAAACTCATTTTGTAAAAATTCATATGAAAATAACAAATTTCTTTTTTACAAAACGAGTTTGGATCTAAAATTTTGTGACGAAGCATGTCTATAGATGCACTATTGGTGTGCATAATTTCAATTTTTGAAAACTCCTAAGTATGGTTTTGTAAAGTGTTTTCAAGATTGCAATCAAGATGCAATGAATATTTTGTCAGGTTATTTTCTAGGTTATCATTCATCCCAAGTCTTAAGGTGTTTAATCTGACAGCAAAAAACTTACAATGATAACTACATTGACCACTTACAACTCACCTTGCCAAGAATTCAAACGGATCTATTTTGATAGTGAACTGGAATGATGTTAGCATGTTCAAAGAATTTGGAGGGTTAGGTATCCCTAATTTGAGGATTTAAATATATGCTTATTAGCTTCCTGGGTTAGAAGATATAATTTAGATAGTCATAAGCTCAGAAACAGCTTATAGATCACAAGTATGATACAAATAGGCCTAATACTTTTTGTAGCTCGACAGTTGGGGCTTCTAATTTCTTTAAGGGCTTCATGTGGACTGCTAAAGCTGCATAGATGGGTTTTAGGTGTAGAATTGGTAATAGAAAAAAAGTTAAGTTTTGGGATGACAATTGGTTAGGTAATTCATTACTGGGATATACATTCTAGTTAATGAGAAAAACTCAATCAGTCTTCAATTTGTTGTGGGATAGTACAAATCTCAAGTGTACCTTCAGGAGATGTGTTGATGATAGATTAATGAATCTCTGATAAGAGGTGGTTCAACAGGCCTCAACTATTAGTTTTTCTGATGAACAAGACTCCCTGATTTGGCAATTTACTTATGATGGTGTTTACTCTTCTCAATCTTTATATAGAGTTATTAATTTTGGAGGAATTATACCAGTGCATGTACTGTTTGGGGCCGGGTCCCTCCTAGAGTTCATTTTTTCCTATGGTTACTTTCCAAAAACAAAGTTCTCACTTGGGACAATTCCAGAGTATTAGAAGGTGTGCATAGTAGAAGGCAAGTCTTATCTTTTCTGTTGTGAACCAGAAATGATTAATCACTTGTTCTTTGAATGTGTTATTGCCAAACAAATGTGGAATAATCTTTCAGATAGACAATCAGGAATAGATTTCTTTTCAATTAGTAATAGAAAACTTTTGGTGTGTAATATTTTTCTGTGTTGTTGCCTTGTGGGGGTTTTGGAAGCTAAGAAACAATTTATGTTTCCAGGTTTTGAAATGGAGGGATATGAATTACCTGCTGTTGAGAATAGCTACTTTGCTTCAAGGGTGGACGCTCTTATGGACCATGGAGCAGAGACCGTCTTTTGCTACAAGCCTAAATATGCTGCTGTCAATGACTACACGGCCACGGCTAGCAAGGATTGGTGACTGAATCTGGTGCCAGATGAAGCTGATCACCTGCTGTTCCAGAGAGCACATAGCTGGGAAGAAGAAACCACAAAAGAGCTGGAACCTTACCTATCCAAAGATGTGGATGAAGCTCGGTGTGGTGTGGGAAATTGCTCAGCCTAATCGGTGAAGAAAATCTGTGTTTGTTCATTAATTGGTCGTAGAGTTGCTTTTTGGGTTGTTAACCCCTACATGGGTGTTCTGAGTTGGTCTTAGTTGTAAACACGTTTATGGTCCTTGTTAATGCAATGGCCAGGGCTCTGCCCTTAAACACTGCATTGATAAATAAGAGCTTTGTCATGGTACTTATCAGCCCGACTTATCAGTGAGGGTATAGTGTTTTTCTCTCACAAAAGAATCAGCATATACAATAGTTTATTTCAGTTTCAAAGCAAAGAAGAAATATTGTGCGACCATCCATATCGTTCAAAAATAAAACACCAAATCGCCATCACGTCAGTAATTGAAAATGAATGTTCAGAGTTGAGACAGCAGCTGGCCCCTGGCGAATTAGCAAACAAGCAAAATAGAAACCGTACGGCACAGAGGCCGCCATGGATTTTTGCGGTGATCTTATATGGGGAAGGGAAGGCAGAAGCCAGCGTCGGAGACCAGGCGCAAGAGCACATGACCTTTGTTCGAGGGCCGACAGTTTTTGCATCAAGGGGTTCAGTGAGGTTGGGATTTTGGGGCGATTTGGTGGCGTGGCAGTGCATTTGGCTTGCAACGAGATGATTTGGAAACCATGAAGATCTGGGGCATGGTTTTGTGGGACGGCAAGAGAGGTTTTGGTGGCGTTGTGGAGCCGCACGGGGGATCGGGAGGCACGCCGGGTCCTCTTTTTTAACCTTTTTTTCCCCTCTACATATGGAAAACACTGAACCATGGCTCCGGCTGATGCTGATTGTTCTGACATATCTAATTAACTAGCTACTTAACTTACTATACTGCTCTTAATGCCCTTACCGTCTTACGTACACTGAAGAATTGATGTACTTTTCATCTTCAATCCACATTCATACTGCTCCTTTCTTTTCAATCGAAGGATCACATTGTATGTGCTTAAACCCCACGGGCCGTGCAACAGCAAGCCCACAACTTATCCAGTTTCTAGAATCAACTTATCCCTTTTCTCGACCTATGCCTTTTCAAGGAGGAACACCGTGCCGTGAAGATCCGTCACTGATTCTAGTAATGGTCATGTGCTTGTGGTCATGCAGTGAAAAACACCAGTACTAGCAACTCCACACTATCAAATCTAAAACAAGTATGTTGGGATGGAAAACTAAAAAAAGACGACAATCCACTGCAAGAGCAAAACGAGAACGAATAACTTCAACAGCAGTAACAATACATAGTCCAAATGGACCCGGGGCCAACTAAAGCAATGGGACTAATTTGACCACTACTACCAGTCTACAACATAGAGGGGGAGAGACAGAAGCAAACGCCTTCTATGAGTTCTATCAGCAAATGGCATCCAATACAATGGGCTTGAAAAACATGCCAAACCATCAAAAGGTTTACCAGGCTACTGACCCTCACCAGCATCACCCTTGGAGGCTTCCTTGCCCTCCTCAATGCCCTCCTCCTGCAACCAAAGAAAGTTTTGTAATTTAGTTTTATATAGATTCATTCACAAGCATGAATAAGATCATGCAGAGAGACTAAGTTCAGCAAAGCAGGGATATACATATACCGTGATGTCAGAGGTCCAGAGGGTCAAGTTATCCCTCAGAAGCTGCATAATCAAGGTGCTATCTTTGTATGATTCCTCACCAAGCGTATCCAACTCAGAAATAGCCTCATCAAACGCCTGCAAAGAATAGTTGGTCAGGATTAAAACTCACATGTGCCAAAAAAAAAAAAAACCAGTTCCACAGATTGTACATATCATGCATTCATGTTGTCTAGAATATGATTGCCAGTCTTCTCAATCAACATTCAACAAAAAATAGTACCATGCAATTCTTCTAGATGAACATGCCAACACAGCAACAATACTAAAAATTAGAATACTAATAATAAAGGTATGGCGATGAATTACTACAGCTGCTGTTAGCAAGGTTTTCTGTTGCTACCTAGATTGGTTGTGTGTGGTAAAAAGTGCCAAATGCTCATGATACCAAAGCATGAAGTGTGGCACCGCAAGAGACAGCAGTGGAACTGAAACACAAGAAATCCACAATCCACCTGAAACTAAGGGGGTGTTTGGCATGGCTCCAGAGCTGAACTCCAGGCCAGAGTTGGCTGGAGCTAGCCAAACACCCCAACTCCACAACTCTGTGGAGCTGCCTAAACTCTGGAGCTGTAGTGCAAATGAACCTGGAGTTTTGGAGCACCCCTCAGCTGCTCCAGAATCGATCAATATGAATCTAGACATGGAGTTGATGGGTAATTACCCACCAATGCCATCAATAAGTGGAAAATAACGGTTCGATCTATTCTATTTCCTCGGAGAGACTCGATCCGCGCCTCCCCTGCCCGTGAACTCTTCCCCGCCGTCGGCCCCCTCGCCGGCCCTACGCTGCACCCCTACCCATGAGACCCTCACCCATGATTCTTCCCCACCGCCGCCTCCATCCCCACCGACGGCGGCGCGAGCGCGAGAGACATGGAGCAGCCAGCGGCACGGCGGCGTGGAGCAGGTCGCGGCGAGCGTGGAGCAGGTCGCGGGCGTGCCCTCTAGCGAAGAGCTCGGTCCGCGTGTCGAGGGCAGCACACGGAGAATACCCCCTCCCGCCGCGTAAGGACGCTGCCCGGTGCCCGCAGGCTCCGGGCGGGAGCGGCGGAGGACACCTTCGCCCAGGTGCTCGGCGTCCGTGAGGATGCAGAAGGCTGAAAATATAATTATATTTCTCTTTCAGGGTTTCAGATGTAAGTTTGCCAGAGAGAACGCTTTTTTAGATCTAGGCTTGCTTGATTTGTTGAAACTGCAGGGTTCCTGATGCAAAACTGCCGTATCCTAATTCTGGAGCAGCTAGCCAAACGCCTCAATTTGTTAGCTCCAACTCTACTCAGAGCCAGCTCCACCTGGAGTTTTAGAGTGGAGCAGCTCCATCCAGAGTTGGAGCCATGCCAAACACCCCCTAAAGCCCACATAGGACCAGCAGAGTCATCCAGTTGTTCTGATGAAGCAATAGAAGGATCTAACAATTAAGTAAACTGTTTGAGTTTTCAAAGACCAACTCATATGCAATTTTGCACCTTTTCTCAGCCAAGGTTCAAACAAGCAACACAAAAGATAGTTACAACTCAGAAACATGGCACAGGAAATAGAGATAGAGATGTGATGCCTACCTGCTTAGCAAGATTGCAAGCTTTGTCTGGAGAGTTCAGAATCTCGTAATAGAACACTGAGAAGTTAAGTGCAAGTCCAAGCCTTATGGGATGAGTAGGTGCCAGTTCAGCCAGTGCAATATCCTACACAAGTATAGGGAAGACATTTTCTCAGAAGATTAAATTGCAGTATTTATGGAAGAATATACCCACTACCATAAATGTAGTTAAACAATAATCAAATACAAGGTCATTATGGCCAATGATAACATGAACCAACCTGAGCTGCCTTATAAGCTACCATTGTGCTCTCTGCAGATTCTTTCCTCTCAGCACCAGTCTTAAACTCAGCAAGGTACCTAAAATGAAGTAAAATAAAAAGGTGCACAAAATTAGAACTGTTATTACAGACTATATATGGAATCAACTACAATAATATAGTGTTCCACTTCCTAACCTGTGGTAATCACCCTTCATCTTGAGGTAAAACACCTTCGACTCTGCAGCAGTGGAGGAAGGCACAAGGTGCGAGTCGAGCAGCTTCAGGATACCATCACAAATGTTGCTCAATTCAGCCTCAATCTTGCCACGGTACTCCTTAATCTGAGCAACATGTTCCTCATTCTTGCGGGACTCCTCCTTCTGCTCAATGGAGGAGACAATGCGCCATGAAGCACGGCGGGCCCCAATCACATTCTTGTAGGCAACAGAAAGGAGGTTACGCTCCTCAACGGTGAGCTCTTCCACATCTACGGTCTTAGCCACCTTCTCCATGTACTCAACCATTTCCTCGTACCGTTCTGCTTGCTCAGCCAGCTTGGCCATGTAGACATTCTCCTCCCGCGACATGTTGATCAAGGAAGAGTTACTGCAATAACCCAAAAAGAACACTTAATGTCAAGAGCCAGTAGAAATTGCATTATCTAAACAATATGACAACATGAGAACGGCAATGAGTATATAACTGAGATCATCACAGAATTCTAGCTTGTTCAGAGTACCTAACAATTAAAACCATGTGATGTCATGTGACCACATAAACATGCCTGCAGAATCTTTAAGCAAATACCTAGAACATTGTAAATTTATTCTGACAAAACATACATTTAAGTTATAACACTTTTATTTGGTGAGACCTAAATTTCACATATAACTACATAAGTATAAACCCCTGAAAATGAGCTACTACCATTTCATTTTGTTGCAATCTCCATACATATGAACCAGGGAAACCACTGAATATTATGTTCTGGTACTACTTACAATACAGCATAACAAAAAGGTTCACAACAGGCCAACCAGATATAATCATGGCAACAATTATACATCGAGGGACGCTGTGTCTGGAAACAAAAATAGACTACCAACATAAGCTATTATATTACTCCATATCCATATTCCAGTTACCAGATTAACAATTTCCATAATATCATGAACCATCAGCTCAAAACGAATCCCACGGGCATAATAGCATTACAGTAAGCGAGAAATCAATTATAACCGTGTAGCATCAGGACGAGCGCGACCTAGATCCAGAAATCATAGGGCAGGTGTACAAATACATCAGATCCCCGGCACTTGCACGATATGATCAACGAAATCACTTACCCATAAGCAATCAATACCCCTAAAATCTCCTCTCCAAACGCTACAGCAAGAAAAACGGGCAACAAAAGAAAAATCTCGAGTTTATGCGCGACAATGCCAACCGAATCAGGCGGATCTACGCGCCCCAGACGGTCAGGTTCACAGACCTCGCGGATCGCAACCGAACGAGGACACCCCTACTACACCAGGGGCAAGCAGATCTAGCCGCCACCGCACATAAAAGCGCCCTAGAAATACAAAAAAAAAAAAAAAAAAAAAAAACGGGGAAATCGTCGCCGCTCGCATCCCTCGTAACAGTGTGGCGAGATCAAACGTGGAGGAACTGGAGCATGAGAGGAATTGAGGGGGCGAGCTGGAACCCTAACCTTCCGGGAGCGCGAGGCGAGGTGGTGCACGGGAGCGGCGGACGCGGGTCGTCTCGATCTCGATGCGAGTGGCGCTGGAGGGCGGACGGGGTCGCACGCCGAGGGGAGACGCCCTATATAGCTCGAAGGAATCGCAAGGCTGTGCGGTCAACGGGCCAACGTGGTGTGGTAGGCGCTTGGGCCGAGATGGCCCATTGGCAGCCTCACTGGTGGGAAACCAGATGACACTAGTATAATGCACGCGTCTTGCTTATTGCAGGTCGACATCTGCAGGTAACACACATTAATCAATAAGTTTCTAGCTTAGTTTTTATTGTGATCAATAAAAAAATGGAAGTGTACCAACATTTGAGTAAACCACCTCGTTCTCATTAGCTAGAGCCAATGACAACTGCCCCTGCAATTATAATAAAAATAAAAACTATGAATCACATGCCTTTAACGGAACACCGGACAATTCGAGTGAAAAACATTCAGGTTCGAGATATCTTGGTTAACTTCACATTGTTGCATGATTTTCAAAAAAGATGTCAGTAGGACAATAATAGACCAAAAAAAATCCATTCAAAGTGCAATCAGTCAATCACCAAATAACATTCTAATCCATGGCCTGGTATGGTCGGTGAAGGATTATATTGAAGGTCCACTATCTATATAGTCTGAATATAAACTTGTGGTCACCTCCTTGTGGGCCAAAGATTCAAGAACTCTGTAGAATGTAAAGCAACCCAAATCAATAAAAAAACGATTTCTCCAAGCAACATCTCGCTACCTTTTTCTTTCCCTTGTGAGAAAAACTTACGCCAGTGCCTCTCAACAACTCTCAGAGCAAGTTGATCGATGCCGTTTCGTGTGATGAAATCACAGTTCACGAATTAAACGAGAAGACAAACACATCATGCAACATAATAATTGACTAAAATAAGTGGACATTGTAAGGAAGAGAAGGCATCAACTTACTGTACCGAACTTGTTCTCGGACCTCAAACGATTCTGTTTGCAAGCATTCAAAAGATCGGATGTGAGGCTTCCAAGGATAATTCATCTGAATCAGATGAATTCTTGCACACTTATGAGATCAAGTTTAGAATAGTACCACAAGCAACTGCGGAGACACAGAGTAAATTAACAAACTATTAATAAACACGGCATGCAGCATGATAATGGGCTAGCTGCAGGCTTGCGGCGTCCCGATTAATAACCTTATCACATAGTTGTTTTACAGGCAAGTCATTCCTTTGTTGAATCGGTGCCTCCGTACTTTTCGACATCCGCATTTCGTAGGTTTGGGTTTTCAACTTCATTCCCCAACAAGATGATAAGGAGACAAACACGCACACGGATGATGGGGGTTAATAAAATTGTTGGGGAGAGCACGAGGCTTGAAGCAAAGTTAATAATGTGCCAGGAATCAAGAAGCACAGGAAGCGGGTTCCCATGATCCCACGAGCGAACTGCATGATTCAAGGTTCCCATGCCCGCATAACGATCGATGGATACGTAACGGCGGCGCGTAGACCGTGCCGCCGCGGCCGGAAGCTAGCGTGAATTATGCGATCGGATCCCGCCGATCCCGGGGCGCCAGCGCCGCGATCAGCGGAATGGATACATACCGAGGGGAGTGTGCCCACGACGGTGGCGGCGCCCATGCCTTGGTGCATCTTTGCCAGCGCGGCACCTCAGCACCCGCAGCCACAATCGCTTCTTGCGGCGGCGGCCAGCGCAGCCTCCCGCGCCCTCGTTTCTCGGGAACGCTGCGATCCCGTGGTGGCGGGTGGTGTCATCGGCCGAAAGGCCACATGATGACGGGGCGATTCCCCGGGCGGCGGCGGCGGCGGTTCCCTTTGTGCTTGGGTCGTGCGTTCCTAGTGAGAGGGATTTTTTTTTTTTTTTTTTTTGCGGTGACGGTGATTGAGCGCTGCTCGTGAAGCCCGGTACCGGCGCTACGGCGGGCGGCTCCGGTGGGAGGCGGTGTAAAGACCTATGTGACAAACTTTTAATCCCATCCGTTGATTGCGAGATCCGGCCGGATGGTGGTGCTTTGCCAAAAATAGAAACAACTGTGCCATTATAGTATAGATCAGCGGCGTTGCCGTTGGAGCGAGGCGAACGGCCCGCCAACATGGTAAGCTGAACCCTGCGGATCTGGTACGTACTGTTTGTGTGGCAGTCGGATCTGACTATGCCGTATGCTCGAGCCTCGGCCTGCACCAGTGATATGTCCATGAGCTCGACCGGCCATATGGAATTCCCCTCCATACCGCAAACGTCACCTACATTGCAGTAGACGTTGGCCACTATATGATAATTGTTCTGGGTCAGGAAGAGGCGTGGAGGCTGGAAGGTGTAGTTGCAGGTGACTTGGAAGCCATCAAGAAAGCAGCCAGGATTGATGCCGAAAGGGTAGGGGATTCTGATGTCCCCGCACTTATCGGGGCAACCCGGGAGTGTGATGATTGCTGGCAGCGGCAGTTGCTGAGGCTGTTTCTCAGCGTCAGCAACGGCTGCTGCAGCGAGGAACACGATGATGACGCACACTTGCTGGAGCACTACTTGCAATAGCCGGCAGCTTAGTGTGCTGTTCATGCCCATCAAGTGGCGTCTGCTACTTGGTTGGCCTTGGCGACCAGGAGCTCTCATTTGGCTTTGGTGGATGAATGACGTTTCTGTTAGTGAGCGCGCTCGATCTGTTCTGCATACAAAAGGCGAATGGAATAATTAGACTAACACCACTGAATCACATGATTATTTGCAAAACCAAATGTTATAGCCAGTCTCAAACCAAGAAGGTCATTACCAGGCATGTGATTCGATCACCTCTTAGAATCAGCTGAAAACCGCTCCTGCTGGCGTCGAGGAAGCAGCAGCAAAAGGCACAGTGCCCTCGCCGGCTAAGGCTCCCAATGGATGCTTGAAGAGTCACAGTTCTACGGGCAGCTAGAATTTATATATAGGCTGGCCCCAATAAATCTCAAAGGTGTCCACTTGCAAGTATATATATTTTCTAATGGGTTAATTTAGAGCGTTCACAGTCTCCCAGACCCAGAGGGTGTTTAGTTGGTGAAATATTTTGGGTTCGGTGTAGCACTTTTCGTTTGTATTTGGTAATTATTGTTCCATCATAGATCAAAAAGGCTCAAAAGATCCGTCTCGCACTTTTCAACCAAACTGTGCAATTAGTTTTTTTATTTGCCTACATTTAATACTCCATACATGCGTCAAAAGATTCGATGTGACATGTATTGTAGCACTTTTTGGGTTCACTTTTCGTGAACTGAACACACCCAGTCAGCTGCCTACAAGGCTAACTGCCTACGGAGAGCGGACATGCTGAACTCGCGGGTCTAGGTTGGATAGGCTAGCTGGCTAAGCCCAACCGTAATCCAGGCAACAAATCAGATATACAAAATAATTATTTTCTTTAATTGAATGCTTTCAGATTCGTGCCATTCTAAAAAAAAAAAGGAGTACCGAGCAGTTCATACATTTTAAATTTCTGTAACCGTAATCTGGTGAGCAGCACATGCATAGGTTTAGACGTCTACTCAGCGAACCAATTAGCGCCCAACAACGGTAACAGTAGTATACTTTGGGTGGATTTCTACCCGCCTGTGACTCAACCTACCAATGTCACACCTACATCCAGCTCATTTGCATGTTACACCCAACGCAAATTTAGATCAAAATATAATAACATGCAATAAGAGCATGTTCAACCGCCTGTCTAGACAGGACACTACGGGAAACTGGGTCTTCGCCGACAGTACTGCGTTTTGCCGACAACCCTAAAATAAAACATTCGGCAAAGACTTTCTTCGCCGACAGCCGCTTTCGGCAAAGAAAAACATTCGGCGAAGCCTACTTCGCCGAGTACCAGTTTCTCGGCAAAGAAGCACCTTAGGCAAAGCTAGGCTCCGACAGTCGGCGAAGCTTGGCCGCCCGACGGCGGCGGCCGGCGAAGGTAGGCTGTCGGCATCGGCGGGTCCCGCAATAACGTCATCAGTTTACATAACCTTTGCCGACAGTTTGCCGTCCGTCCCTCGGCAAAGAAAAAACTTTGCCGAGAACAAAACAAAAATGAACTCTCGGTAAAGTGTTTTTTTTATTCCACCAACCGTCGCCACGTGTCCTCAAACTTTACCGAGTATCTGTGCTTCGCCGACTGTTATCTGTAGGGCTCTCAGCAAAGGTTGCCTTTGCCGAGTATCTGTGCTTCGCCGACTGTTATCTGTAATTGCGTTCTATGAACTAGTGAACTAACAATTAGTTGAGGCTTAGACTAGTTCTTAACTCATCCACTAATTCACCTGTTTGAGTCCATGTGAACTAAACTTTCTAGCTAGTTGTTAGTCCGTAGGATCAAACTTATCCTACTCTCTCTATAGAATGTTGTTTATTGTCCGAAGTAGTGTCATGGAAGAGGATTTTATATTTTCGATTGGATCTCGAGAGTGGCCATGTACATGTACATTTTAAATTTTTGTAACCGTAATCTAAGTGAGCAGCACATGCATAAGTCTAGATGTCTACTCGGCGAACCAATTGGCGCCCAACAACGGTAGAAGTAGTACTTTGGGTGGATTCCTACCCGCCTATGACTACTTACCAATGTCACACCTACATCCAGCTCATTTGCATGTTGCACCCAAAGCAAATTTAGACCAAATAGAATAATAAGCAATAAGCAAGCTAAATGATGAGGTGTAAGAGAAAAAAAAAAGAGAGAGAGGAGGCGGGTTGTAATCTTACTGTCGTCTTAGCCATAAGAATCAAGAAACTTTGTTTGAGAGATAAGTGAGTCATGTATTAATAGTGAAAAGCTAACTACTATATGGGTGAACTGAAAAGAAGATTGTAAGAAACCTTACTGCCAATAGCCGGTTACAAATATTAGCTTTGCTCTTACTCCCTCGGCCTCAAATTCACTTTAAGGCTTGTTTGGATGAACTAAAACTAGTGGTAGTTCTAATAATTGTGTTCTATGAAGTAGTAAACTAACAACTAGTTGAGGCTTAGACTAGTTAACCTATTCACATGTTTGAGTCCATGTGAACTACTTTCTAGTTGTTAGTCCGTAGATCCAAACTTATCCTACTCCCGCCGTAGAAGTCGTAACTGCCTTTTAGCGAGTCACAGGATACGACATCCAGTTCTTGTCTCTGAGTTGCTGCAGGATGGATCTTGGAATGCAGGTCTATTGCGTGACCTTTTTCACTAGTACCTAAAACGTTTTACTGTGGCGGTCGTTTTAGGTTTTTGCGTGGCGGGCACAGCTGCCCGCCACCCTTGAAACCCACGGTTAATCGTGGCTTTAAGTGTGGCGGGCAGCGTGCCCGCCACGCATAATCCGATTAACGTGGCGGGCGGCTTAACGCGCCCGCCCACGGTTGGCGGAGCGTTACGTGGCGGGCGACATAACCGCCCGCCACGATTCTGAATTCTACCGTGGCGGACACGTTATGTTGCTTTCGCCGCGGCTTTTTTTTTAAAAATAAATGCTGCTGCACACATTATATATTTAAACAGCACAAAGACACAGATATATTCCATACAAATATATAGATCGATCCATACATATCCATAAGTCGCAAGTGTAACAATTTCATGAGATGCATAAGTTCAACAAACGTAACACAAGTCGATGCATATCCAAAGTTTATATATCCATACATATCCATATATATACATATATGCATCGATCCTTACATCAGTTTATAGCTAGAGTCGAACTGGAAACATGTAGTCCTGAGGGCGTATCAACGTGCTTCATTTCCTTAGCTGCTCGTACTCGGGAGAAGCGCCAACCCACCGTTCGATTTTTTTTTACACATTAGGACCACATTTGAAGCCCCTGCACGACCTAGATTTGAAAAGTTATGAATACCAAAAGTTCATAACTCATCAAGATCTACATTTTATGTATAGGTCATTATTGCATATGAGAAAGTGTTACTGAACGTGTAGTTCAAAAACGCACTAGTCTCCCCCGTAGTTCCCGAAACTCTATGTGAGATATATGATTTGACGTTAAATGCAAAAATGACCTATATGCCAAATGTAGATCTTGATGAGTTCTATCACCTTTGTATTCAAAAATTTTTGAAACTAGGTCGTTTAGTGCTCCGTTTGACCAAAGTTTGATCGAGGTCAAACTTTTTGACTTTTTGAAACTCTAGTTTTTTGAAGCCCTAGATGGCCTAGATTTGAAAAGTCATGAATATGAAAACTTCATAACTCATCAAGATCTACATTTGGTATTAGGGTCAACTTTTTTAGTTTTCGAATTTTTGACGCCTCGAATTTTGAAATTTGAATTTTTACACATTTGGACGACATTTGAAGCCCTAGGCGGCCTAGATTTGGAATGTCATGAATACTAAAGCTTCATAACTCATCAAGATCTACAGTTCATATATAGGTCATTTTGGTGTATGAGAAAGTGTTACGAACGTGTAGTTTAAAAAGCAAAACCAACATGAGTACATTAACATGAATACATTAACATGAGTACATTAACATGAGTACATTGACATGAATACATTAACATGTCACTACTTTATTACATATCATTTTGTTTGAGGTGCTTTGGCGGTCTTCTTCGCCATCGGGCGGGTCCAGGGCATCATCTTGGTCTTCTTGGGATCGAGATTCTTTTCAAGGGCTTTCATCTTCTTTGGATGATTGGTAAAGAGATGAAACTCATTATAGTTGTTGTATTTTTTTAGGACTCGACCTGCCCGGCTCCCACGATCCGCTTCTTTCCTCATACAACCACGTGTTTGTTTGTGTCCTAGTACCCACCGATCATCTTTGTAGGCGACTCTGTTAAGGTTCACGGTGGTTAGCCCATAATCGTCCACTCCAACGACCTCTGGCTTGACCCACGCAACGAAACACGGTTATCTGCAGGTTATCGCCATAGTCAAGTTTCCATATTTCTTCGATTTGTCCAAAGTACGACTGTCTCTCGCCCGTCTGGGTGTCGATGCCCTCATATCGAACACCACTATTACGTCTTCGCGCTCTTCTTGTCCTTCTCTTTTGTGTGGAACCTATACCCGTTGACGTCATACCCTTGCCAGCTGTTGATCTGACTGGAGGGTCCTGACACAAACTTCTTTACTAATTCTGCTCCATCTCCCTGTGGAATGTCTTGCTTTTCGAGCCATTTGAGGAAAGTGTTCTTGTGTTCCTTCTCAACCCATTTGTCTGCGGATCGCCCATTTGCATCGCGGATGTCTTTTTCGTGCTTTTTAACATATGTGTCCATGATCGATTACTGATGAAGGATGTTGTAGTGAGCTTCTAACACCTTTTGCATTGGTATGTCGGTGCGTGCTTTCGAATATGTCATCACCACCGCCATCCACAACACCGGCTGCTACTGGATCGGCGGGTGGATCCGCTGGTGGATGTACTGGTGGAACCTCTTCCCCGTGAAAGATCCAAACCGTATAGTCCTCGACAAATCCATGCCTAATTAAGTGATCTTGCACAGTCTGGTGAGTGTCGGCTTTGAAGTTTTTGCATCGAGAGCAAGGACATATAATCTTCGTCTGTTGATTTATCTCACAATGTCTTTTCGCCTTGGCAACAAACTTTCTCACTTCAGCTATGTATTCATCATCCACCCTCTTCATCCCATACATCCATTTGGCTCGGCCACTCTCCATCATCCCTCCTGCCTGCTCTCCATAGCAAAAAGCACTCGAAATGTTAGATATAGTATTCAAAGTGAAAAATGGATCTAGATCTAGATGTAGAGGGAGAGGGAGAGAGGGAGCTAGAGAGAGGGAGAGAGAGAGAGAGAGGGAGGGAGATAGAGAGAGGGAGATAGAGAGAGGGAGAGAGAGGGAGATAGAGAGAGGGAGCTAGAGAGAGGGAGAGAGAGGGAGATGTAGATGTAGAGGGATCAAGACGATGATAAAAGAGATTAGTGCGAGATGAGGTTGCCTTTAAGTACCATTTGGTGTGTTTAACTCCCCAAATCAAGCTCAAACTCCTAATTCAAAAAAAAATTGGTTAATTTTTAGGGCAAAGCCTCCCCCACAAGTTGGAAGGTGAAGACCCGTGGAGAAGAAGAGGGGGCTGGTGGCTGATATTTATAGGCCTCGGGATTTACCGTGGCGGGCAGCTTAATTTGCCCGCCACGGTTAATCCCGACACCGTCTTGGGCGCGTTGCGGCGCCCGCCACGGCGTGTCGCCGACCTCCCGTGGCGGGCGCAGTTAAGGCGTCCCGCCACGGTTAACTTCTTTTGGCGTGGCGGGCGCCCCGGCGCCCGCCACGGAGCTACCGTGGCGGCCAGCTCTACGCCCGCCACGGAAAAAAAATCCGGTGTCTCGGAAAATCGTTTGGTTACTAGTGTTTCCTGCCCATTGACGCTGCAGCGATCAAGAGATAGCCACTTGGCAGAGGTGGCTCAAATTTTTGGGCCTGGGACTTGGAGAAGATCCGGAGTTTACACTGCAGTTAGCATATACAAACTCTTATATAAGAGGAAATCTAAAGAGCTTTTTTCTCATCTACCTAGCACGTCTGATGATGGAATGTGGAGAAAGGTATGGAAGCTAGACATACCCCCTAAAGTGTGTGTCTTTTGGTGGCGAGTTTTGAATGATTTTCTACCAGCTAGTAAAGAGTTATGCAGAAGACATGTGGAGCCAATTTCCTATTGTGAAGTATGTGGTGATCCGGAGGAATCCATCAAGCATGTTCTTTTAGATTGTACGGTGGCCAAACTCTTTTGGCAACAGACCAAGATGTCATCGCAAGTGAAGGTGCCTGATCTGAATCCGACAACCTAGGCGTACGTTGGACCTGCTGTCGGACATATGCACAGATTAGGGTAAGATCAAGCAAGAACAGAGTTTATGGGTTCAGACAGAGGAACATTCAGAGGTTCGGATTGAGTTTCTGTTCTTCGATACCGTCTCTCAACAGCCTCTCTCGGCTATATACGCAGAGGCGGTTACAACTCGCGAGCTGGCAACAGCCACTGTCAAGGAAAACAACCGACCCAAGGCCCACTACTCGAGGCCGGCCCAATTTGTCTACCCACTCATCACCGTATTTGTCGGACGCTTCACAGTAGCATCGCACACCTGCTTCTTCTTCCTGACAGTTGGTCAAAACAGATTGGATGTACTCTTTCCATTCCAAATTTTAAGTCATGCTAGAAAGTCAAAGTATTTTAAGTGTGACTAAAGTTGTAGAGAAAATTATAAAGATTTTAACATTAAAATACATATAAAAAAAGAATACAATTGATAAAGAATCTAATAATACTTAGTTATCTTATCGTATAAATTTAGTCAAACTTAAAATGTTATGGCTCTCTAAGATTCTTGGAATGACTTACAATTTAAGATGAAGAGAGTTGTAACTAGTGAACATAAAAAGGCAGAGGCAATGAGTGATCATGAGACAACCGTACGCTACGGATCATTCAGAAATACATGTGACCAACAAATTCAAGCTGCACTCGGGATGCTTTTGAATCCCAGCACCAGAGATGAGAGATGCAGTTTAGCTCATGTTTCCAAATAGTCCTTCTCAATGCAACACCATATCAGTTAGGGCAAACTACAGCGTTCAATGAAACCTGAGTGCTGCTGGACCGAAAACGCTAACATACCAGCGGCATAAACATGATACAGGTCCCTTAACCGACCAGTTTCGATGCTGCAGTGCAGTCGATCTTGGGCTCATCGTTCTCTCTCATGTCTCGAATCAAATAATTTTTATACACAACAATCGGAGGAACAGCCATGTCTAATCACAAGAACGGTGGCATCCTCTGTGAAGGGGGCAGAGGCTGATAGCCGTTCTCTGGGCGACTCTGGGGCATCCGCTCCCCAGCAGGCCTTCTAGTAAAACTTCCATGCACATGGTTCTGCATAGGATTGAAGGTGCCCCACCAGTGAGACTCGCCTTCAGCAGGGATCCAGGGGAACGGAGCAAAACCCTCCCGGCCCCATGTATATGGTCGGTCGATAGGTCTAGAGATGCCCTCAGCATCAGACACGCTCCTGTTCACAGCTCCAGGAGCAGGAAATCCTTGGGGCCCTCCAATCTCACCTGAGGAAGTCGCTGCAATGAAAGGGTGTGTTTTTTTAGATAATGAAAGGGTGTGTTTAGAGCACCAATTTTGATGGCTGAAAAACAATGTACAGAACTAAAAAATACTGTAGCACATTTCGTTTGTTTGTGGTAAATATCCTACCATGCGTAACTCGGCTCAAAAGAATCGTCTCACAATGTACATCTAAACTGTGTAATTAGTTTTTTTTGTTTATCTACATTTCATACTCCGGACATGCGTTTTTTGATGCATTTTATGCTTCGATGTGATGAGAATTTTGGAAAGTTTAGAGAAAAGTTGGTGCTCTAAACACACCCAAAGATGTAATTGTTAAGGCTCTGGGCCTAACCCTTCTAGTGGTAGGAGGGAACGGGCTGCCCTGCACAGATGAGTGCATCGACTGTTGGTACATATGGCCTCTTGCACCATGACCATGGCCTCTAGTCTCTGCCACGACAGCAGGAACTGACCCCAATGGTGCCACCAAATTGCTTCCACTGCGAGGTGTTGGCCTGCAGTATTAAACATCAGAGATAGGAGAATTTTTTATTTAACAAAGCTAAAGAAAACCAGGCAAAGATTTGCAGCAAACAATATTTCAGTAAGCTTGAACTAGCCAATGGAAACCATCAAGCAGATCAAAATTTCAGTTTTAGGGCTTTATAGCTGAACTTCAGCAGGCAACAGCTATTAGGCACCACCTATTTAAGGCAGAGAGAAAGTTAATTATCCCGTGTGGGTGCAGATGCACCTACTACCAACAAAAAATCAGTTACTGCAATCTCATTTTACCATCCATGCAACCGCATGGCCAAAGCCACGAACCCACAGGTGTAACATCTCATGTTGGATGCAATAGTGGTGGCAAAGCAGAAAACAGAGGACATGTTGGTTCAGATCATAGTGCATGGATGGGTTGTACGTCCGCTTGGTATCAATTGGCACCACGTATCGACAGATGACTGCGCAGCTCAATTCAGTGACCAAGGATCGTGCTCCTAACATGCAGTGGGCGGCAGTGCAGTCACTCCGTATAGCATCCAAGGTGACAGACAAGGTTGCTCATGAGTCATGACTTATATGTTGCTCTTTGATGATATGCCCCTTTGTAACCACGATGCAGCATGGCTTAATCAAGAGTTGTCAGTGGCACATACCACGTTGAGAGTGAGTAGAGTGTGATGAAATCAATTTGATCACTGTGCAGATTACCAGAGCCAAACTCATTGATGTTCATTACTCATCACCACAATGAGTTCTTGGATTCATTGATGCAGACCAAATGTTTGAGGAAATGGCTCTCATGGAAGTGGAAATATCACATATAGAACATGTTATGCTAATGTCACCGGGAACTCTATTGTTTCCTCTTAAGACCTTGCTAAAATGCAACAGAGTCGTCGTATGAGATAACAGAGGCCATCTGACATCATGTACAGAGAGCACTTTGTGTGGTGAGGAGAACAAATCAAGTGCCAAAGCCAAACCTGTCATCATGGCTGTGCTCACTCATGAGTCGTGATAGCAGCAACTACTTCACATTGGATGCTAGCATAGATGTTGAGGATAATATGTTTGATGAACAACCTCTTGAGGCCAACGCAGCAGCTCAGGCTGAGCTAGACATGTTCAGAGCTCATATGGAAACAAAGTTGTTGCATGATGGGAACTGTTGAATTAATCACCTCATGCAGATGTGCGGCATGAGGGCATGCCATTTAACAATGAGACACATGACAACTTACTACAACAAATGGCCTGTGATGTCTGCTACATTACTGGGTGCCAAAACACTTGCAAAATACAGTGCTTGTTCTGTTTTCCTGCAGCTTGGTGTAGCCAAAACCAAAACAACTGAGATTTCAGTTTGGTTCAGTTCGCCTCGGTTTGGTGCGGTTTTTTCGGGCTTAAAATGCCCAGGCTGACCAGCGCTCTCACCGCCCTCACCCGCAGCCGCGCCGCCCGCCGCCCCACTCGCTGCCTTCTTTCGCCACCCAAAGCGCCAGCACCCCTAGCGTCCGCTGCCCCCACAGCCTGCCGCTGGAATGGTGGCCGGCGACACCCCCGTGTGGATGCACGTCGCCTGTGCAGCAGCCTGCGCCAGATCTGGTAGCGCTTCCCTCGCTCTCGCCTCCTCACGTAGTTGTGTCCGCCGGACACTGCAGCCAGGACGCGCCACCACCATGTCGCCGCCCCGGAGTTGCGTCGCGCTGCTTCCGCGCGCAGATCTGGCCACACCTCCCTCGACCTGGATTAGAAGGCATCCATAGCGAACGCGGACCAAGAAGAGGGCCTTCCACGCGAAGCAACGGTGAGGCTATCCGTCATCCGATTTCCCCCTTCTGTTCTCAGCAAACGTGATTCCAGGAGACAAATAGTCTCAGGCTTATTTGGCACTATGGCAATAAAATGTGCTTTTCTTTTCATAGGGTCAATAGGTTCAGATGTTCTCAGTTGTGATGTTCATGTATCATGAGTATGCAACAGTGCTAGAACGTCCAAATTTTTTTTTTTTTTTTGAAAAGAGTTTTTATTAAACTCGGCTTTTAAGAAAGCCCATACGGTACAGAAACATTACTGGGGATACCAGTTTACATGTAATCCAGAAACATAAATTGTGCATGAATAAAGGCCTAGATCTCTACTACATCTGTTGATACGAGCTTGCTTGGTGTAAAAGCCTTTAGCCACTTCATGATCTTTTCTCTGACCTGGGTGATGCACTCTCCATCTTCAGTCTTCAGCAAGATTTCCCACTGCTGCATAAAAGAAATCGCCATGTATATGACATCAGTGGGTGAGTTTGGAAATTTCTTTTCAATCAATAGACATCTTGTTTCTATTAGTCCAAAGAGCCCAAGTCAGACTAGCAAACAGGAACATAATCAATCTTGTTGGCAGCACCCCTTTGCTGCGCAACCAATTAACAGTAAACTCTTCTAAGGATCTGGGAGCCTCTAGTTGCCAAATATCTCTAATCATTTGCCAGACAAACTTTGCCATATGGCACTTAAAGAACACATGATCCACAAATTCTAACCCATCATCAAGACAGCAATTACCCGAACCTTTCCACCCTCTTTTCAGTAAAGATTGTTTTACTTGAAGTTTATTATTAAACATTTGCCATAAGAAGAATTTAATTTTCGAAGGCACTTTGCATTTCCAAATGAACCCAGCCACCTTGCTAGGCATACCCCTGTCAGTTATGAACCTGTATAGGATTTTGTAGTGTCTTGCTTGGACTTATCTAGTTCCCAAATCACTTGATCTTTCTCATTTGGTAAAGTAAATTCAGTTAATTCTTCTGTTAGCTCCAACCATTAATCAAATTCAGCCTGAGAAAGAGATCTCCTAAAGTTAACTTGCCATTCTTCATCTACCCAACACTTTCAGAAACCATGCAATTAGGTTCTCTAGCTAAAAGATAAAGCTCTTCATATGCCACAGCTAGAGGGACCTTTTTTGCCTAACAATCTTGCCAAAACCTGCATATCTCTCCATTCCCCAATTTGAAACTACTTCCCCAATTAAAGAGATTTTTCACTCTATGGAGCCCTTTCCAGAACTGAGATCCTCTTGTTGGCTTTGAACTGAAAAATGAAGAATTTCTCATGTATTTTGCTTTTAGGATTCTGTACCATAAAGCATCAGGTTCTTTATGGATTTTCCAGATCCATTTTACCAACAGGCACTCATTCATAATTCTGGTGTTAATTATCCCTAGACCCCCTTGGTCCTTAGGTCTGCTCACCATATCTAATTTTGCCATGTGATATTTGAATTTCTTATCAGCACCTTGCCAAATAAATCCTGATCTAATATTGTCCATTTTATCATGAACTCCTCCTTGGAGGTCATAGAAACCCATACAAAATATAGGAATACTGCTCAAACAAGAGTTAGACAGAAGCTGCCTTCCTCCTGAAGCAATGTGTTTCCCTTTCCAGGGATCTAACCTCTTCCTACTTTCTCCCAAAGGAAAGCAAATTTGTGTATCCCCAAGTGTTTATCACTAACAGGAATACCTAGGTATTTTAAAGGAAGCTCTCCTAACACACAATTCAGCTTATTGGCCATCTCAATTTTTTCAGATTGTTCCACCCCAAAAACATACACCTCACTCTTGTAGAAATTGATTTTTAGGCCAGACATCCACTCAAAACAGTACAGTATCAGTTTAAGATTTCTAATGGAATTATCTAACCCATCAATCATTATGACTGTATCATCTGCATATTGGATATGAGATATACCCCCAGGAATCAAGTGATCTAAAACCCCTTTAATATGCCCTTTATTTACAGCTCTCTCAATCAGGACTGCTAGTGTATCAGCTACTAGATCAAAAAGTAATGGAGACAATGGGTCTCCTTGTCTTAAACCCCTGAAAGTTTTAAAGTATGAACTCCTCTCTCCGTTAACATTCACACAAACCTGGCCCCCTTGGACAGTTTGCATGACCCAAAATCCATTTGTCTGGAAAGGCTCTCCCTTTGAGCACCTGTTCCAAAAAGGACCCAGCTTCACTCGATCGTATGCTTTCTCAAAATCAATTTTCAAGATGAGGCCTTTCTTCTTTGATCTAGTTAGTTCATGTATGGTTTCATGTAAGACAACCACTCCTTCTAAAATGTTTCTTCCTTTCACAAAACCTGTCTGGTTTTCCCCTACAATTCTGCCAGCTACTGGAGTGATCCTATCAGTGAGTGCCTTAGTAAACCATTTAAAATCGACATTAAGGAGGCAAATAGGTCTGAATTGTTTGATGTTGTTAACTTCCTTAATCTTGGGGACCAAAGTAATCACCCCATAGTTAAGCCTTCTGATGTCCAATTGCCCTTCCCAAAAATCCTTGAACATTGCCATCACATCTCCCTTGATGTGTTCCCAAAACTTTTGAAAAAAATTGCCCCAAACCCATTGGGACCTGGTGCTGAATTATTTTTCATCCCCATGATGGTTTTCCTGACTTCCTCCTCCCTAAATTGGATTGTCAGCATTTTTTGTTCTTCCTCATTTACTCTCGAGCTTCTCGGCGGAAGGAATTGTTAAGCCTGATGTTATGTTCATTACTATGCCCAAAAAGTTGTTTATAGAAATCTACAATGTGTTGCGTTACTCTCTCCTGTCCACTAAACTCTTCTCCCTCAGCTTCCAATGATAGGATGGTGCTCTTTCTCCTCCTTCCATTGGCAAACTGATGAAAAAATTGGGTATTAGCATCTCCTTGCAGAATCCAATTTTTCCCTGCTCTCTACCTCCAATGCAGTTCTTCTAATTTAAGAAAATCTTCTAAGTTTGCTTCTAAAGTAATTCTCTCTTCCCATTCCTCCAACTCAAGTAGTCTGGTTTCAGCATGTTGATCTATTTCCTCTATTCTATTCACTAGATCTTGCTTTACCTTTCTCGGTTCCCCAGTTAACTTCCTACTCCATCCTCTGAGGAATTGTCTTAATCGTTGGAGGCAACCATGCCATCTATCTAGAGAATATTGGTCAACCCCCTTCTGTCCTATCAAAACTCCATCTAGAACAAACTAATTAGAAAAATTATCCTGCAGAGCCATTGTTCTTGAAAAAAAGTAATTTGATCTCGCTGCTCCTTGCATCCCTAGATCCAAAATCAATGGGCAATGATCTGAGCCTACCCTGGCTTTAGTCCAAGCAAAACACTTGGGAGTAATAGCTTTCCCATTCGAGAATAGGCCAGAATTCTGTCCAATTTGACTAGGGTTGGGTTTTGTTGTTTATTTGACCAAGTAAACTTTATTCGATTACATGAATTTCCCTTAACAAAAAAAATTTTCAATGAAAGTATTGAACAAAACCCATGAGGCTAGGATCCCTTGACCCTTATTTCTATCTCCATCACTTCTAATCAAGTTAAAATCTCCTCCCAAAAGAATTGGTAAAGAAACAAAGTCACAAAATTCAGATAATTCTTGAATAAAAGTCCCGAGAGAGATCATGATTTGCGGGACCATATATATTGCAGATCCAAAATCTATGATTTGTGCTTTTGATTCTAACAAGAATGTTTAAAGAATAAAGATTTCGGATAACCTCCTCCAATTCTATGATATCATTGTTGAAGCCCACCA